>OU342509.1:11202500-11635000 GCA_910589525.2 Ennomos quercinarius
GAAAGGACGGTAATATTCTGGAAGGTTAATGGGGTTAATTTCCTTCTAGATTTGGATGGCGTACTTGGTCGGTAAATATAAATGACCTTCCAATTCTAGAAGGTAAAGGTATAATATTACCTACCTAATTACGAAGGAAAACCCAGAAGGCTTTTGCATTTTCCCCCCATTTCAGAAGATAAATACCGAAGGTAATCGGATATAATAGAAAGGTAATTTTAGATTTTCCTTCCTATTTATGAACTACCTTCCTACGACGAAGGAAAAAGAGGTGGGTATTTTAGCATTATTCTTCCAGTTTAGAAGTAATTACCTTCTCAAAACTTAGTAATCCCCACAATCTAGAAGGTAAATACCTAAAGTAATCGGATATAATAGGAAGGTAATTTTAGAATTTTCCTTCTAATTTATGCTTCCTACGACAAAGGAAAAAGCGGTGGGTAATATGAGCATTATCCTTCCAATTTAGAAGTGTTTTCCTTCTACGAACTAGTGATCCTCCACTCTAGAAGGTAACTACGGAAGGTAATTGGGTATTAATAGGAAGGTAATTCAAGTAGTTTCCTTCCTATTTATGAACTACCTTCCTACGACGAAGGAAAAAGAGGTGGGTATTTTAGCATTATTCTTCCAGTTTAGAAGTAATTACCTTCTCAAAACTCAGTAATCCCCTCAATCTAGAAGGTAAATACCGAAGGTAATCGGATATAATAGGAAGGTAATTTCAATATTTTCTTTCTAATTTATGAATTACGTACATACGACGGAGGAAAGAGCGGTGTGTATATCAGCATTATCCTTCCAATTTAGACGTGTTTACCTTCTTTGAATCAGTGATTCTCCCCAATCTAGAAGGTATCTACGGAAAGTAATTGGGTATTAATAGGAAGGTAATTCAAGTATTTTCTTCTAATTTATGAACTACCTACCTACAAAGAAGGAAAAGCGGTGTGTAGGTATATCAGCATTATCCTTCCAGGTTAGATGTGTTTGAAAGGATAAAGGTTGCCTTTTTTCATCGATGAAACACAGCAGTGGCAGGCAACACTGTCGCGGCAACAGTGACGCTGAACCTATCTTCGTGTCGACGCATTGAATTTGTATGAAGATAGGTATGTCGACACTGTCGTCTGATGTCACGTGTGTGTTTCATCGGTTTCAGAAGGCAACTTTAGCTGATAAGGCCCACCGCATTTTCTTCATCGTAGTTAGGTGTTTTATAAATTAGAAGTAAAATACTGGAATTACCTTTCTATTAATACCACAATTAGCTTCGATATTAACCTTTTAAATTAGGGGGTTCACTGTGATTCGCAGGAGATACCACAACTAAGTTGGAAAGATAATAATTCTGATAAATATAGCCACCACTTTTCCTCCGTCGCAGTTAAGTATTTCATGAATTAGAAGTAAAATACTGAAATTACCTTTCTATTAATGCCCAATTAATTACCTTTAGTATTATTCTTCTAGATTAAGGGGTCACTGTGATTCTCAGAAGATGCACATCTAAATTGAAAGTATAATAATGCTCATTTAGCCATCGTTCTTCCTCCGTCGTAGTTAGGTAATTCATAAACTGGGAGCAAAATCTTTGAATCGCCTTGGTGTGATATCATCCAATTACCCAGTTATCTTCGGTATTTAGCTTCTATATACGTGGTATTATGAACCGATGAATATGAAGGAAGTATACACTTCTGAAATGAAAAAGAAATGCATATGTCAGCACTTTAACTAAATTATTATCTGAAAACAGGCCATAAAAAAACAATTTGTATTATTGTCATAATATTATATTATTATGTCACATTATTTATATGAAATCTGGTTGTAAGCAATCCGGTTCACCACTGTTTTAATCAAATTCCAATGCGACGTTCCAAAGTTAGTGCGTAGTTCGATTGGTGCCAGCGCCAGACCGCTTGATCTAAAAAAAATAATAATTTAAAGACCCAAAAAGCTCGATCGGTCCAACGATATTAATTAACAGCACAGCTGAGCACCTCAGACTAGGGAACACAGCACCGATAGTTCGAATTAACACACGAGAGGTTCACATAACACAGACACTGGAATTGCCGCTTGCTCTCACGCACGAGAACGCGCCACTGCACTGATAGGGCTGACCCACCAGCCAACCGACCACTGATTCACTGACTGACCAAATGACCAGTTGACCACCCCCACGCACGCCGGCCGCCCGCTCCGTCCAGTGTTGCCAATGCATTTTTAAAACAGCTGTACATATTTTTAAGGAAAGATAATCACGGACGACGACGACGGGCCGTGTCACTACTAAAAGTTTTAGTTATTTTAATATGAATTTACATAGGCAATAGAGTAGGTAAATTGCATTATTTCTATCATTTGTTCACATAGCACTTGTGTCGCATCTTAAAGTTTCTTGGTTCTGTTGCTAGTCTTATAACAAGATAGAATGGCAATTGCAAAACAATACTGAAATGGATAAAAGGTGTAAGTACTTAAGTAAGTAGGTATATCAAGCAAAAAACTTTTGATATTTTAGGTAAGCGTACATTTTCACTAGAAAATAAGTGCAAAACGCATATTTTGCATCAATGTCATTCAATGATAAATGGCGCTAGCTACCTAAACCACAGAATAAATATAGTACAACCTAAACTAATTACTTATTAACCTATGGTACAATTCAGAGCTAGGGTCTATCCTATTTATATTACCTACATAGGGAAATAATCTAACGTGGCTACGGAAGGCTGTGTCGTGGCAATGCTTAGTGTTTTAATTTTCCATCCACATAAATTACTTTTTTATATTTGTCAACAGATTAATAGGTAAGTACCTATCAAAACGATTTATTAGGTAGGAACTTAAATAATTGATGAAACCTATTTGATCACAAATGATCTATTTTTCTGTTATGTTTTGATTTTAATGTGGATCGTCACAATGGAAGAATACGCGTCGTGTTGACAATAGTTATCAAACTACCAGAAATGTGTCTGACAAGCTGGCAACACTTCGATGCAAGCAAAATTACAGAATGGAATTCGGAAGGAAAGTTCAGAAGGATTGTTTTCAAAAAGGATTCAAAAAGCGACTGTATCAGCTAAATATCTTGGTGAAGAAAAGAACCGACCAAGTACGAGTCGGACTCGCGCACCGAGGGTTCTGTACCACAAAAGGATCGAGTTTCAGTTCGGGAGTAGAAATACACTGCAAAAAAAACATAAACAACATAACGCGACTTTCCCAGGCGGTCACCCATCCAGGTATAACTGACAGCGCCCGACGTTGCTTAACTTCGGTGATCGAACGAGACTTTTAGCACGAGCCCAACTCGCATTTGCCGGTTTGTATTATTTGTTGTTATACTACACAGAGTGAGCATTATAATCGTGCCAAGTTTGAAGCTTGTATCTATTACCGTTTTTGAGATATGGAAAAACACTTAAAAACGTTTAAAAAATCACGCTTGTATGGGAGCCCCCTTAAATATTTATTTTATTCTGTTTTTTAGTATTTGTTGTTTTCCCTCCAAGTATGATACATCTAATTTGGATGGTAATTCCTTCCAGCGAGCCTGTCTAATCTGTTCGCTTCTGATGGAACAGTAATGTCACTTTATTTCCCACTAGTTAAGAGGGTAAATATCCTTTAATTTTGGAGGATAAATATGCGTTTTCTTTCTGACACTGTTCCTACCAAAAAAATATAATTGATTTGGAAGGATATTATCACCTAATTTAGAAGGATATTTCTTGCGTTAATCCCTCCAAATATGATACATCTAATTTGGATGGTAACTCTTTCCAGCAAGCCTGTCTAATCCTTTCATTTCTGATAGAAATGTAGTGCCCCTTTATTCCCTACTAGTTAAGAGGGTAAATATCCTTCAATATTAGAAGGTAAATATGCATTTTCCTTCTAACACTGTTCCTACCGAAAAATTATATTTGATTTAGAAGGATGTTCCTTGTGCTTGTGTTATTCCCTCCAAATATGATACATCGAATTTGGATGGTAATTCCTGCCAGCAAGCCTGTCTAATCCTTTCGCTTCTGATGGAATAGTAATGTCACTTAATTTTCCGCTAGTTAAGAGGGTAAATATCCTTCAATATCGGGGGGGTTTACCTGTGTTTTCCATCCGACACCTTTCCTACCTAAGAGTTCCAATAAATTTGGAAGAACATTAACATCTGATTTGGAAGGATGTTTCTTGTGCTGTTCCCTCCAAAAGTGGGACATCTCATTTGGATGGTAATTTCTTCAAGTGAGCCTTTTTAATCTTTTCGTTTTTGATGGAATAGTAATGTCACTTTATTTCCCACTACTTAAGAGGGTAAATATCCTTAAATATCGGGGGGTTAACTGCGTTTTCCTTCCGACACTTTTCCTACCTAAGAGTTCCAAAAAATTCGGAAGGACATTAACATTTAATTCGGAAGGATGTTTCTTGTGCTGTTCCCTCCAAATGTGAAACATCTAATTTGGATGGTAATTTCTTCCAGCGAGCTTTTCCAATCCGTTCGTTTTTGATGAAACAGTAATGTCACTTTATTTCCCACTAGTTAAGAGGGTAAATATCCTGCAACATCGGGAGGTTAGCTGCGTTTTCCTTCCGACACCTTTGGATTTGAATTCGGAAGGACATTAACATCTAATTTGGAAGGTAATTCCTTCTAAGCCATCCGGCTAATCCTTTTGTTTCTGGTGGAATAGTGGTGGATATTTTCCCATCGAATATTCCCCACTATTTTAGAAGGATATATTTGGGAGGAATTATTATAATCCATCCTTATTTAGTAGGAGTATTTCGTTGGAAGGAATTTCCTTCTTGGTTAATTCCTTCCAACAAATTTCCTTCCTTTATGTTCTTCTGTATTAGACGGATAAAATTCATTACCTTCTAAATTTCGGTAGGAATTTAGCAGTTCCCCGATTCGGAAGGTAATCGGTGGAAGGAAAGGACCCAATTATGGAAGGAATCGGTTTTAAAAGGTAAAATTCGGAAGGTAGAGGATGAAATTTTTCTCAGTGCGGCAACCGAACATTACCGTGAAACATTGCCTGGTATGGGCGCTTCTAGTTCATGCGTCTGGAACCCCCATGAGAAAACATATGCACTCATGCTCGAGAAGGTCCAAAAGCGCTTCTTACGGCATTTATATAAAAGAAAACACCAGTACTATCCGTTCATGTACCATAACAAATACCTACATGGCATGTTAGAATCGCGTACATTAAACGACCAGCTAGGGATAATATTCCGCGTCCTATATGGGATATTGGACAACCCATCGTTGGTCGCAGAAGCAACTCGCCTCTGCGTTCCTGAGCAGCGAGCAAGATTCCGCATAGGACGCGTTCCACTATTTTCACCAACCCCAGCGCGTACTGTGGCGCGCCAAGAGTCCCCCATTTACCGCGCACTACGCCACCTTAACGCAATGGTTGCTCTGTATCCAGAGGTGGACATATTTACTGACACCCTTGGTAAATTATCAAAGTTTAGCATGCTCTACTCTGAGAAAAGATGTTTACATCTTTTTTCTCTCTTTTTATATCGTTGAATTGTATTGTGTTTTTATTCATTGTTTTTAGCTCATATAAGAATGTAACGATTTGGACCCTGTAATGTTGCATTTTTTTATAAATAAATTGAATTGAATTCTAGCCTTCAGGCTGTTGATGATGACTATTTGAAACCTCTTTTTTTTCTTTTTTTTTTGGTGACTTTTTTTAAGTATTTGTTTTTTGTTTTGTTTTTGTTTTTTGTTTTTTTGGTTTCTATTTTTTGGTGGTTTGTTTTTGATTTTTTTTGTGATTTTTTTTTGGTTTTGGTGTTTTTTGTTTTGTTTGGATTTGATTTGATTTCATACAATCTCTAACACCCAAAATGTTTTCTTATGTATAGGCTCTAACGCCATCCGCCAACGCCATTAGAAAAGTTAAATCCTCTATCAAACGCAGCTTGAGCTATAGGTAAGTACTTACGTTGTAGACGTTGTACTTTGTAAGGGCATGCCTGATGACAGGTTAAAACGTCGCTTCAAAGCAAAGAGTTCTATGTACTACGTACGAAGTCTTTGCTTCAAAGTGGGAGCCAAATTCACACATTGGCAACCACTAGTGCTAAGTCTGTGATGTAAGTTAGACGAGATCGGTCGAGTGCTACAAAGAAAACATGCCCAGTTGTGCTGTGAAAGGTTGTACAAACTACTCCTGTAAGTTTAATAAAAAAAAAACAGTATATTTTACAATCATAAAAATGAAATAAAAATGCCTTTTATTTATATAAGATTAGAGATTAAGTGCAAACTGCTGACTATATACAATCCGGGACAGTAAATTTCACCGGTTCATCTCTAGTAGGTACTCCTTTTCGTGTTGAAAATATAACATTCGCTTCCTATAACTTTGGCCATTTAGTTAACTTTCATAACAAACCCAAAGACCTAAAACAACATGGATAACGTATAATCCTGAGAGTTTTACAGCTGTGTAATGATAACAACTTGTTTTAAGTTGCCGGTTGCTCTATATCTTTTATCTAGGTGAGCGGAAGTTCGATACAGAGTACAGTATATAAGTTAGTAAACAAACTTTACTCTATTACTTTACTAGCATTAGCCCGAGGCATCATCTAAAAAAAATATACGTGCGGACATTTCACACAGCGCCATCTAGCCCCAAACTAAGTATAGCTGATGGGAACCAGATAACTGATACAATACTTAGATACTTTTTGTTTGTAAATACTTACATAGAATACAATACACCCAGACACAGAACAAACATCGATGTTAATCACACAAATGTTTGTCCTGGATGGGACAAACATTTGGATTGAACCCACAACCTATAGTTCAGAAGACACAGCTACTACCAACTGAGCTGACAGGCCAGTCAAATCAATCTGCGTGAACTAAACTATTTTTTTTTTTGTACTATGTTGTGTGGTTAAATATTTAGTTATAGTATTGTAGTCATCATCAACAGCTGGAAACGTCTACTGCTGAACACAGGCCTCCCCCGTAAAATGACATTTTGGACGTTTATCAAAGGGGGGAATTTGCCATAATCACCACGCTTAGCAGGCGGCTTGATGATCGCAGGTTCTAATGTACCGAGGAAAATGCTGCTGCCCATTCTCTGGATATTCCCTCAGGCGACTTTTACGGCACCCACGGGCTGAGATGGGGTGGTCCTATTCGCAAACTGGGACCACAGGGTGAAAAGGGTACAGGGTGAATTGTAGAAAAACGAACTACTACAATAATAAAATAACTACAGTATCTATTACAAAGAATATTTGGACTGTATACTAGCCGCGACGGTAGATTGTAGTAATAGGCTAGATGCCTGCTATTAAAAATGAACAAGTAAATATTATTATCATAAAGTAGGTTAAAAAAAAATGTAATAATTGAAAAAAAAATCGGTAAATAAATCAAGGAGTAATAAGCTGCCTGTCCCTTTCTCGCAAAACATGACGTCACATGCCAAACAGATTGCATGTAAAGCTACCACAGCTTAGTAATGAGGTACTATGAAGCAACAAGAGTTACGTCACTGCATGTTTGAGATGTCTTTTTCTATTCCTGTATATTAAAATGCTTGTAACTTTGCCATTTTTTGAGATAATTAATTTTTGTTTTCACGACTGAAAACAGTAGCAGGGCACTAGCCTATTAGTTAAAGCAATAAAGGCACTATGCCCGATGATAAAAACATATATTATAAAGAGATACCTGCTTACTAATTTAAACATTGTGTAACAAGGGAATGTTATTAAAATGTTATTAAAATTTAAATTAATTTTAATTTAAAATATTAGCTACTTGTTTTCTTTTGTTTTATCTTTGCCCGTTTCAAAGGTTACTGGAATTATTCTAAATTTTTTTTTAAAATACTTTCTATATTTATGATGATAAATTGAAAACCCGTGTCATAAGCTAGTACCTAATTTTAAACAAAGCAGTACTTACATTCATAATAATATTACAATATCGTAAGTATATCTTGTACATTTTAAAAATACGGGCTGATAAAATTCTTCAATTCACCACAGATAAGATAAAAAAACGATTTAATAACCACAGATCCTATAAAAAACTGTATTATTCTTATTAGCATCGAAGTTGTAATGAGCTCATTGCCATTGTTATGCCTATGCGTCATCGAATGGCTGATAACTCGTTCCTAGTTTAGCCAAGCGTTGTATTATTATATTTCGCGGTTCGTTTCCAACGCCTTCGTGGCGCAATTGGTTAGCGCGTTCGGCTGTTAACCGAAAGGTTGGTGGTTCGAGTCCACCCGGGGGCGGTTATTTTTGCTATTATTTTGAGTCTTATAAATAATAATTTTCTTCATACGTATCTTTTATTTTACCATTGAATCTAAACTTTTTAAATAATACAATATATAATAGTTATAGGAGGTAGTATAGTATTCGTATAGAAGCACTTTTTTTTCCTTTGATTTTTAATTATTAGGTAAGTGCAAACAAACATTTCCTTATTTACTAATAAAATGATTCTTGGAAAAACGAGCTATCCGTATCACTCTCGTGGGCGTTTAATACGTAAGCGGTCTATCTAATGGATGAGACATACGATCCCGATAGGGCGATCGTAAGTACCTCAAAAATAATGGTACTAATCTCAACTTTTTATTTATCTTGTTTTGAGCGTGCTTTCTATGAAGTTTCTCTGAAGTGTATCTATGTCTCTGTTTTCTAAAATATAACATACGGGAATCTACCATTCTATAGACTAAAATACATAGAAGCGAGTAGTGTCTACTCGGCTGTGGCATAGAATAATAAATAATAGTGCTGTGGACAAAGAACTCCCGCCATAGAGTCCCGTGTTTTGTTCTTCTCGGGACTTGTTCACAGTGTATAGGGTTGCCACATTGAGACTAGCAGCTCAAAATTAAATTCATCATCATCATCAACAGCCTGAAGACGTCCACTGCTGAACATAGGCTTCCCCCAGAGAGCTCCACCTTGAGTGGCTGCTCGCCTCCTGCATCCAAAGATCGTCGGTCCACCGAGTGCCCCTACTCGGTGGACCGCCACTCGAGAACCTTTCTTCCCCATCGGTTGTCGGTTCTACAAGCGATGTGGCCTACCCATTGCCATTTCAACTTGCTAATTCTAAGAGCTATATCAGTCACTTTAGTTCTCCTTCGGATCTCCTCATTCCGGAGCTTATCTCGCAGGGAAACACCAAGCATAGCTCTCTCCATAGCTCGTTGAGCGACTTTGAGCTTACTAATGAGGCCAACAGTAAGAGACCATGTCTCAGTTCCATAAGTCATCACTAGCAACACACATTGATTTAAAATTAAATTGATGGATAATAACTGCCATCCAGCAAATTTATTTTTTTATTTTTTACCTACATGAATCGCTGTTGTGTTTTCGTCTAATTATAACATTGTTATCGATGAAGCAAGGTCGGCGAGCTCATCTCATGATAAGCCAATGACGGCTTTAAATCGTATTAACTAGAGTCCACACAAAAATTATGAGACGAAAATTTGCGAGAACTCTGAAATCTGAAACTTGCGTGCCTCAGTGTTGCGTTTACGACCAACGGTCATGTACACAGTTGCACACACAACCAATACCTACATTGCAATCAAAATTGTAGGTACTTACCAAATATTCATTATTCCGATGCCGCCGTGGAATCACAAAAATCTAATTGTTACATCATTGCACCAAGCGCAGCCCGCAGGCCAGCCGCCCACTGGTGGTTCTTGTATTGCTTGATAGTGACATTGGCAGTTGAAGGGTAAGGTGCGCTACTATTGGCGAATGTATAGACGGCAATCGCATACACTCATGTTTCAGAGTTCTCGCTCTTAGAATATTGGAATCGTAAGTAGGATTTTTTCTTGCACATATAAAATCATCAAAGTAAAATATAGCGGCATATTTATTTGACACGCATTTTAACTTGACCGTTTCGGGGATAAACAAAGAATCACACTTTTCCAGGGAAGGGTTCGGATAAGTCCTCCACGCACCGCTTCGGAGAATTTCGATTATCCGTTTTCTTGACAACCCTACACGAGAAGTGAGTGTCGCTGACTCGGTTAAAACACAGTTCATTCCCGCTCCTTCAATATTTTAACTTTCTCTTTTGAAAATTAAACAAAGTGTTTTATTTGATTTTCGCACGTACAAATGGGATTAGAAAATAAACGGAATCCACCTGAAGTGCTGAGAGGCGAGGCGAATAGACGGTTCAAGGTTGTTGCTCTTACGTAGTTTAATAGTTTTCATAGTTCAGTGTGAATAACCTCATTTGTAATTATATTTAATTATAAATATCATCATCATCATCATCAACAGCCCGAAAAAATCCATTGCTGAACATAGAGCGCCACTTTGAGCGGCTGCTTGCCTACTGCATCCATGGGCTCTCCGCAGTTTTCAGAACACCGTCGGTCCACCTAGTGGGGGGCCGGCCCACGCTGCGTCTTTCGGTAAATTATAAATATCAAGTAAATTTGTAAATATCAGTAATATACACATTATTGTCATTGGCCAAATAAATATTTTTTTCTCACGTGTTTCTACGATGTGTAATATAGGTACCTGATTACCACAAATCTACAATATTGTTTCTTCAATAAGTATAAAAATTCTGAATTAGATGGATAGTTCGTAGTAGTTATTCCACGACACGCCAGCCTGAATGACGTCATTCGTCGGGCCTTTGTCAGTGCCGACGTACCGTCCGTTCTCGAACCGAATGGACTTATGCGCGATGACGGCAAGAGGCCCGACGGACTTTAATACCTTGGAAGATGGGACGGCCATTAGTATGGGATGCAACTTGCGTCGATACTATGGCACCGTCCCATCTTCCTGAACCTAAAAATCAGGCTGGTAGCGCTGCTGCTAAAGCTGAAAACCTCAAACGGTGCAAATATGGAAGCCTTGACAGAGGATACATATTTGTGCCGTTTGGGGTAGAAACCATGGGACCGTGGGGACCAGGCGCTTTTGAAATATATAGGGACTTGGCAAAATTTTTGGTGGAGGCAACCAGTGACCAGAAGGCTGGCTCTTATTTTGCACAAAAAATCAGCATTGCCATACAGCGTGGCAATGCAGCCAGCTTTCTGGGAACATTCCCCTCCGCCAAGGGTCTTTTTGATAATTTATGAGTGTAAGATTATTTAGTTCGTATGTGTTACGATATTTACCATTTTAATGCTAGAAAATATTTATTATTATTTAAAAACCTTATAAAATCTAAACTATTACCCGTTGTTATCTATAGCTACTACGTCTTATTAATATTTTATTTGGGTAATCTTTTGTTTTTCTTTTTTCAACCACCACTACCACTCGTTTCACACTACACAAAGGTTGTCTGGAAGAAAATACTACTTAGCATTAAGTTCGCCTATGTACTTGGTTTACTCTTGTGCAATAAAGCATTTTCTATCTATCTATCTTCTTAAATAATTGCTATCCATCTATCTAATATCTTTATCCTATTCCAATATTCAAATCAATTTTATGTGAACAACTTGCCAGCATCCTGTTTCCAGTAAACCAGGTATTAACCTGGGGGCTTTCAAGTCAAGAATAAATATCTTTTAGGCAAGCCATGTCTAGACTTCTTTCAAAGCCTTAAAATCTTATTATTATTGCCTACCTACAGCATTTTCTCCCAAAGTCAACATTATTTTTATCTCAGTCACAACATACCCATTTCATGTAAAGTCGTCTGATATTGCTTAACCACTCGATAAAGCTCCAGCTAAATATTGTCAATTCTCCTTATCTCGCACGATATAACACGGCGTGTTTAAAAATACATCCTTTCGTATGTGGTGTGCTCCACAATGGCGACGCTATCTTCGGATAATATAGAGTGGTTTTTAACACAATCCAGATTATGCGGGTTTTTATATTTTTGACTTCTTTCAATCATCACTCTATAAATATATTTATAAATAAGAAAAAAGAAAGAAATGAAAGAAAGTACATTTATTCTGGACATCACACATTGCATTCCTAACATACAACATGAATATAGAACAATAAACAATAAAAACAAAAGGTATCGTACAAAATGTACGTGACGTCATGATATAGGTCCCGACTCAGCATGTAATCAAGGTCATAAGACCTACAAAAACGAACGAAATGAAAATAAAATATTATGTACAAATGAAAATTTAAGATAATGAATAGTATGTAGGTACCAACATTTGACATTAAAAATTTATATCATATTAGGTATTTAGAATCGATAAGAATGACATTGAATGATAATGAATCAGTTTTATATATATATATATATTTATGTACTCCATTGACATTAAATTAATTAATAAATACAATTAAAACATTGCGAGTAAAATTTTATCATAGTCAAACTAATATGTTATTATTTTCTTTGTAAGTACATATTGACTCTTTTGTGAAGTCGTCCTTCTCTCTCCAAATTTGCTGCGCCCGACGGGGTCCATAATGAGCCTACTTAAATAATTTTATACTTATTCCACCTATGTACACTATGGAAGCAATAAAATATCTGAATCTGAATCTGAATCTGACCTCGATAACTGATTTTCAGACGGAACCCATCATCATGACATCACAAACTTCAGGACAAACAATATAATATAAATACATTTATAATTACATACAAAAAACATACATGAAAAAATATTATAAGAGCAAAACATTTTAGATACGATGATTTTTTTTAAATGTATTTATATTTTCATTAAAAATTACAATATTATGTCATGATCAAAGCCAAAATATCTATGACGTCAATCTAGAGCCAGCTATTTTAATAAATTGTTATCTATGGACATCCAGTGAGTTAAAAGGTGTAGAAATTGAACGACCAGTGGACGTTCAATTTCTATATAAACTTTTTACTTTTATAAATTTTGGTGGACGTCGTCCATTTAATTGAAAGTACTATTGCTATATTAGGTGCTAGAGCCCCCAGCGTGGGAAGAGGTCAGGTGCACGCGGAGGCAGGCGAAGGCCGCCTTGTTCGGCGGTGGACGCAGGACCTGGCGCCACCGGTGCCTGGGCAGAAGATGATGAAAGCCATCCATCCAGTCCTTCGGGAGTGGGTGCGGCGGTCATTAGGTCGCTGACCTTCCGTTTGGTGCAGGTACTTTCCAGCCACGGATGCTTTGGAAATACGAAATTTCGAAAATACGGGAATGGGCAGCAGCATTATCCTCGGTAAATTAAAATCTTCTGCGATCACGTAGCCGCCTGCCAAACGTGATGATTATGGCAAACCTGCCTATGATAAGCGTCCCAAGTGGCGTTTTATGAGGAAGGGCTGTGTTCAGCAGTGGACGTCTTCCGGCTGATGATAATTATGTGTGTGTGTGATTTGAGCAGTTCAAAGCAAATCCAAAGCAACAACAACAATAACAAGTAATAACAATGTACTATGTAAAACTCCACTCACAACTGACGAAGCCTTTTGAGCAGGAAGTAAATTATCTCAGAGAATATTCATTCTACCGTAACGAGCGAATTAAAAACCTACTGGAGGCATTTTAAATAAAGGTAAAAAGCAGCAGCTAGCGGCTGATGAGCTGCGGATGTTGCCAGAAATTGTTAGAAACCGGAAATAAAGTGCAAATATAATAATTGTTTTGAAAGACCTCGAAATGATCAAAGGAATATGGCGGATTTAATTACTTTGATCTTTTTGAAGTGGAGTTGTCTTATCTCTGTTTTAATTGCAGATCTGAAACTTCAATCATTCATCCTATTATTTAGGCTGTGTGAGCGGGCTTTGTTTCTGAGAAAGTTTACGTCAAAATTATTCACCACGCTCGAAATGTTGTTTGAAATCAAAGAATTAGAGTTAGCTACCGTTCAAGCTAATTTAGCGATTACATATTTGAGCCGTTTGGTATTGAGACCTTGGGTCCGTGGGGGCCGGGAGCTCATCGCGTTCACCAAAGTTCATCAGAGCACCGCGCCCGGGTTGATGCGACGCGTGACCAAAATGCTGGACACTTTTTTGGCATGCACTTATTTGGCTCAACGAATCAGCATTGCTATTCAAGGATGCAATGCTGCCAGCATGTTGGATATGCTACCTACAGCAGACTGGAGCATTTGGACTATTTATAGGTCATCACAGCTTGTATATGATCTAAATGGTTTTCTTTTTGTAGTAGGTAGTGTAGCTAGGTATTTAAAGTGCACTTATTAGTATTTAGTTATAGCTAATATATTGTAACTTTAACGTGACTTCATCAGTTTGAAAACTCGATTTTCAGAAACAAAATTGGTGGGTTCTTTTTTGTTGAAAATTAGTATTATAATAAAACCGGACTTTACACTACTATATTTATTATGTTCCCAGCTACCGACCATCGTGTCTAACACGGCCAACTTTCTCTCGGCTCACTTTAACCGAAATTAATCCGTGCATTGTTGTCGAATTAGCCATTTGCTGGCTTCGATACGCATGGATTTCAAACTTTGACTATACCAAACTTTTGACGAAAGCTGTTCCACAGCACATTTTAGAATATACCTACTGTATTTTGTTATTAACCAAGCGACTAGTCTCTGCTTTAACTCGTGAATTTTTTTATTCCTGTTGATGGCAAAAAAGGTAGAGGAAGACCGAAAAAAGTGTGGTTGGATTGTTAAAAACCTATACATGGATACTCTTGAGAATCCTCAACCAGCAGGTCAAGTTACATCAACATAAAAACTGTAAAGATAACGTCACCCAAATCCAAATAAGTATTTATGATTTCTAGAGCTGCTTAGCGTAATCAATAATCAATATTTATATTTCAATTTTCTTTTACAAACTTAACAATACAATAATAACATAATAACCCGTAAGTATATGATTAAAAGTTGAACTCCACTCACTTCAATAACCGAAATAAATGAATGATACTAATTAATTTTCTAGTAACATTAAACTTCATATTTTAGTTCTTAAGTGCACTAGTGAAAGTTCTGATTAAGAAACCAAATAAGTTATTTTAAACGAGCTTAAGTTTGAGCCATTCATAAAAGCTTTTGCTGATTTACTTAAAATGTATTTTCATCGTAAATAAATTATTGTGCGTACAAATTACTGTGTGCCATTAAATACTTAAGAGCACATAATTATGCTATGGAGCACTTTTCATTTTAATATTTAAAATATTGTACGACAGTTTAATGGCTGTGTAAAAATTGTAAGAGAGCGTGAACCCGCGTTTTAATATAGCATTTGTAAACATTTGATTATATAACATTATTATGTACATCAAACGCCTAGCCTACTAAGGGTGGATTTGACCAAACGAGAGTAAGGGTTATACTTAGAATAAATCGCCAGTTGTCCGAGAGTAAACCAATTTCACATTTTAGCATCTACACTCAAGCCTATTCGAGAATAATAACTTATACTACCTTTTTTGGTGGAATAATAAATTATTCCGAGAATAGTTTAATGGCGGTAGCGCGCCATATAATTCCAATTTTTGCTTACCTGCACTATAATACGACAAATTTGAGTTGATATGACATAAGCTTGAATACCGTGGCGTTGTAGAACAATAACTGTTAGCTGGGTAATAGTTTCGTTCATCGTTCATTCCGCTATTCGCGTATAGGCATAGCTATACTTTGCATTGCATGGTAAAACGACTAATGAATTATTCCAGTTTAAGATCGTAGAATAGAGTTATTCTGGTATAGTTACTCGCACATAAATCTATGTTTGATCAAATCCACCCTAAGGGTGGATTCGACCAAACGAGAGTAAGGGTTATACTTAGAATAAATCGCCAGTTGTTCGAGAGTAAACCAATTTCACATTTTACCATCTACACTCAAGCCTATTCGAGAATAATAACTTATACTACCTTTTTTGGTGGAATAATAAATTATTCCGAGAATGGTTTAATGGCGGTAGCTCGCCATATAATTCCAATTTTTACTTACCTGCACTATAATACGACAAAGTTGAGTTGATATGACATAAGCTTGAATACCGTGGCGATGTAGAACAATAACTGTTAGCTGGGAAATAGTTTCGTTCATCGTTCATTCCGCTATTCGCGTATAAGCATAGCTATATATTGCGTGGTAAAATGACTAATGAATTATTCCAGTTGAAGATCGTAGAATAGAGTTATTCTGGTATAGTTACTCGCGCATAAATCTATGTTTGGTCAATCCACCCTAATATTGACTATTTATATTATTTACTATTTACTAAACCCCAAAGATTTGATTAATAGCAGAACAGCAAGGAAGCTTTTATTAGCAAACTCGTAAAAACTTTTGCCATTATAAGAAAGTGTTCCTTTCTATTCTTCTTGTGCAAGTAGCCCAGTAGAAACTGGTCAGTTTAGGTATCAGAATGCAAGTTTGTACAAATCTTTGAAAAAATTCTTTAAAAAAATTTGAGAATTCTAAAACATCTTTTTTCCTTCCTTGTGCACGTTGGTCAGTGGAAACTGCTCAAGCTAGGTATTAGAATGCAAGCTTGTAAAAATCTTTAAAATACTATGAATAATTTGCCTTTTCATCCTTCTAGTGCAAGTTGGCGAGTGGCAACTGGGGCTTTATTGTGTAAATCTGGTGGCGGTTGTCATCGTGCTCTCTTGCTCGCACTCATGGACTTGTAAATAGGTGCGTGCAGGATGGCAGGCGATGTTCATTACCAGAATGGTCACGCGGTAGGGGTGCTGGTCAACCTGGGTATTAGAATGCAAGTTCGTAAAAATCTTATATTTTTATCTAACTAGTTGTGCCCCGCGGTGTTACCTGCAGACAAAAAGTGTCCTGTATGTTAATCCAGCGTATAAGCTATTTGCATTCCAAATTTTATCGAAATTGGTTTAGTGGTTACGGAGATATAAGGTAACAAATATTCACAAACACAAACTTTCGCATTTATAATATTAGTAAGATTTGTGTATTATGCGTACACAATAGTTCATCATCAGGAGGTCTTTGTTCATCAGTGATGTTGTTGTGAGTAGAAACTGAACCCACAAACTATATCGTAGTTAAGGCAGAGTCATCAACTGAGTTATACAGCCAGTTAAGAAAAGGTCTTAATTATATAAGTAAAGTAAAAAACACGTAGCAGCAGCCTCACTTTGCGGAATTTCATGGCTCTTTTGGGAGCATGTTAATTACTTGTAGTAAATGTAGGTATACCTGCAATTAAACTTAGTTCTTGGAAAACTACAAATAAATAAATAAATACGTGTGGACATTTCACACAACGCCATCTAGCCCCAAACTAAGCATAGCTTGTACTATGGGAACCAGATTAGAATACTTAGATAGTTTTTTGTTTGTAAATACATACATAGAATACAATTTAACGCTCAGACACAGAACAAACATCGATGTTCATCACACAAATGTTTGTCCCGGGTGGGAATCGAACCAACAACCTATAGTTCAGAAGGCGGAACTACTACCGACCGAGCTATCAGGGCAGTCGAATAAAACACACACAGACAAAAACACTACAGACAACACTAACAAATAAAGGTAGCTATCGTTTTTAAATAGGACATGGTATTTTGTAGTACAAGTCCGGTGGTGCATAATGTCAGTCAGTGGAGACCGGTCTTAATTACAAGTTAGAACGGTCGGTCTTTGAAGCCTTTACTAGACATACATGGACGCAAAATATTAACTAAAGTCAAAGAGGTATATATGTACTACGTACTAGAGAAGCTATGGGAAGCACAAATAGTTGCCATTTTTGGAATAATTAAACTAAAATCGGCTACAGCGCTTTACGAGATTAAATCGTCTAACCAACGATCCCAACACGCAGCGCTCGTGCTTGTAGGTGGTATGGTTCGGTCAGTGTTCTTTCACTCTGCCAATATGGCTGCCGCCGCGCGTTCTGGCGTCATTATAAATTGGCAAAATAATATTTTATGTAGGTGTACTTTGTTCCAAACTCTAAACTTATTGTTTAAAAGTGATTCCGTCGCGTTTGTACCCGACTAGTTTTTGTAGTATCTAAGCACGCACGATGGCATTTTCAGATCATAATTTTTATTTCAATACACATGCAGTCGCTTTGAGAGCCCAGCTTCGTATGAACGAGAAGACGCTGGCCGGCTTATTTGCAGTGGTCGACAGTGCAGGTTAGAGATGTGCTGCCTACTGTCTAGTGTATACATAAAAGTCTTTGACTAACGTATTCCCATATGAGCGCCAATTTCTATACCATTATAAAAAATAACACAAAGCAAAATTTAAGTTTAAATGTGACTTAAACACACTAGGCATAAATTTAGTTATATGAAGTCAAAAATTTAGTTTACCTATATGTATAAATTGAAAATATCCCAAAACTACTTTGGTTTGTCCGTAAGCAGATAAGATTATGTACGTACATTGCACGTACCCATTTCAAATTTTAATGCACCATTTTTCAATCCTTGGTACACCAGTCGTGGTTTTTTAGGCTGTACATAATTCCGAATTCAATTTAATGTCCTCTAAAGGCGGGCGGATGGCGCGGCGGCGGTTCGTTTGATCCGAGCGGCGAGATTAAACGCATAGTAAGCGGCGGCACAAAGACGCGGTCACCGCTCACGATTATTACATTTCCAATTGTTGGCTTCTACCTAAGGATCACAGTGATCTCGAGCTGGGTTTAACATTTTGTGTGAATACGAGGGATGACTTGGAAGACAAGCATTCGCGTACCTACATTAACTGATTCTAGACACTGTAAGTTTCATATAAAACTTTTTTAATGATTAGGTATCTATGGGCAAAGTATTAATATTTTACCTTGTCTTACCTCTTATTGAGTGATGACGCAGTCTACGATAGTGCATGCTTGCTTAGAAAGTAATCTTGTTAACTCTTGACTTGAAGATTCCCAGGTTATAGTTAGCTGGATACAAGGATGACAGCATGTGTTCCACAGTTCCACATAAGCAGTTCCCATAAAGGTGCTCCCTCACTGGAGCATTCACTGTTTATAATGTAACATTACAGAGTCAAGCATTACATCAGTGAGGGAGGAGAACCGAGCATTACAGTGCGCAAACAGTAATGTTACAGATTCGCGCATTACGTTGGTGAGAGAACACATTTTTAAGTTTGCTTATGAGTCGGTGCTTATGTTTTGTCGGTTTTGAAATAATTCATGGCACCAATATCGTTTCTTCTGTTATTTTTTCGTGAATAACAATGTCAAATTAATATAGACGCGCTCAGTAAAACGGCCGCTTTGTCTGACATGTGGAGTCAACTAAATTCTCAAAATTAAATCCGAAATGTAGATTACAGGCGAATGTTCGTCATCTCAGGGAGGCAATACTGTTATGTAATGCCCAAAATCGAATCTGAAACGTTACATTACAGGCGAATGTTCGTCATCTCAGGGAGGCAATACTGTTATGTAATGCCCAAAATCGAATCTGAAACGTTACATTACAGGCGAATGTTCGTCATCTCAGGGAGGCAATACTGTTATGTAATGCCCAAAATCGAATCTGAAACGTTACATTACAGGCGAATGTTCGTCATCTCAGGGAGGCAATACTGTTATGTAATGCCCAAAATCGAATCTGAAACGTTACATTACAGGCGAATGTTCGTCATCTCAGGGAGGCAATACTGTTATGTAATGCCCAAAATCGAATCTGAAACGTTACATTACAGGCGAATGTTCGTCATCTCAGGGAGGCAATACTGTTATGTAATGCCCAAAATCGAATCTGAAACGTTACATTACAGGCGAATGTTCGTCATCTCAGGGAGGCAATACTGTTATGTAATGCCCAAAATCGAATCTGAAACGTTACATTACAGGCGAATGCTCCAAGTGTGGGAGCACCTTTATATAGTTTGTAGTGAAACGCTTAGTGTGGGCTGTATGAATTTCATCCCATGTGGTTTTAGTATAATTGAACAAGATTTTAGTATACTTACACTTAGTATACGTACACTAGGTGGTAGGACTTTTCTACTAGGTGGTAGGACTTTTCTGCAAAGTTCGTCTAGGTAGGTACCACCGCTTTGCCAGTTATTCTGCCGCCAAGCAGTAGTGTGCAAGCACTACTGTGTTCCGGTTTGAAGGGCATTGTAGCTAGTGAAATTACTGGGCAAATGAGACTTTATGATCTGATCACTCAGTCTAGTAATCTGATTATTAGACTAGGTGATGTCTCAGGATGACGTGCGCAGTGCAGTGTCGCGCGAAACTATTGTTTTAAAGTTCCGGGTGACACTGCAACTGTTATGGGCGGCCGTGTCACTTAACATCAGGTGAACGACTAGCTCGTCACGTCATTCAATCACATTCAAAAAAAAAAAAAAAAAATACTTTTTGAACATAATATCAAATTACACACTGTCACGATCTAGTAAATTATAAATTATCAGAGATATTTATTAGGCTGTGATATTAGTAAGAGCCATACCCAATTTCGTGGTCATTTTTAAAAATCTATTCACATTTCTTTACGTTTTTAACGAAGCTTGTTTGGACAAATTATAATCTGAATTCGTCCTTTGAGAGCCCAATCCTGGACCTTGCAAAGAAAAGATCCCCTGAAGTGCTCCAATTAGGTAGTACTCTTTACTCAATGAATTTGAAGATTATTTGAGAGTTAATAGCTAGAGTCTCGGTAATTATCGACGATTACCAAATCGATTAAATACAATTTTGAACCTAATTGCTCCCCAAATGCCTTCTTATTTTAATTGCTTCTGTTACAGTCGATAAAGTTTACAATTGCTTGAATATTTAATTTTATACTAAGTAGGCGTATTTATCGGTACTTTTCAGTCTTGATTATTCTGTCGACTTTATATCGGCCTTATTCAATAGATTCAGGCACAATATAACTTCCTGGTTTTTTTACGTCAGGTAACTTTTGCATTATTCAAAACCTTATAATCGTCTGAAAACGTTTTGGTATTTCTTAAATAAACACTTTGTCATCGGACAAACTATTTAACTATAACCTAATTAATAATGATCGATAATTTACAACAGTTACAAGTTTGTAATAATTTATCGGAACAATAGAAGCATAACTGTGTACACATTGAAAACTGATGATACTGCAAATGTTAAGTCCTTATTTTAAACGCTAACTGTTTGTATTGAGTTGTATAATAGAAACTGTATGCTAGCAATAACTTCAAATGGTAACAATGCTAGCACTGGTCTATAATGAGCAGTATTAGCGAGTAAATACTTTGAGTGTCATTAGGAGCATGAAACCGAATAGCTCTCAAACTACGGCGAAACAAACACTCAGTTTTAATATGTATTGATAATAATTGAGTGAATATTCATATTGGGTCTGTGCAACTAGTGATGTTTGTAACCCGCATCGTTTTATATTGTATGAGACCTTCTCAATCGTGTCGCTCTTGACAGAGCGGTCGTGATCGTCACGAAGAGTGGTTGGCTGATGTAGCTCGCCTCACGACATCTCGCCATCTCTCCCTACTGGTGGTCATTCTAGTACACTCATGCAAGGGACCGCCCACCGCAGACTTGATCTGGTCAGTCCATCGCATGGGTGACCTTCCACGCGGTCTGGTGCCCTCCACTTTACCCTGTACAACGAGACGTTCAATGGAGTTATTGTCCCGCCTTGAGACGTGTCCGAAGAACTTGAGGATGCGAGTTTGGACTAGCGATGATAGACGCTGCTCAATGCGGAGTTCTTGAAGTATAGAGACGTTTGTGCGAAACTCGGTCCATGATACTCCAAGCATTCTTCTCCAGCACCACATTTCTAAGGCATCTATCTTTTTCTTTTCAATTTCCCGCAGCGTCCACGTCTCTGCAGCATATAAAAATATGGGAAAAACCAGTGTTCGTACGAGCCGGGTCTTAGTGGCTTTGGTGATATTTCTATTCCGCCATATTTTCTTCAACTTATCCATTGCAGTTCTAGTTATCGCCGTCCGTCGTTTTACTTTTGTATGAGTGGTAGTAGTAAATTAAAGCAGCGTAGCAGCGTAGGCCCCTACTCGGTGGACCGATGGTCTGGTGAAAGCTGCGGGGAGCCGATGGATGCAGGAGGCGAGCTGCCACTCACTGGGGAGGCCTATGTTCAGCAGTGGACGACTTCAGGCTGTTGATGATGATGATGAGTTAATTGAAACTACTTCCTTTCTCATGTAGGCAAGGATTAGTTTGGACCACATCACAACACCGCCATAAAGCACCACATCACACCACACCTTACCACACACACCACACTACCATACTACATGACATTACACCATACACACCGACCAACAGCAAAAGTACAAGTTAAAGCAAATAAAGCTAATGAAATTGGGACTGTCAGCGAATGTGGAGATCAAAACAATAAAGGAAGAAACAAGTATTTTTTCACCTCACTAGCTCAGAAAAACTCTCTTTGTCATTCGAAATCTGGGTGCAAAAACGCATTTTAATCGCTAGCGTGGAAAGTGTTTTTAAAATTCGAACCTTTCTATTTAATAATTTTCTCGTCAAGAATTGAGGATTTAGCCACAGATCAACTCGAATTTCACCTTCTTGATATTTTCAGTTGCCAGCCCACTGAAAATTTATTAATACCACAGACTACCTACTAAAAGATACCATAATACTTCTTTGTCTCGTTCGCCAACCTCATTTTTAGAATAATTGCACTGCACCAAAGAGTATAATTATATATAACCAATACGCTATCCAGCACGGCTGCATAAAAAAATGATGAAAAACACTTTTTCTTTAATGTTCAATGAATAACGTAACGAGCTAGCCGTTTACCTGATGTTAAGCGTTACTGCCACCCATAACTAAATGAATAGACTAAAAACTAATCTCTTTTTAGGTTTTAAAGGTGTTTTCTTGCATTTTTCTCCCTGTAGTGAGGTGAAAAGTTGTGCGTTTCGCTCGGCAGCAAAATTATTCTGCATCTCGTGTTTTTGAAACCTTCGCTAACGCTCAGGATTCTTTATTTGAACAACATTTTGATTTTTTCAATCCTAGAATCCTTTGCGTGCTCAGGTTTCAATTCAAGTACTCGCGCCAAAAACCAACTTTGCAGCCTTGCATAACAAATAACTATTTTAATGATAAATGAGAGTTAGTTAAAAAAAATATGACAAACGCATACGAAGTAATATTTATGTCAATGGATGAATGTTGATGGAATAACAAAAGCTGGTATCAAAGTAAAAGCAGGAGCTAAAGCTAAGTAAGAAAGAAAATTGAAAAAGATAGTTGAATTGATATAGGCTACTAGAACACAAGCGGAAGGTGATACGGAACCAGGAGTTAATGTAAAAGAGTAAGTAAGAACATCAGAGAGGGAAATAGAGATACAGAAAAAGCTAAAGAAAGAAAGAAAGAAAGAAAAAGAGAGAGAGAAAGAGTGAGGTGAGAGCTACAACAAAACCCACAGTGGCAGCCACCGCCTCAGACAAACTAAAACTATGGAACAAGGAGGAGAGGAATGCCAATATACCAAGAAAACAGCGTAGATCAGAAATATGCCAAAAACAGCTATAAACTAGATGGCGCTGCAAAATGAGCGGGGCTATACGTTGAGCGTAGATATGCCAAAAAAACCCCCGTAGCTATAGCCGTATAACCCACCTATATTGCAGCGGCATCTAGGCATAAAATGTTTTTTGGCATATTTCTGATCTACGCTGTATATCCTTATTATATTAATTAGATACAATATTCACGTAACACGTTATATATATTATATTGTGTTTATTATATGTATTTATTTATTATTTATTTATAATGTATTTATTCATATTTCTATAGTTGCCTTAACAATATTTTCGAGTGTTTAAACAGATTCGTCTTATGTTTACCCTTGTAATACCTGCTTTCAAGTTTTTTGTGTAACATAATGTACCTACCTACAAGGAACCCACACTTGGTAACTGGCTCCTGTAACACAGGGTCTACCCTAGTGTAGGAGCTAGTTGTTAGTTTTAATCTTGTTAACCTAGTACTGCAAGATAATATTTATTTAACTATAACTATATATAGCTACTTATCTCTGTTTTGTGCAACTTTAGGTTAAGTTTTTAATGGCAAATAAATAAATTATGACCCGTTATGATTATGATTTTTGTGACCGATATAGCTCTTAGAGTTAGTAAGTTGAAGTGGCAATGGGCAGGCCACATCGCTCGTAGAACTGACAACCGATGGGGAAGAAAGGTTCTCGAGTGGCGACCACGAACCGGAAGACGCAGCGTAGGCCGGCCCCCCACTCGGTGGACCGACGACCTGGTGAAAGCCGCGGGGAGCCGATGGATGCAGGAGGCGAGCAGCCGCTCAAGGTGGCGTGCTCTGGGGGAGGCCTATGTTCAGCAGTGGACGTCTTCAGGCTGTTGATGATGATGATGATGATGAAATAAATTATATAATTATAATTATTGGTATTCCTCTCCTCCTTGTCCCATGGTAAAACCTACAATTGACGATTAAATTGGAAACGTTATAACATATTACATCGATCTACTTACGTTTGATACGTATTAAACTATACGTCAACACTCAAATCCATAGTATTTCAATAAGCAATTAGTTTATGTAGATTCTGTGAATTCATGCATCGCATCAAATCGCATGGAGACATCGAGTCAAATGAACGATCCAAATTGGTAACAAACTACTGCACCGCTTCATTTCGAACTGGTTTTGGTTTAGTTTTTTTGAAATGTAGATTTATTGAATACGTAGGTGAATTTACATATTCAAAACTACATCCATTGTTTTTGGGTAACTTTAACTTTAATAATAGTAATTGAAACAGTGAAATATTTTACATCATTATGTACTTAAATTGGGTGCTAAATTATCTTAGGAATCTGCTGGAATGCAAATTGTACTTAGTGCGTTTTTGATGTTAATTATAATTTTATTAGTTAATTATAGTACTATTGCGCTGTTCAATATGGCCAAAGTATTAAGAACTTGGTAGTTTATTTAATGGATATAACGTTAGTCAAATAATATTTACACGAAAGATATTCCTATTATTAGAAAATTCAGTGACCGTAAAAGTAAAATTATTGTTATTTTTTTTTTCTTATGTTTTGGCTCCGCACATAGTGTATTTAGCCAGTGTCCAGTATTGTAGTTTTTCATCGTATTATGAAATATTTCATGTAAAGTCAAGTATTAGTCACAGTCAGTCAGGGTAGTCATAGTCCAGTCTAAGTCAGGTAGTCATAATCCAGTCTAAGTCATGTCCTAGTAAAGTAGTGGCAACTTTACTAGAGGCTTCTATGGAATTTTGGAAGCAACACGAAAAACCACGTTTCACTACATTATATCACTTGCCCACACTTATACTCGTATATCAGCACTTAATGCGTAAAATGCCACTAATTTTAAACATTAACACTAGAAAAAGCATAAGTTTTGTGAAATAATACAATGCAACGACGTGAAATTTTCACGTTCCCGCCAAAACCCCCAATTATTGTTATTGATGCCATATTATTTCCATTTTTGATTAGATCCTTCCAAACATGTGGTCGAGGCAACACGTGACCAAAATGCTGACCTTATTTAATACCTTGACATGTTTATTTTGTATGAAATATTTTGTGGTAATTGTAATTGATTTTGTCGTTTTTATCACAACAAATAAATAAATAAATTGGGCACGTTGCCTACTGGTAGTGGTTTGTTAAGGATTAGGTTTTCTTTTTATATTACGCAGCTTATTATAGATTTATTCCTTGTATATAATTATTTGGGTCTGAAATAAATGTCTTTCCCTTTTATTTCATATTCGAGCAAACAAAATGCTCAATTTCTATGAACAACTTTGCGATAAAAATAAAATAGCATCAAAATCATATTAAATGCCTAGGCATAAATAATTTTTTTGAGACACGTTGCACGCCTAATCTTATTTTCAGTGTGTTCAATTACAATTATATCTATTGTTATGCAAAGCGTCGTAATTCCAGTCTTCTATTTTTAAGAGCAAGCGGCTTGTTTATCAAACCCTAGTGAAACTTTGAGATAAAATATAAAACTACAGCAAAGCAAAGAAAACAGCAATCTTGATTGCGGCCTCGACGGGACCGCAGAGGCGGGCCAGGCGGGACGAGGAGGCGAAGTTGTTACTTCCTGTGGCATCGAGTTTTCTTTGATGCAGCTGTGTTACAGTAGTGAATGTGAATAAGCGCTTTCTCTCATCGGCTGGATTACATCTTCTTTACTAAAACATTTCCTGTAATATGTTTGGAAATGATTGCCTTTAAAAAATCTGACGAAGACATCAACATTTACAACCATAGAAATATACGTAACAGATAATTTGTACCTATACCGTGCTTCGTCCACGTTAAGTCGTCGGTCCCGGCTGTTGTCTTAAGACAATACTCGTTAAGCCAAGTCAGAACCTTTGGGCGGCCTGAAAAAATTCCGAGACTAGGCCTACAGGAGAAGAAGAAGAAGGCTTATACTAAACTAAACTATACCTAAAAATTTGAAATAGAGTGCTCTAAATGCTGGCAGCATTACCACGTTGAATAGCATAATAGCAGTGACCTTTTTTGTGCTAAGTATTAGCCAAGATTCTAATCATCTGACGCCTAAACAAAACGTTTGGCCAAGTCCCTGCATGTTTCCATAACGGCTGGCCCTCATTGATCCAAGGTCTCCACCTCAAATGGCACGAACAGAGACTATCCAGGACATCAAAATTATGATAATTTAGTCAAATTTAAATGATATCAATGACGCCAACGTAATTAATTTATTCTCTTTGTTACCTATATTAGATCAAAGTGATTTAATGTGAGTACTGGCATTATTAATAGGTAGGTGTATGAATTATTCCATACCAATTCATTACTTCGAATTGGTTAATTTAATCACTCATTGACACAAGCTGTAAATTAATGTAATGTCAAATAACACGTGATAATAGGTCAGTAACAATAATTGTTAATTGTAACTATTATAGTGAACCGACTTATTTGCATGTCGTAAATTGTCTTGATTAAAAAAATGTATTTTTTATAAATTCTTTACCATTACTTTACTTATTAATACGATAAACAATAAAACCAAATTTAAAAAAAAACAGATAGGGCCCTTTAACAATGCAATTTAGCATGGCGTCACGATAGATTCCGACTCAACATAGGTACAAATTGATTACCATTTGGGCCACGTTTATGGCATCACTGTCATGAACATTGTTCTCATATTATACCTTCAACAACTTTTAACTCAAGGCAGAATACAATATAGAGTTTTTATAAAATTTCAAAAGAAGTCCGTAAACCAACCTATGCGCCCGCGGGCACGTTTTAATGACGCCAAGCGCTGTACAAGTGTACCACTTATTATCGCCCAGATTACAATGAAATTAGAGGACTTGTTAGGTGAATGACCGCTCACATCCCTCCCCCTCAAAAGAAAGGAGGGGTTAGTCAACTTTTGGGAACACTTAGTGCTTCTATGGAGAATCTTGCCCTCTCGCCGGAGTTGATTCGACCCTACCCATTGTTGTCTTATGAATGTTCTCCATTGCTTTGCAGTTTTTTTTTTGGGATTTAATACGAAAACTTCGATTTATGTTTAGATAAAATTACGAGAAACTTTTGAAGGATTTTTCTTTGTATTGAGCAAGAATTTCTCGAAACCGACACCAAGTTTTTTAAATACTTTTCTTATGCTCAGTCTGGCGCTAAATTGCACCACGTCTGTTTGACTTCGGAGACTTTGAGAGCCATGTACGCGTATAACTGTTTGATCATTCCAATAACCACCACTATGGCCTCTTTATCGTTGAACATTTTTCAAAGTATTTTTCATAAATAGTGACTAGCTACTGTATATACCCTTTAAATCAAAGGTGACCGTGAACGTTGAGACGATTATTTAGTTGGCTGTGGCACGTTATTTAGCAAGGCCCTTAGTTTAACGCGTTGGCATTTCAGCTAACGTTAGATCAATTAGTTTATGTTAATTGACCTACGCTTACTTTTGTTGAAACTTAACCAACATGGCGTATTAGCACAGGTTTGCACTCTTTTTGATGCATTTTTAGAGCCAAATAAAGGTTTAACCATGAATTAACTGTGATGAAACTTTACTAATTACCATCATACGTACGTCAATTGCACCATAGTCATGTACATGACTATGGTGCAATTTACGTTTACCTAATAATCTAAATAACTATTACTTAATCTGTGGTTTTCCACGGATTAGGTGCTAGTTGCTTCGTGTAGTCACAGTATAGTCAATTGTTTTTTCTCTAATCTGTGCGTGTAGTACAGTAAATTATTGGCATTTTCTAAGATCACACACACGACGCCAAAACTTGCCACTGACACACGTAACCTATTCAGAAGCATGAGACTGTACAGCATAATATGTGGCAGCTTCCAAATACCGGTGGCTATCGCGCGTAACCGCTACTGCTGCTGCAGCAGTGCTGCGAAAGTGGTTGTGAACGATGGCCGGTCTGCACCGGGGCTAAGTATCTATAACAATTACTGTAGGGTCTACGCGTGGCAACGCCGTGGGGAGCAGCTAGTAATTACTAAACGTAATTACATTAAAACTGATTTAACGTAAAGAAATAGAATGTATCAACAATTTACGATTAAAAGTATGTCCTAGATATCATTGGTTTAGCGACAAATGGCAATAAACAGATTTCTTCTTAGATTTTTAGTCTATTGCCATTCGTCGCTAAACCAATGATATAGTAGGTGATACTTTTAATTGTAATTTCGTCGTTGCGCTTGCCAAAACCTCTATGTGTGTATAGTGAAGTTTTCAGGGGAGACAAAAAACTAGTTTATTTAATGATTGAAAGACTTATCAATTAATTAAAAATGCAGTATGGTGTCAAAAATATTATGTATTATCGATTTCTAGAAGGAAATAACACATAGATGTTTTTGTAGTCGATATGCAAAATTCAATTTCAAAACAACCTAGCGGCAAAAATTATACACATAACGGTTTTGGCAGGCGCACCGACGACGATTTATTGATATATTCTATTTGTTTGCGCAAAATTAGTTTTCATGTAATCACGTTGAGTAATTAAGCTACTATTGGCAAAAGAACGCAAGAAAATTTGAATTTGCCGCGCTAGTGAAACGTTCCACCTTTTTTTTGATACACAATTTTACTGGAATGTCTGCCCAAATACGTTCATTGAATTCACTCCAAATGTTTTATCTATGTCCCCTTGTAAGCGACGCGACGTTGCGACCGCTGATTAAAGATAAAACAATTAACGTACAAGAGAATTTAGTGACATCGAAGGTCTATAAAGAAGAAGGTCTCTTCCTGTGAAAGAAAGCCCCCAGCAGTTAGAACATAATGGGCCGACGAAGCTGAGGCTAAATTAATTTTCCCATTGTTACAGACTACTTAAATTATAATGTTGATTGATTAACATGAACTCATTTCCTCCGGACAAGTTCCACGCCTCCGTTTTTTGTGACGCCACCACCATTTCACGGTGATTAATGTTCTAGATAACATCTGGGAAGCCTCGCAAGCCTAGGAACTCAAGAAACGCTCAGCTAATTTACTTTGAAGGAAATGTTAGGAATACGTGGCAGACGGTTATCTGAGATTGTGTAACAATCTAGATGTAGCTTGTTGTCTCGCTCGCCATCCACAATTTTCCCGAGGAAACACTTTTAATTTTCAGGATATAAATGATCGCCTATCCGTATGTTTTTTTGTAAGCTGAGTGTAATAAGTGATTGGTGTGCAATTTCACTGTACAATTTTCAAATTTCAATTTTCAATTTGACACTTGAGTACTTTTTGATATTTCTCGTAGTCTCGGATTTGGTCTACCACGCCCACATGAAGAATTCACCCTGTATACGTTCAGTATGAGTATGGGCTCTACGTATTCTGTCAGTCATTCACTCACTCAGAGCGTTTTATTAATATTTTATATTTATACATAAAAATTATGATAATATACACAACAGGAGAGACAAGTAGAGGTCCAAGGTATTATACTAACATCGGATTAATCTCGCCTGTTTAATGTATTTAAAATACAACCGCTCGGTCGTGGTAGAACTCGTCATTCTAGACAATCTTCCAGCGAAGTTAGCGCACTCACAAAAGAGTATTGTTTAATAACGTGCCGCGTCATGGAGTCGAGTTTGAAACCATACGGTAGGAAACGTGAGGCGGGAAAGATGAGAAATTAAACTCTAAGTTAATAACTATAACGTTATATTTTATTATTTTTTGTTTTAGCTTTTATTTCTTTAACATTAAGAAATAAAGTGCAACGGTCACGAATATTCTAAATATATGGCCGACCCCACATTGGGCGGTGGCGATCCTCGAGCGACCACGCGCGACACCGCGACACCGCGGCAATACACGCCGCATTATAGTAAAATTTCGCGGCGATAACGCGGCGGTATCGCGGTTATAGCGCGGTGATGTCGCCACATTATCGCCGCGACAAACAGCTTACTTCGGCTTACACGGCATGATCTCCGCCTTATCACAGGCCTTATTACGGGCCATTGCAACTTAAATTATCATTTGAATAAAACTGGAGCGACAGACAGCCCGCTTTGTCGTGGTTGTCTGCAGGAGGACGAGACCGTGGAGCACGTGATGTTTCACTGCGAGGCCACGGAAGAAATAAGATTTAAAACCGGATTGCGTGAACAAGCGCATAAACTTATTACCCATTCATCATCGTCAACATCGGCGACGCCAACACTGGAGCAGTTGTGCCAGCACCCCAGAGCCGTGCTCCGTTATTTCAAGGAGCTGGGATGGCTTGGGTAGATGCTGGCGGGGGAAATGCACAATACACCCCAAGCGGGACGTCAGTGCAGGTCTTATCGCCCCCATGCCAAATTAGAATTAGAATTAGAATTATCGCCGCGACATTTTACCACAGGGCGGCGCGTGTTGCCGCGACATGGTGGCACCGCGCGCAGTCGCTCGAGGATTGCCACCGCCCAATGTGGGGTCAGCCTACTATACATCTGCAAATATGTTCTCACGGCAAAGACATGGGTCTTCTCAAAAAATGAAAACCGCGAAGCAGACACTTATGATAATCGCCGAGAGTTTCATATTACAGTGTTTAGGAGGTATTTAAATCATTCATTATTGCGCGAACTTAACACAAGTTGTCTAACAATTATTATTTAATTCATAACTCTAATAGGTGTGTCTTCAATTTGAAATTCTGTGTCCGTTCATCTCATCCATATCGCTGGCTGTTCATACAAGATAATTTATAAGACTCTCCAAGAGCATGTCACTGAGATCAATTATCAGTTAAAATTTTGCAGTTTTAAAGTGCCTTATAGGTACCTATTTCATCAAAAACTGGAACCATTTATAATAACAGAAAGACAAAATATGAGAAAGGTATTAAACAGGTTATGAACTTTCGCTCCCGTTATCTCTCCCGTGTGTTTCCACAGCTAAAGCAAGCCTGCGTTGTTTTGTGCGGTGGTGACTCGCCACTAACTCCTATTAAAACGTTTTCATTCTCCCAGGATTAATGAAATTTTTAATAAATGTGGCAAAAGGCGACCGCAATCTGCCACGTTCGACCTAAGGGTTAATTTATTGACGGTTGGTGTACCAAGAATTGTTTTGATTTTTATTATTTTTTTTTATTTTCGTGGTTCCAATTTTTTAAATTGATCCATTTTATATACCACTACCGTACATCAAGATTGCAACGTAGGCAGGCCCTCCACTAGATAGATCGACGATCTGCTCTGGGCTCTGGAGCTGATAGATGCAAGAAGTAAGCTAGCTCAAAGTAGCGCTTTGTGGGGACGTCTTCAAGCTGTTAATGATGTTGATGTAGTATCAAGATTGCTATCAAACCCGTAAAAATATTATTTAGTTGTAATAATATTTAAGAATACTAAACATTTTTGGTTAAAACCGCGGGGAGCCATTGGATGTAAGAGGCAATTGTTCTCAAAGTCAGTGGAAGTCTTCATGGTGATGACGATGAATAATAATGTGCATGGAAATTGCGTACAATAGCAGACATTCAGCGCTACCAGCACGTTGGCTTTTACTAGCTTTTTTAAATTACATAATAAGTACCTATTTGAAAAAGGTGTTTCCATAAGGGAACGTGTTCTTTTCTGTGTTCATCGATAGTGGTGCTCCCTGTGGAGACAACTGAGACAAACGTGTTACTGTAATAGTTTGGGCACATGCTACCGGAAAAGGGATGAATGCGAGGCTATCCGGAAAAACAGAACCTAAAATTTTACTGCAACAAAAATGAGGTTGGACTCTATAAAAGCGCTAGCGAAATACCCGCAGTCCTCGCAGGACCTACATAACTTTGAATTGCCGGGAAATGTTTACAGAAAGTGTGGGGCTTATGTACGCGAGAATGCTCGGCATTGCAGTTGCAAAAGTAGCGAAAGTGTCGAGTGCAGTCAGAATTTTGCAATACTCGTCTACGTTAAGTAAAATTTCTTTTTTTGATTTGGTATTTTAATGTATTTAATTTTTTTATGTAAACGAATGCCGTGGCAAGCCAGTCGTTCGCCTTGTGTTAAGAGACACGGCCGCCTATAACAGATTGCAGTGTCACTCGGAACTCTAAATTTCGCGTGACACTGCGCACTGCGCACGTCATCCTGAGACATCACACAGTCTAAAAAGTTTTCTAGACTGTGTGATCAGTTCGTAAAGTCTCATTTGCCCAGTAATTTTACTAGCTGCAGTGCCTTTCAAACCGGAACACAGTAGTGCTTGCACACACACAGCTCAGCTGCTTGGCGGCAGAACAACTGGCAAAGCGGTGGTACCTACCTAGACGAACTTTGCAGAAAAGTCCACCTAGTAAATGGTGGTAGTATATAATTAAGAAATCAATTTTAATAACTTACTAAAATTGAAACGGCAGCATCTTTGGCTTATAGTAGGCCTCATCACTGGCCACTGTAATTTGAACTACCATCTGTATAAGACCGGGGGCGCGGATAGACCCCTATGCTGATGGTGCCTGAAAGAAAACAAGACTGTGGAACACGTGCTAAGTCACTGCACAGCTATAGAGAAAGTCAGATACACATCAGGAACACTAACACGAGAAGACAAACAACACTCTACCCAAGAAATATCGAATGCCTCATCATCATCATCATCACTCCAACACCCAACATCAGTGCCATTGGAGCAGCTGTGCCTGCAACCTAGAGCCACACTCCGTTATTTTAAGGAGCTGGGGTGGCTTGGGTAGATGCTGGCAGGGGGAAATTCACAATACACCCCAAGCGGGACGTCAGTGCAGGACTTATCACCCTCATGTAGGATAAGAATAAGAAAACAGTTTTAATCTAAACTGTACTTACATAATTTTTTTTCCGTATATATATCCGTAAAACGTGCACCATCGGTCATCATCCCTAATTCCCTCACTGGCTCACTATGCCACGATTCGGTTAGCGAACGTACAAAGGATTTATGCGAACGACAAAAAGTTTAATTCTCCGAGGGAATGTACATACAACTTATATTACAAAGTATCTGTATACGCTACTTCGACTTTATTGTGAGGGCATAGCGTTGAATTTCAGATGAGAAGTTTGAGTTGATTCTATTTACACAATGTATTTACTCGGGGTAATTTTCTATCTCGTAGGTAGCTAATTGAGCTGTTTGTTCGAAGTCTCGAGGTTTTCGAGTACTTGGGGCCTCAGTTCTGATATCATGTTTTGTTCAGAGCTTATGATTTAGAACGCTGGCCCACATTTCGGTTACAAGTTTATACAAAGTAGCTCATTCTACGGCTTATGATAAACTAGCAGCTCGCTCCGGTTTCGCACGTGTATAATAGTTTGCGCAGCGCATGCGATGTAAAGCATATTTTAGGTAATTTTTTTACACCTTTGGTTATATTACTGTAGTTTTAGTAAAGATCCCTAATTTTTTTTGTAAATATAATATGGCCTATGTCACCTGGGGATAATGTAGCTTCCCAACATTGAAATAATTTCTCAAATCGGTTCAGTAGTTTCTAAGCCTGTTCAATGCAAACAAACAAACAAACCATCAGGTAAGGTAAAACGCTTATATGAAATTTTACGATTCATTTTTGGATAAGCACTTTAAAATTTAATAACTTGCATGTTTAAGTTACCTGACACACGTAACTCAAACTAGGTGCTAACTAGCATGACCAATATATGTATCAATGTCGTAATATTAAACTTAATTAACCTAATTTCGCTAAAATCCTAATACCTTGATGAATCCAAATGATTGATTAATACTAATTAGTGCTTACAGTTTAATTACTGGCATTCATCCAACTAATAATACCCTTTTTTTAACGGGCAAATTGCCTGTATTACTCTAGCTAACTAATACAATAATTAAAACTAAACTAAACTAAGCTAAACTAAACTAAACTAGCTACACTACCTACTACAAAGAACACTTATGGACTGTATAATAGCCGCGATGGCCTATAGACAGTCCAAGTGATCCAGCCCACTACCGGTAGGTAGCGTACCCAACATGCTGGCCGCATTGCCACGTTGAATTGCAATGCTGATGCGTTGGGCCAAATAAGTGCCAGCATTTTGGTCACGCGTCGCATCGACCAGGCGCTCTGATAGACTTTGGAAAACGCGATGAGCTCCCGGTCCCCACGGACCCAGGGTCTCAACACCAAACGGCTCAAATATGTAACCGCTACCGAGATTACTATATTTGCACCATTTTAGCTGCTCAGCATAATACTAAGCTCATAATACCCTACAACCTATCCTACAATACTATTAAATTTAGTGTGTAATTTAAGATCACTATGGCGTTTATCCATGCCGTGAAAAAAAATCTTTATTAGCTAGGTGAACTAAGGTAGATCACTGGAAAAATAAAGGTCCCTGGCACATGCAGTTATTCTAAGGAAGGAAAAAATCACCTGGTATACAGCCAGGGTAGTTATGAAGGGACCACGGGCAGTGAATATGGTATCTGTCACTTAACATCAGGTGAACGACTAGCTCATCACGTCATTCCTTCCCATTAAAAAAGAAAATGTATTTAAAAAAGCCGAGTTTTAATACGGCTTCCACGGAAAGACATTGGGCGGTTGCTATTCTTGCACAGCTCAAATTGCCGCTGTGTGGCCTATTCAGCAGTGGACGTCTTCAGGCTGTTGATGATGATGATGATGATGATCATGATGATGATTCTTGTGCCAGAACTACGCAGCATACTTTTAGCTTGCCTACTAATAATATATACAAGAATTCATAGTTTACTATTTCCAAAACATATCCCTCATGTTGACCTTACGATAACGTTCAATGGCGTCTCTTTAATCACAAGACTTATCTCGGTGAGTAATGGCCGTCAAGAGTTATTGCTGTTTAGGAGCTGAATTTCTCGAGCTATCGTTTCGTATTGTATACGAGTGGCTAGCTTTGACTCAGTGTTACCTTTGAGGCTTTCTATTTTGAGTGGGCTAAGGCTGTTTGCACATACTGTGATAATTGCAGCGTCTTGGGCGGGAAGACCATTTGTGTAGTGTGTGCGAGTTAACATTTATAAGGATAGGTACATTGTTATTATTATTCTTATTAAATAAAAGGCTTTGTCCTGATTGACTGAGAGACAACGCACAGCCCAAGCTGCTGGACCTAGAAACTTGATATTTGGAGGGTGGCTTTCTTTTATGACGTAAGCACGTGCTGAAAAAGGATTTTTGAAAATTCACTTTAAACAATTCAATTTAAAAGGAGTAAATAAAATTTGTATCAAACCTGTAGCGTTGCTACTTACCAGATTTCAATATTTAGCATTCCTTCACTTTTACATCACAAATTACTAGGTTTGTGGACAAAAATAATATAGGTTAAAGTTGTTTTCAAGGATCACTAGAGCTACTGTCAGTTTGAAGTAAATATTCCTAATGTCTCACTGTCAACTGTCAACTGACATTGACACGGGAGTGGCTAGTGACCTATGCGGCATACGTCAGGGTGGTACTAAACTCAATCCTGTTAGTGTTTTGGAACGAAACTTTAGATTATTAACAAAGTAAATATTGCTATTTTTGGTCAGTGTCCAATAGTTCACATTGTTTTGAAACCAAAAGTAAACAATACATTTAACAAAATAAATATTTATTACAAAAATATTACAAAAGTAGCTTGACAATAGGATACGAACGGAGTGAAGTTATCAGTGTTTCGAGGTGTCGATGGTAGATTTTGGAACGGAGATTCTTTTGCCAAAATTCCCTCCGCAAAACCAGATGGCTCTTTTTCTGACGGCGAAAAGATGGCGATTTTCGAGTCATTCTGCACAGCCGGCGTTCCAATCGGTACGGTCCGATCATATTTCCCTTTGGGGATTTTCATAGGAACCTACAAAGCCCGTAAAAAGGTGAGTCGCTAGTTTTTGGTTCATGATTCCCACTACGCCATGGCTGGGTTGACGAACATGATGTCGACACCATTTTTTCCCAACCTCATTTTATTAAATCGTTCGTTGTTTTATTGCAGCGGGCTTTGGGACATCCTTTGGGAATGAGATGAGTTCACGACGACCCGGCGAGTCCAATTCATGTGTAGGTAATTTAACCCGATAAAGTCGATGCATATTTTAATGGGCGTAGAACTCCCTGCCACGCGGTAATTTTCCCCGCGCTTTACATTTACCAAACGGATCTCCGGTATAGTACACCAATCCTTTTCTTTAATTTACATCCACAACATGGCCACACTCTCCAAGCAATAGCTGCACCGTAAATTTATTAAAACAATTTAAAACTTAAGTGATAAATTAGATTCGGAACATTATTATTGTATGGAACATAGGAGAACATAAGCGGAAAAGATATATCTGTATTGTGTTGAGAACAGTTTTCTGCATCTTATTGTAAATTTAATGTCTTAGTACAACTTTTGTTTTCGCTGCCTACGGGACACCCCGCAGGTCACCTCTAGATGTTAAGCATAGCGATAAGCCGAGCTAACCTATCTGTATAATTGCCAGCATCAGCCTGCTGTTTCTACTTACTTGATAACACTTACGGAAATAAATATTATTTCATTCAATTTGCTAGATTTCTGATTTTATTTTGTCCGAGCACTACCACCCACCTCTTGCAGACTCTCAGCAGACAGCCAGGACGGTCCTTGAACCAAAGGTCCACTGCGCTGAGACTTAGCTTATCCAGGTAACCTTTAATTTGCTAATTTTTAGTTATTAAATACAGCTTGTAACGGAAAGCACATTTTGTAATGATACAATTTTTGTATCGGAATGCACTATTATAACGTTACAAACCCTACATTTCGTTACGTATCGTTTTAAAACTTGGCACATACAAATAAGTATAAAAATAAAAGAAATGGTACCTTTTAGTTTTTCGAAATTCAACATTTAAAGGGGTTAAAAATTGTTGAAGTTTGTATGAAAATTTAAAAACAAAATTACCGTATCATACTGAAGCTTGGAATGTGCAAAGAATATACAAAATAAATAGATACGGGTTAAGGTCATTTAGTCCCGAAAAAATTAAACGGTTCCTGAAGGATAGACCATGCAGGCGAAGCCGCGGCCATAAGCTAGTACTGAATATACTGCTTTAGTACCTAAGAGATTACATTTTGTAAACGGCCACGCCGTGGTCGCCACGGTCAGTGATGTGTACCGAAAAGTTTTGCATCACTGACGTTGCCGCTTTGCAGACGCGCCGATGGGGTCAGAACTTTAAGTGTCACTATCTCGAGCGGCATCGGTATCAGGGTCTCCAATCTTTATATTATTATAATGTACTTGGTAATACAGAAATATGACGTCAAGTAAGAGCCGTCGGCAAGAGTGGACGTTACACTAGCGCGTGGAATTTTCTTGCGTTCTTTTGCCAATAATAGCTTAATTACTCAATGTGATTACATGAAAACTAGTTTTGCGCAAATATAAATATCAATACATTACAATTAAAAGTATCACCTAGATATCATTGGTTTAGCGACAAATGGCAATAACCCATTTTATTCTTAGTTTTTAGAAAATTTTAATTTCCCGTGCTAGTGTAATGTTCCACTTTAATGTCGTACACTACACTAAAGTTGGATATTAACTTATAAAAAAAATGATACTTTGAAATATAAGTTCATGCGTTAACTTTTACTAAGCTTAAAGCTTAGCTTTTTAATTTTAGGTAGTACCTAAAATGCCGCCAGTCTCCTCGCGACCCGACAACGGCAAAGCTCTAAAACTCGTAGTAAACACCTACGTACGTAGAAGCCTACGACGTAGCGCGACGGGCTACAAAGCGCTCCGCTTCGGTTACGAGAATGAATAGACTCTTGCCGCAGATTAAACAGTAGGTACTATGTGGGGTACACGTAGACAACCGAGCGACATATAAATACATACATCTATACCACTATTATAAAGAGGAAAGATTTGTATTTTTGTATGTTTGTAATGAAGAAACTCAAAAACTACTGTCCGATTTCAAAAATTCTTTCACCATTGGAAAGCTACATTCACCCTGAGTAGCATAGGCTACACCACTACACGTGCAAAAATCCGAGCCGCTAGTAATGTATACATACAAACATTATTATGGTGTTTAACACACATTTTATGTTGGACCTGTAATTTTTTTTTTTTTTTTTTAACGGGCAAATTGCCTTTATTACTCAAGCTAACTACTGCAATAATAAAAACTAAACTAAACTAAACTAAACTAAGCTAAACTAAGCTAAACTAAACTAAACTAGCTACACTACCTACTACAAAGAACACTTATGGACTGTATAATAGCCGCGATGGCCTATAGACAGTCCAAGTGCTCCAGCCCACTACCGGTAGGTAGCGTACCCAACATGCTGGCCGCATTGCCACGTTGAATTGCAATGCTGATGCGTTGGGCCAAATAAGTGCCAGCATTTCAGCCACTACCTGTAATAGTTTTTTAGTTCGTTAGTATGCGCATAGCGCATACTAACGTCATCTGCCATAGTCGATTGTTTGTGTAAATTTTTAGACGTTTTAGTGGAAGTGCATACTGGTGTCATATAATCGCTACAAATTACCCCATCACCTATTCCTCGACACCGATGAATAGGTACTGTCACCCGCGCAAGCGACCGTGCTCTGCTCTCCGCTGTCGCGCGCACCATACCCGCCCGTATTATCTAGTGATATGAGGACGGGTGTGGCGCGGCGCGATATGCGGCGGGCAGCGCGCTGTTATACCCCATCCAAGTAGGGGATGGTGCTGACTAGCAGCCCTTACGGGTCTTATCAGCGTATTATAGTCAGTGAGTAGGGAGAAGGCTGAGAGCAGTGCCAGTCTTCGACGGACCGTTCATCCGACAACACTTTATAATTAAACCAAGTAATTAAATGTCAAATTCAAGTGTAAATCATTAAATAGTTTTTTTTTAAAAAGGCTTCCCATCGGGACCCTTTAACAGCGCGCTTGCGTGGTGGATAATTAACCTTTTAACTCGCAGTTCTTGTTGCTTACTGTTACTGTTGCTTGTTATCTACACCTACCGCCATTCGGCTACTTATTGTGTTTATTCTGAATTTATAAACGTAATGCTTGCACTAAAGCTTTCGTAACTACTCTAATAAATGGTATACGATGCAGTTAAATTAATAATCACGTTTATTAATATAAGACTAATCCCCAGCAAATAGTTTTATATAAGCGTCCTAGCTTGCAAAACAAATACCAGTTATTTATTTAATGTTTTGTCGCTTCTAGAATTTATTCGTACACTAGAAATGTTCAACATGTATTAATTTTGATGAAAAATAAAGATAATTGGAATTTGAAATTGAATTGATACTGGTGTCAAAAGGGTGCTTCTATCTGGGCACAAAGTGCCGATTTTTAGTTCATTTTTTATCGGAAAAGTATGTACCTAATAGTGCATGCATATTATCATATTACGCAGCTAGTCTCATCCATCCTATTTGCCTTTTTCCCATTTGTTATTGGGGTCGGCTCCCAATCTAACCTGTAGCGACAAGCTACCAGAATTACACGAGCGACTGCCATCTGACCTCGCAACCCATAAGGAACCAGTAACAGGGATGGTTAGACCAGGTGTTAGATTCCATCACTCTTCGAGGCACAGAGCGATGGCATCGGAAACAGCACATAATTTACTAGATAAGTCAATGGTGCAGGGCCGAGGATCGAACCCGGTGCCGTAAGTTTGCGAAGCGCACATGCTACTGCTCGGCCACCACCGCTCGTACGCAGCTAGTACATAATAAAATATTAAAACAAATTAGAATATTTACTTTTTTCTTTACGCTGTATTTCGATTAACATAGCATGAACTTTAATATTTTTCACGTTCGAAGTGTTTTCCGGGCGTCACTATCAGTGCTTAATCCATTTGGGGCGCGATAAATCAGTCCGGGATGAGGGATGGCTGCAAAAGGGTACCGGAAGTGGTTGTAAGAGATACTTCCGCCCAGTTGTTGCCAACATTTTTCCATTGTACCTCTGCATAGGGTAGTGCTATTTGTCATTCCAAGGGATGCTATTTGCATTTCTTTTCTGAAGGTGGCGTAATTTTATTCATATTCCATTCGTTTTTATCTGAATTGGGTAACATAATATACAAATAGCTATTATATTTCTTTTCCCTGTCTTGGGTGTGATGAATATATTCTGTAAACATTTTACGAGCAGCTGTGGTGCTTTTGGGCTTTGATGTGCGATAAAATATGCGGGAGGAAATACAGCCTTTATGATATTAAACTGAAAGCCGAGATTTTTACGGATTTGAATAATTTACGCAGCGATTGTGTACTGAGTTCTAACTTAAAGTCGCTGTTCATTATTAACATTGCAAACGTAAAATAAAGAACCTTTGTAATGAAATGACCTGGAGAATCGTTTCGCCATAATACCAATCAGCCTATGTGGCCCTGAGAGTGTTCCTTTCTTATATTAAAGGAAATTAATATAAAAACAGAGATTAGTTTGACTACATAGTGAAATAAAAATGTTTTCGGCACTGCACTGGGGAATCGACGGGAATTAGAGGATTTTAGTATATACGTTTTAGAAAAGCTAAGAGTTTTGACCCTTTTCTTATATGTCACCTTGTCAACAAGGTTCTAGGCACAGTTCTGCAGCGATGAACGACGTTTTAACCAAGACTCCTCGGTCCTTGGAGAATGCCACCACTGGATTACAACAAAATATACTTGCTGCTTGGCTATCTGCCTTTGAGGAACGGTCAATCCAAGACCCCCTCCACCCCAGTCTTTGGAGATGGGTTTTCGACAAGTAAATCTTTGGCAATCTGCCTTCGAGGGATGCTCAGGACGTGTATCTTTTTATATTTGTTTTATCAGGTCACGATGCTTCTCTCTCCAGCCTTGACCCCGAATCCACCTCTTCCAATTTCCTTGCCTCGTCAATATTTTTAAATTTAAATTTCGAATTTCATCGTCCCCTGCGCTTGGCAAAACCAAGAAGATTTTATAAAAAAATATAGAGGTATATAAAAACAGGTTGGCTGATGGATTAAGAATGATCATGAATGGAAAGTGCAAATACCTAAATCTAAATTATACTACACCTTTTCTTAAACATTTAAGACAGTAGAGGGAAAATAAACCCACAGAAACTTAGTTTCTTAATGGGCTTTCTGATTTGGAACAAAATGAAATCTATATATAAAAAAAACAGCCATGGTTATAATTTTAATCAATGCTTAAAACTTCCTCAACTTCGCGCTGACGTGAAACCTCACGTGCCAAAAAGAGACAAGGCATTTTAACTAACGTTTATAAGTAAGGGCCAACTTCTAGCTAATTTTTTTTCATAACGAATTTCAAGGTGCCTATTTTTTAATTGTTCAACTTTTTTGTGTGCAGTAATTTTTTAAGATTAATAATTACCATCCAGCCGACAGAATATAAAAAAACTCATTCGAAAAGAAGGTAGCGTTTTCTGAAATAGACGTAAGCGGCATCTTTCCTTGACGTTTCCAGCGCGACTATTGTGCGGAGAACGGCCTTTTTGTCTCGGCTTGCTTTGAAGATGTCAAACGGAGGCATCTGCGGTTGCGTTTGAAATTCAATGCACGCTTTTATTTTTTTTAAGCGGTCTCCCATGGTTTGAGCCACTTTGGTCTTGATACTGTAAGCCCTCAAATCTTGTACTTATATCGTGCCTTATAGCAGCAGTTATTCGAATAAATTAAATAAATCTATTTAGCCATATTATTTGACGTCAAGCAACATTTAGTAAACGCGTTTGGAATGCGATGCACGCTTTTTTAAAGCGGTTGACCCAATCTGGTCTTGATATTGAAAGCCCGAAAATCTTGTCCTTATACTGTATCTTGTGGCAATTGTTTTTGGAATAAATGGAATAATTCAATTTAGCCATATTTGACGTCAAGCAATATTTAATATTAAGTAGTAAACGCATTTGGAATTCAATGCACGCTTTTTTTAAGCAGTTTCACATGATTTGACCCACTCTGGTCTTGATACTGTAACAGTAGTAGTAAATACTTAAGGATAGGATAGATATAAAGGATAAATATTATGTTGACTGTTGTGCAACATTCGAAACCACATGTGATGTGTGTTCGAAACCACAGACCTAAAATATTTTCGTTTGTTCGAAACTAAATCTAATTTTACAGTTCGAAAAATGTATAGCTGTCTCTTTCATGTACCTATGTCAAAATGACAAGGATCGTTTTAAACTATCAAATTAAGTTTTGAATATAAATGTTATGAAAGTTGATTACTCGTTGGGTTTTCTCTAGAAATGTACTGTAGATATCAAATCCTAAATCCACATTTAATTTACCTAATGTTACTTTAACTCTCTGTGTAAATAAAACATCCTAACGATATAATATGACCTATAGAAGTAGGTATTGCCATGAAACAAGAAGGGGAGGAATGCCAATACACCAAGAAAATAGCGTAGATCAGAAATATGCCAATAAACCATTATAAACCTAGATGGCGCTGCAATATGAGCGGCCTATAAGTTGAGCGCAGACCAGAAATATGCCTAAAAACCGTTTTAAACCTAGATTGCGCTGCAAAATGAGTGGGCTATATGGCTAGCTACGGGGGACTAGGTTTAAAACGGTTTTTTGGCTTATTTATGATCTGCGCTCCACTTATAGCCCACTCATTTTGCAAGCGCGTTTCTAAACAAAACTCCAAAAACTCTCATAACTTATTGCAAACAGGCTAATTTTGGTACTTTTACGTGTCGACCACAGATAATATAGATAGATAGAGAACTCTTTATTGTTTCACCAATAAAATAAACAAACAGGAATACAAATCTTACGAGCTAGTGTAATAATGGGCGGTCTTATCGCTGACAGCGATCTCTTCCAGACAACCTTTGGTTGGACAGTATCAGTAGAGAGATAATAAACGGCGGTGCAAAACAATTTAATAGATAAAGTAAATACAGATAAATAAATTAAAAAACAAAAGATTATAAAAAGAAAGATTATACCTAACTTACCTAAGTACCTAATAAATATACCTACATCCTAATACGTGTATACATCATAATATAATAAACTAATGCTTTAAAAAAAAGGAGGATGGATTAGTAACAGTAAATAAATACTATTAGGTGTCAACAATCCCGTTTGATTCTAATTGTTTCTTTACATTTTTTTTATTATGCATGAATGGGCTCACGTTTGACAACATCTCACCTGATGGAAAGCGATGACGCGGTCTATGTTGGAGCACGTTTGCCCATGAGATGCCTATTCACTCTTGATTTGAAGAGAACCAGATTGTTTTTTGTAGGAAACAAAGAAGCAGGAAGTGCATTCCACTCCTCAGCCGTGCGAATAATAAAAGAACTAGCAAAACGCTTAGTACGGGTTCGAGGGACGTTCACAACAAAAGGATGCAACGACTCGCCACGTCTTGAAGTTCGATGGTTAAAAGGGGATGATGGGATTAGTTGATGGAGATCCTGCGCACATTCCCCAAAATGCAGCCGATAGAAAATGGACAGACTAGCAACTCTACGCCTGTGCTCGAGGCTTTGCGTCCTCTTCCCAACAAGCGCCTTGTCTGCAATAAGCCTCATGGCGCGACGCTCGATTGTGTCCAAAGCTGCCAATTGGTACTTTGCAGACCCGTCCCACAAATGACTGCAGTACAGTTTACATTAAAATGTATAATGGAAAACTTATTAAAAATAGTAAAGATGCACTCAGAATGCTCTAAGCTGAACATAGCTACAATCCCTGATCTGTATAGCACTGGTAGTACACACTACATAGTTGCCGAGTGAATATGCTGGTGCTCCATCAATAGCCATCGCTTTTTAGACCGCTTTAAAATTTATCGCCTGCCCATGCACGGGCGGGAAGCTTTTAGCTGCGTTCGGTTGAAAAACCGCTAGTAATGAACATTTAGAATTGAGATAGAATGTTTGATGAGAATTGGATACAATTTTGATGAAATAGAAGCACTGAGCTGAAATATTGGTGCCATTATAGTGCTCGGATGAATTAATACAAGTATTAGTCTGACGACTATCATTTGAGTAACTATTTTAGGAGATTTAAGTGATTAATATTGTATGAGCATTCCAATATATATCCCGAATTTAATGTTTATTAGGCACTGGTTTTAGCTACAGTGAATTTTCAGAGGATTAATTATTTTTAAAAGATTGTCTTTTAACAATCCATATCATCATCATCCTCTTTGCCTTTTCCCATTTGTTGGAGTCGGTTCCCAATCTAACATGTAGCGGCAAGCTACCAGAATTACAGGAGCGACTGCCATCTGACCTCGCAACCCATAAGGGACCAGTAACAGGGATGGTTAGACCAGGCGTCAGATTCTATCAGGCGTCTGACTACCCGTAACGATTGCAATAGATCTTCTTATGACAACCGGGATCGACGGCTTAACGTACTTTCCGAGGCATGGAGTGATGGCATCAAAAACTGCACATAGCTTACTAGATAAGTCATTGGTGCAGGGCCAAGGATCCAACCCGGTGCCGTAAGATTGAGAAGCGCATATGCTACCGGTCAGCCACCATCGCTCCCACTGCATCGTTTAACAATCCATATATTTTTTACATATTAATAACTAGCTTATGCCCGCGGCTTTAACCGCGTTTACTTCACAGATTAATCTGTAGAAAAATTTGTTCAGCCGTCCCAAAATCATTAGCTCTTTTCTAGTTATTTAAGGGGAACTTCGGGGATTCTTTAGATTTTGTTCAATTTCTTTTGTATAAATAACTATAAAGGCTGGTTGGTTCGTAGACCGTATCCTTTCAGGGTGTGCTTAAATTGGTCTTGGACTACCTTTTGAGCGTAAAATTAGTTCCGCAATTTATTTTTATATTTGAGTTATTCAAAAGTATGACTAAAATTGGAAAAATTCCCCGTTATCGATATTACTAATTTCCGAAAGAACGGGTATTGACTAAAAAGTTTTTGATCAAGTATAATAACATAAAATAAAACTCAATTACTCTATTGACACTTAAAATTAATCATAATTAACCATACTTTTATGTAATTAATATCACAAACTTATTAGTTCATGCCCGTACATTCAGAAATCAGCGATTTATGATCAAAAACGGGGATTTTTTTTCAACATTACTAAAAATTTAAAATAATCCAATATTAAAAAAAATAACTAATTTAATGTTACGCTTAAAATATAGGCCAGAACATTCTTGAGCACACCCTGAAAGGATACCGTCTGTAAACCAATCACTCTGTATATCAACGTAAGTCAAGCAAGGATGTACCTACTCACTGTAGTGATATATGAGAGGGAGCCAAGTCGACTCAGTGTTGACTCAGGACCCTTCCCGACTCAATTAACTGTGAGTCAACAAGCACGCCTTAGGCCTTTTGTCTCGCAAACGGGTTTTGTTTGGTTCCCACGTTACAACCGCTAAAATCTGTTACCTTCCATTTCATCGTCTTACCATACAATTATTTCTTGTCTATATACTACTATTATGTATTCTGTGTGTTATATGTGTAGTCCAGCTGTAGTCATTTGTTTTTTTATTTGCTTGATAGCCAGTTGGTAGTAACTCTGCCTTCTGAACTGTAGATTGTAGGTACGATTCCCACCCGGGACAAAAATTTGTGTGATGAATAAAGTTTGTTCTGTATCTGGGGTGTTATACTGTATTCTATGTATGTATTTACAAACAAAATGTATCTAAGTATTCTATCAGTGATCTGGTTCCCACAAGCTATGCCTATTTTGGGGCTAGATGGCGCTGTGTGAAATGCCCACACATATTTAAATTTGTTTATTTATTTATCTAATATGTAGCCTAGCTACTCAGAGACTGCTTTTGACATCTACAATAACATTGTCAAAAGAAAATGAAAACTGTTAGTTAATTAACATTTTCTGCATGGTTGGCTGGACATTTGATTTTATGACTAACTGTAAATATGGCTTCATAGAGAAAAACATTAAAATTCACTCAATTTAATATCAAAACATTGATACAAATTTATTAATTCACGTCAGTACCATTTTTATTAACATAGGGATTTATATTACCACTATAATTATTCATCATCAGCTTGAAGACGTCCACTGCTGAACATAGGCCTTCCCCCATAGAGCACCACTTTGAGCGGCTGCTTGACTCCTGAGTCCATCGGCTCCCCGCGATTCTGACCAGGTCGTGGGACCACGTAGTGGGGTGCCGGCCTACGCTGCGTCTTCCGGTTAGTGGTCGCTACTCGAGGACCTTTCTTCTCCATTGGTTGTAAGTTCCACAAGCGATGTGGCCTTCCCACTGCCACTTTAACTTGCTAATTTTAAGAGCTATATCGGGGACTTTAGTTCTCTTGCAGATCTCCTCAATTCGGATCTTATCTCGCAAGGAAACTCCGAGCATAGCTATAATTATGATTATATTGATATTTTCATTTTACGCGTTGAATCCCCATTTTCAACGATTATCTTGCACCTGCCCCTTTTCCCACCAGTAGGTTATTTAGGTCCAGAAACTTTGCAGACAAATTATGTTGACTCGGGATAAAGCCTTACTCATTTCTAGAAAACTTTTCGAATCTAAGTCTGTATAGTGTATAGTCCTATTGAAATGCGTTCCCATGTTGTTTACTTTGGACTCAATAGCATTATTATTATGAGGGGACGCCAACAGATGGCAATAAGTACCTATTTTAAGTAATCTCATTTTGTTTTGTAAAAGTTACGAAAATAGCCCATTTGCAATATAATTATTTGACTTTGACTTGATTTTGATTTTTTATAATGATACCAAGAGTTATAGTGACGAAAAATGTAATGAAAAAATCCTTAAGTTTCAAAGGTACAGAAATAATAGTTATTAGCTGACGCGCCCCGGCTTCGCACGGGTTAATTAATTTTACGCCTTATATCAGTCTAAAAGAAGACAGAAGGAAGAGGGGAAAAGATGAGGGAAAAGGATGAATGGATGAAACGCCGGCGGCTTTCCTTTTCCATAGTACAGGATAGGAGTAGCTTTGGATCTAATACTGAAGGTTAGAGATATCTGTAACTTCTACGAGTTTCGAGTACTCCAAAAAAAATTTTCAAAATGTCTTCAATGTATCTACAGAATTGTACCTGTAACAGTTTTTTTTAAATATCCATTTGACTACTTATTTATATTCCCTTATATTTTCGTGAATACCTTTACAATGGGTGATGAAAGTTAGGTTTTCATATCATCAAATTCACAAAACTGATGTAGCTATAATAGCCTGACACAATATCCACCAATATATGTGTTTTTCATACCCGAATTGGAAAGAAGGTAAATTGTAGGTTATAATAGAGAATGTTCAAATACCGATATTAATTAATTTAAACCCCGATCAGCCTTGTCTCACAAGCTCGCATGGCCTAGTTTTCAAGGAATTCGATTAAAACATTTAATTGATTCTCTAAACAAACGGTTCGCATTAGCCGCCGCCCAGTCGCCATAACGGCTGGTATCGCCCAACTCGGATAATCTATTCAGTTTAAACGCGCCTTTAGAAGCCATTTAAGTCTGTTTAAGGTGATCCAGTGTCAAAGTTTAGGCTTAAGTTTGTCGTTGAGATGCAGTTGGCAAAGACTTGCAAATTTTGATGTAAAGAAGTTAAGGTTGGAACTAAACGGTGCGATGACAGCAGCCGCCACCGCTTTCCTACATTTATATACACTTACCTATATATAAACGGTATGGCAATGAGCAAGCGACATCGGTCGCATCCGCTGGGAAAGTAGGGTTCTGCAGTGGCGACCACGAAACGGAATATACAACGTAGGGCAGCCTCCACTAGGTGGGCCGACGCTGTGACGATGACGGCCTGAAGAAAACCGCAAGGAGCCATTGGATGCAAGAGGCAAGCAAAGTTGTGAATATTAAAAGCTTTAAAACATTGTTTATATTTGAATTAACACATTCTATCATCAAGCTCCAGTGGCTAGACTACCATTAAACGTACCGTAGTCTACCTTTACTGTGGTCATTAAGGCGTAACGGTCACAAAAGCCGAATGCAGCCTTCTCGGCAAATTATTTCTCGTTTAAGTTCTGAATGGCCTGATCCTGGCACGAACTGAATAGATAATGACGCGGAGTTTTGTACACTGGTAATTATATCGTAATTGCGTGAGTCAGCTATTTCACTACCATCTAAGGAGATCTCTTAATCCAGCCTCTAATCTCTCAAACGCGAAGGTTAAGCTATAGCAGATATATTCACGGTGAGAGTATTAGGCACACCTATTAAAACCTTTATTTCGATGCTTACGTCTTTAAATAGAATTTAAGGTATTTACTCAAAAACGATCGTAATGTGTTCATTATTTTGACAACCTTATTTGGGCAAAATTGACTTTGCTGTACTACTCGAAAAGGCGTCAGCAAAATTGTATGAAATTCCATTGCTGGTGAGCTTTAGCCACCAACAATTTCCTTTGAAAATCAATTATTGCCAAGTTTTATTTCGTGAGAATGAATGAATCAAAATGAATCCAAATGAACCAAAACTAATCCATATTAATCAAAATTAAATTATTTAATTTATTATAATACTTTAAAACACATTTCTCGCATTATTTAAGTAATAGTACATTACTGCAGCGGCCACCAACAGAGGCATTGATGGACGAACGTGTAAATATGTGGGCCGAGATGAAACCGAGGCACACATACGTAAGTCCATCAATGCCTTATTGTGGCCAAGGCTTGTATAGTACTTTTCTAAAATAATGCGCGGAAATTAAAACAAAGAATTTTTTAGTTGAAAATAATTTTTCGACAAAAAAGTGTTACTTTTTTCCAATAAACAGCTTTCTATTTGCAAGCCAGTTCGAAATTTTAATAAAACCTTTGATAAGTTACCTCCTTGGTTGCCATGTTTCAAAGTAAAAGATCGTTCCATTTTTAAATTACACGACAGATATGAGTATTGTATGTAATTTATTTGGCCGCTAAACCACGACAGATATGGATTTTCGTACAACTTTTGCCGGCCGCTGCTCGCCAGTACAGCAATTTCGATTTATCTCGAAGACGGTTGACAAAATAATAATCACATTTCCAAGCATGTTTGAGTAAATCACTATTCAAGTCTTGCTCCACCCCCGGCCTTTAAGCTTGGTCATGATTGCAGCCCTTGCTGTCCGCGCCATAAAGGCCTCGACTTCGGGCTGCAATGCTGACCGCGCTGTGATGGCCTGGACCTGCGCTATGCCTCACTCTCAACCATCACTAATTGCGGCTAACAACGCACTCATTACAGACCATGGCAGTAATGTACCTACCACTTCTTTTTTCTTACAATTTAATTCTGTTTGACCAAAATTTAAGAGGTCGCTTTTACCTTGGGTGCTTTTTAATGCAATGATGTTGTATTTACTTTCTATACATGGAAACTTCTTCGTAAGTATACGTTTAGTATATTTTTCCGGGCACTAGCTTTACTGTATCCAGAATCTTGTTTTTTTTTTCTTCGCTTAATGAGTATTTTCTACTTACGTGTCAGCCTTCAGGCTTATTTCTTTTACTGTAAGATTGGTCTGATATCTGTTTAGTATACATATTTAAGAATTTTTCATCAAAAAGATCATTCAATTCGACCTTTTTTTACATGAAATTATTTTTAATTTTTTTTTTTTCTAATATACTTTTAAAAATTTTCATCACTTCAATCACAGACAATATAAGGTGTTTCAGAAAAAAATATCTAGCTTTAATTACTGCACTTCATAAGCCGGAAGACGTCCACTGCTGAACGCAGGCCTTTAGACACATATCATAGGGGGGGTTTGCCATAATCACCACGCTTGGCAGGCGGCATGGTGATCGCAGAAGATTTGAATGTACCGAGGAGAATCATAATCATCATCATCATCAGCCTGAAGACGTCCACTGCTGAACATAGGCCTCCCCCAAAGAACGCCACTTTTAGCGGCTGCTTGCCTCCTGCATCCATCGGCTCCCCGCGGTTCTGACCAGGTCGTCGGTCCACCTAGTGGGGGCCGGCCTATGCTGCGTCTTCCGGTTCGTGGTCGCCACTCGAGAACCTTTCTTCCCCATCGGTTGTCAGTTCTACGAGCGATGTGGCCCGCCCACTGCCACTTCTACTTGCTGATTCTCAAAGCTATATCGGTGACTTTAGTTCTCTTGCGGATCTCCTCATTTCGGATCTTATCTTGCAAGGAAACCCCGAGCATAGCTCTCCCCATAGCTCGCTGCGCGACGAGGACCAAGGAGAATGCTGCTACCCATTCCCTGGATATTCCGTTTGCCGGCCCTTATGGCACCCACGGGAAGAGATGGGTTTAATTACTTACATGAACAAAAACCTACACAAGGTTCTTAAAACACTAGAACCGAGATCGGGAAATCGTCTATTTAATTCAAAAGATCATGAATTTAATATTTACCGGTTGGGCGATGCGCGGCGTAAAAGCTCATTTGAATTCCCTCCAAAACAAATACAATTATATTGAATTCAATATTAGTAGCTTATTACGACGTGTTAGCTTTGTTTCAGGCTGGTCTAGTTAGTCTTTCTAATTACTACAATGAGCCACCTACTTGATAAAACCTTTTCATATTACAATTATTAGGTACCATCTGACCCACGTATACTAATAAGAATACTTTAACTTTATCTCTTTTTTACTACCCTAAATTAGTTAGTATAATTTTCACTCTACAAACGTTACTGGAATAAAAAATATTAGCTAATATGTATAAATACATAATGGAATTCCTTTCCCGTGTATACCTATACTTTCGCCCATGATCATTTTTTTTACGGGCAAATTGCCTTTATTACTCAAGCTAACTACTACTGGGTGGCGCAAAAGTAAAGACCCTATTTGGTTCAGCTATAACATTTTTTCTAAATTAGAAAACTAGATTTAGGTTTTTTTAAATGTATATTTGTGCCATTAAATTTCGTACCATTAGGATTTAAAGATGATGTCTTTTAAATGGTGACCTCCAGAGTTGATACACATTTGAGCCCTATTTATGACATTTTGCATAACTTGCCGTAACACTTCCTGCGATATGTTCGTTATTTCTTGACGAATGTTTTCTTTTAGAGCTGCGAGAGTCTGTGGCTTGTTCACATACACCCGAGATTTCAAAAAACTCCAAAGAAAGAAGTCTGGACTGGTCAGATCGGGTGATCTTGCAGGCCAAGGCAAATCGCCAAAACGAGAGATAACTCGGCTTGGAAAAGCGTCCCTCACTAAGTCCATAGTGTCGCGCGCTGTGTGTGCCGTAGCGCCGTCTTGTTGAAACCAGATGTGCTCCAGCCCCAATTCGTCCAAACTGGGTATCAAAAACTCACGTAACATGGTTCTGTAGCGTTCTCCAGTGACAGTTATCGCATTGCCTCCAGCGTCTTCGAAAAAATAGGGTCCGATCACTCTGTCAACACAGATGCCACACCATACAGTAACTTTTAGTGGGTGTAGAGGTGTTTCTTGAATAATGCGCGGATTATCAGTGCCCCAGAACCGAGTATTCTGCTTATTGACATGCCCTGAGAGATGGAAATGCGCTTCGTCACTCATAACCAATTTTGAAGGAAAATCATCTTGCAAAATGTCATAAATAGGGCTCAAATGTGTATCAACTCTGGAGGTCACCATTTAAAAGACATCATCTTTAAATCCTAATGGTACGAAATTTAATGGCACAAATATACATTTAAAAAAACCTAAATCTAGTTTTCTAATTTAGAAAAAATGTTATAGCTGAACCAAATAGGGTCTTTACTTTTGCGCCACCCAGTACAATAATAAAAACTAAACTAAACTAATCTAAACTAAACTAAACTAGCTACACTACTTACTACAAAGAACACTTATGGACTGTATAATAGCCGCGATGGCCTATAGACAGTCCAAGTGCTCCAGCCCACTACCGGTAGGTAGCGTACCCAACATACTGGCCGCATTGCCACGTTGAATTGGAATGCTGATGCGATGGGCCAAATAAGTGCCAGCATTTTGGTCACGCGTCGCATCGACCAGGCGCTCTGATAGACTTTGGAAAACGCGATGAGCTTTCGGTCCCTACGGACCCAGGGTCTCAACACCAAACGGCTCAAATATGTAACCGCTACCGAGATTACTATATTTGCGCCGTTTTAGCTGCTCAGCAGAATTAGCCGCGGCGCCGGCCCTAACGTGTGTCTCGGGAAGGTGTGACGGCGCCATAGTATCGACGCAAGTAGCGTCCCACACTAAAGGCCGCCCCATCTTCCAGGGAACCAGAGTCATTCCGTTGGGTCTTTTACCATCGTCACGCAGATGATCATAACTATTATCATCTTCTTATCAGAATCAAATAACGTAAATAAAGGGTAGGTACGTTCCATAGACTAGCGAAATCTATATATATATTTATATATATATATATATCGAGTTTTAGCGAGACCAACGAACAGCAATTGATTTATCAATTGAGTTTTAGCGAGACCAACGAACAGCAATTGATAAATCAATTGCTGTTCGTTGGTCTCGCTAAAACTCGAGAACGGCTGAACGGATTTATCTTATCTTGGTCTTGAAATGTTCGTGGAGGTCTAGGGAAGGTTTAAAAACACAGGAAAATATTAATCAGCCGGTGCGAAGCGGGGGCGGGTCAGCTAGTCCTTTCTAAATATAAGTTTACTTTAAATAACTGTAAGAAATTGGTACTGCATCTCGCTCTTATTGTCGCTAACTAAACGCTTATTGCCGTGTGCTCCCGGTTTGTCAATAGGACCACTCCATCTCTTCCCATGGGTGCCATAAGAGCCGGCTAAGGAAATATCCGGGGAATGGGCAGCAGCATTTACCTCGGTGCATTAAAATCTTCTGGGATTACCAAGTCGCCTGCCAAGCGTGGTGATTATTGCAAATCCCCTCCTATAATAAGCGTCTAAGGTGGAGTTTTATGGGAGAAGCCTATGTTCAGCAGTGGACGTCTTTAACCGGAGGTTGACGATATGAAATACATATTTCTGTTTCTTTCTTTAACATGGAAAAAGACGACGCCCTATTATATTTCCAGTTTTCAGTCAATGACAATTTCATTAATACTGATAATTTAATTGTACTGAGCGGAATATTATGGCAAAACCTCTCAATACGGGACTTTGCCGGCAAATGTCCCGGATTCAATGTCCACTCGAAACGAGAGGGACAAGCGGGATCGCAAGTAGGACAAGCGAGACCCTCGACTCATTCAGTGAACAAACTTCTCGCATTACATGGTTTAAAAGAGCACTCAATATTTTTAATATCTAAAAGCACCACGCGATTCGGATCCCAATTTTTATCTTGCTCCAATAAAAAACCTTATTATTTGAGTGTTTATCTTTATTTATTCTACTATGTTAGACCCCGTAGTGTAAGCAATTTTTTTGCAACATTTCGTCCATTTCGGTTCCAGTTTTAAAATGAAAGCTAATCTTCTAATTGTGAAATGTAAAACAAATGAAACTGTTCCCAAAAAACCTACGAAGCTCTTAAACCTGTGGGAAAAATACTACTTACTCTATACCTACTTATAATAAAACTGTAACAGGGTCAATTCTGTACATTAAAGATATTTTGAAAATTTTTGTTGGAGGGCTCTTTATAATCTATACTAAAGCCAAAACTATAATTATTTTCATTTTTGTCTGTCTGTCTGTCTGTCTGTCTGTCTGTCTGTCTGTCTGTATGTACCTTGGCTGAGCATCACGCCGAAACTACTGAATGGATTCAAATGAAACTTAGCATGATTCGAGTTCATATTACGAGGTAGCCTATAGGATACTTTTAATCCCGAAATTCAGCACGGTTCCCTCAAGAAAGGGGATGAAATTAAAAATATGTACTTAGTTGTAATTTATTAATGAATGGTTCGATTTCATTCATGTTTTTTTTGTTAGAAAGGGGGTACTTTAAATATTGTCCCGTAAATTTTTCAAGGTCATCGGTTTTGTGCTTCAGATGTTACAGACATCCAGCCTTCAGTATTAAGTCCAAAGCCACTCCTATCCTGTACTGTGGGAAATAGAGAAGGAAGGGGGGAAAAGATAATGGATGAAGGTGAAAGGGGGCAGGTGCGCTATAACCTGCCTCCATTCACCGTTTCATCCTTTTCCCTTATCTTTTCCCTCTTTCTTTTCTCTTCCTTTAGACTGAGATAAGGCGTAAAACTAATTAACCCGTGTGAAGCCAGGGCAGGTCAGCTAGTACATAATAAGTGAAGGTTTGTTTGTGTGACATTTACATGGATGACACAATGACTAACAATGATGATGATGATGATGATGATGATGATGATGATGATGATGATGATGATGATGATTATTCCTAGCCGTTATCGGCTATGGCAACCTTTTCAAAATGGCTTGTAATACCATAATGGATTAATTACAGTCAATGGTACAATCATACTACATAGTTAGATATGTGTTTTTATCTATGACTAGGCAAGCTTTTGACCACAATCTCACCGACGGCGACGTGTCGAAGGTGTAATAGGCGTGTCTAGTAAATACCAAATTATAAAAAAGAGTTTTTTTTACCTAATTATAATGTACACTCTTGACTTAAACCGGGTTGTATTTCCTGGAAACACCACCTAGGTGTTTATTGGTTTTTTAAATCCAAATAATAATAAGTATATTGAGATAAAAACAATACGCTTTAGCATTTATAAAGTTAACGAGAATGGTTTTGACGTTGAAGACTCAAATTATATTTTCCTGGAAGAGTATAAAAGCCTTTTTGATTCTAATACAATTAACTACGTTCAATATCTATGACGTGGAGGTTTAAAAAAACGTGGAGACTTTACGCCCTATACACAAAACGTATCATAATAAAATTGATTTACATGTTAACACAGATTGTAAAAAATATTTTTTTTATGGGATTTGTTGTTAATATGTAAAGAAAAAAAAATCAATCACCATAATTTTATACTGAAAGGATACTGGTAGGATATCTTCAAAAGCCATGTTTTGACCAACTGACAAGTACTAATAGCACTTAAGTATTAGATAATTATTTATTTATTTATTTATTTATTTATTTATTTATGGACCTTCAACAGTACAGTGAGGTACGTGAAGTTATCCATACGCTGCGATAAAACATAGCCGGCAATGTAGAAGAAGCCACTATACTCATCCTGTCGAAGAGAAGAGAAAGGGATAAAGGTAGTGGGAAAGGATGAATGGATGGGATGGCAATAGAAGGGAGGCAGGTGAAGTCTTTTTATCAACAGGGTTAGGACGTAAAACTAATTTTAAACCCGCGCGAAGCCGGGGCGTGTCAGGTAGTTAACATAAAAGGCATTTATTGACGCGAACGAAGTGAGTGAAAGTCTCTGCTTCAACTCGGGATTTTTGCTTTCGTCTGTCCGCATATACGTACTCGCGTACAAGTCGCATTTTTTGACGAAATTGACGAAATTTGGTATACATGCTCTGCAGGTCCAGGGATTTTTCAGTCGTCAGCCAATTTTGAATGGAGGAGTATTTCCCACAAAAAGGGGGGAAGTTTGCTACGGCCATTTACGGGCCGATTTTGATAATATTTGGTAGAAATAGTGGACACCTAATTCTAAACAAGTATTTCAAATATGAGCATAATCGGCATCTAGTATATTTGGCACAACGAATTCAGCATTGCCATTCAACGATGCAATTCTGCCAGTATGTTGGGTGCATTACCTTCTGGGAGTGGGCTAGAGCATTTGGACTACAGGACAGGTCATCGCGGGTGGTACACAGTCCATAATGTATTTTTGTAGGAGTAGTGTAGCTGGTAGCACAGACCTAGGAGTAGATAGTAGGTATTATTGTAGTTAGTTTAAAGAATAAGTAAACACAATAACCCGCCAAGTGCGAGTCGGACTCGCGCACGAAGTGTTCCGTACCATTTAATCTATAAAACTAGCAAAAAAATCATGTTGGTTGTATGGAAGCCCCCTTAACTATTAATTTTATTCTATTTTTTACTATTTGTTGCTGTAGCGGCAACAGAAATACATCATCTGTGAAAATTTCAACTGTCTAAACCATGGTTCATGAGATACAGCCTGGTGACCGATGGACAGACAGACAGCGGAGCCTTAGTAATGGGGTCCGTTTTACTCTTTGGGTAAGGAACCCTAAAAAAATAACATATAATTACAACCGAGTTTGTATTGTATTATGCTGAAGCCAGTATAAAAAAATAAAATAATCCTGCTGCATTTTTTTTTTTTGCATCGGGTAACAATCAACATTGCCTCTATTTTATTACCTATTTAAAAAAAATACCACAAAGTAATATAGTTAGTTTGAAAAATACGGGTCTTTTATATGCCTAAAAACACCTAAAATATGCACATTACTTATACGTTTCAAGTGATGTCTCCATGTTTTCTACGTCCGCGTTGTTTACATTTTGGCATCTTGCAGATTTTTCTGAAGTTAATTACGTTTTTTGGGGTGTCATTTAAACGTGTCACAGATTGAAGGTTACAACCTCGGTCTCCTATTAAATGCTACATGCGGCTTCCGACTTCAGCGTTTTCGTTTCGATCGACGTCTGAACGTCAGGCATAGCGTCAGTGGTCAATAGGTGCATCTCATATAAATTCGACACTATTGGCGGCGCTTGTGTTACTTTGTATAACGCATTATACCATTTGACCGATTCAATCAATAATTCGTCTTTTTCTTTGTCAAATTTATACAATTTGTACTGACGCTAAATACGACGTTCACGCTGCAATGCTTCGAAATAACTAGAGACGCGGCGTAAAGCGTCTGAATGCCGACTACGGCGTCCACACGCCAACGTCAGCGTGTGAAAGAAACCACAACAGTACATTTCTATAGTAAGCATTGTGACGCGGCATACGGCGTGACACGCGGTCGACAGCATTTATAGGAGACCATAGCCTTACACCATTTTTATCATAATTACGTACCGCTTGTGAAATATGGACCACCAAAATAGCTTACAGTTTCCAAACCATTTTTTAACGCATCCTAGATTCTTAAATATCTTCTTTGTTGAAAGATGTTTTGTAAAAACTCTCTTTTAAAATGATTTCAAGCTAAATTGGATTATAACTTTTTGAGCTAAGCGGAGAAAAATACTTAATCATATTTCTATAAAGGGAGCAGGCCCCGTGGACGAAGTACATTGCGTTGGTCTGACCAAATCCGCACCACACTCGACATCAAAGTCCATGAGGCCATACACGCTGCAGACCGCGTCGGCGTACAATTGTCAGAGGCAAAGTGATCTGTGGAGGGGGTCACGACCAGCATTGAGGAAAACGAAGCAAGGAGGAGGACTTCTATAAAATTATTGTCTTTTCGCTAAAGTTCAAAATGTTTAAATAATATACTAGTTATAGGTACCTACGTTTTCGTTTGTAATTTAACTATGAACTGTGACGCATCAGCAATCACATAAGCATACTACTTCGTAGATTTAGAAGGAAAGCTATCTTAAAAAGCACCTATAATAATAGTTCCATACTTATGTCAAATGTGTGTTTTTTCAAGAATCTTTATTCCGAGGACGATATGTCGACCATAACGCGACATCACATCACACACACACACACACACCACCATCATCATCATCATCAACAGCCTGAAGACGTCCACTGCTGAACACAGGCCTCCCCCAGAGCACGCCACCTTGAGCGGCTGCTCGCCTCCTGCATCCATCGGCTCCCCGCGGCTTTCACCAGGTCGTCGGTCCACCGAGTGGGGGGCCGGCCTACGCTGCGTCTTCCGGTTCGTGGTCGCCACTCGAGAACCTTTCTTCCCCATCGGTTGTCACACACACACACATAAAATCTGGCGGAAGACGTCCACTGCTCAACATAGGCCTCCCCATAAAACGCTACTTTGGATGCTCATCGTTTTGCTGTATTACCGCACGGCGGCTTGGTGATTGCAGAAGGTTTTAATGAACCTAGGAAAATGCTGCTACCAATTCCCTAGATATTCCCTTAACCGGCTCTTACGGCACCCACGGGAAGAGATGGGGTTGTCCTATTCGCAAACCGGAGCACAGGGCAAATGCGACATGCTTAGTTAATATTTTGTCCTTTTAGTGAGATGTAACCTTCGCAAAGAAATTAAATATATTTCTTAAAGAAATTTTGATATGTAGGACCATGCGTAGGTATCGTAATCCAATAGAATGAAAAAAGCGAAAAAGAAATCCGAGTTTTAATAATAAAATTCATGTGACATACCAACAGTCAGCGTTGCGTTCCTTCTGCTCGCATGGAATTGATTGATTCTATTTTAGGCAAATAGAAAATGTTGGCAAATAGATATTTGCTCTAGTCAAGAGAAGTGAAATGTGTCCGGAGAAAACTTTTCATGATTAAACTATTTGACCCGCCCCGGTTTCACACGGGTTGTTTAGTTTTACGTTCTAACTCTGTTTATGGGTAAACACATCATAATCCTAAATGTTATTCTGAAAAATTAATTAATTTCAGTATTTTCAACGTGATTCAAACTCAAAATTCAAATTCAAATTATGTTTATTGTAACATAAACGGCATACCAATGATGCGATGATGGTGATGCGTATTCAAAGGGACAGACAGACAGACAGACCGAAAAAAAATTAAAAAAAAAACTGTTCTGGACTTCTATATCGATAAAGAAGTATAATGCAATCAAAGTTTCAGTGTAGGTACAGAGTTATCCCAGTTACAGTTTTATTATAATGTATAGATAGATTTATTCTACTTCAAACTTAAAATATATAAAATTACTTAACTAGGCCTACAAAACTAAACAATAAAATACAAAATACAATTACAAAAACTAAATTAAATCTAAACTAAGTACTTATCTAAAACTAAAACAAAACTTATAAATAAAAAACCGCGTTTAAGTCGCTGTCTGCGGGTAAGGTGCCCAAAAAGCTGGCGACATTACCTCGTTGAATGGCCATACTTAGTCTTTGGCCGAGGTAAGAGCCAGCTCTTTGGTCACCTGTAGTTTCTATTAGGCGTCTGGACAGCTCTTTCACGAATCCGCGGGCGGATGGACCCCACGGTCCCATGGTTTCTACCCCAAACGGATTCTTATTCTATTATTCTACTTATTCGCAATTTAATTTTTATGGAACGTCTATTTGATTAAAACTGGTTTTTTGCGCTTTTGCTCGTAGGATAAGAAGATCCTCAACACACAAAACTGGAATAGCATAAAGCCACATACATAATGAATATGAAAAGACATGAGCGAATATTCAACTTTGAGATTTTTACAATTGGTCTTTGCAGCACCATTTTCTGATGTTGTTTTACTGCTAAAAGTTTTAGGATTTTTTTGAGTAAATTTTTTTGCAGTTATTTTTAAAAGAAAAAACATATTATTGATAGTATTTATTATAAATTCTAGTCCAGGATAAGAAATTTGATACGCGATCGAGCCGTTTTTTCTAAAGCTTTTATTTAATTTTGCAACATCATTTTTCAAATGGAGATCTTCCAAAGCAGCTGTTATATTATTTCACATTTATATTTTTGGATACAATCGGTTAAACTTTTTATTCCTTACGGTCCGGCATAATCTAACTTATTCTGCCCTAAAAGACCTTTCCAACTTTACTAGAGAAAAAAGCGAATCAATGAAAATAAACTTGAGCTGATCGCTTTACGAATGACAAGCCGACTCTAGAAAACAGCTTTTTCGGAATAGACTCTGAACAAAGTAGAATATACTTATATGGAGTGAAGCCTATTCTATTCAGCTTCTCTGTGAAACAAATATTCCTTAATCTTTTTTAGCGCCAGGGAATAATAAATATTTGGAAAATAACATTGAATTTGAGAGGATCAAAATCCTAATACCAAGAAAATTAATCCCTATTTTGGATTCCTTTCACAAAATTTATAGCGACCTACTTGTCAAGAAATAAATAAGTTGTTGTTGTGTTGTTGACCCGCCCCGGTTTCGTAGAGGTTAATAAGTTTTACACCCTGTTTATGGGTAATTGGGAAGCGAAATGAAAAAAGATAGGGGAAAAGGATAAATGATTAGGACGGCAACAGAACGGCGGCAGGTGAAGCCTGCCTTCCTTCGCCGGCCTTCTTTCCCCCGAAGAGGGGGTAGGAAGAAGGGGGAAAACGGGATTTTCCCTTCCATCTTCCCTTGGATAGGATGAGTATAAATAAAAATAATACAAACAAAAAATTCTTGTATAAAAATTACATACATGTTACTTCGCGCGTGCAACCCGCACTTGGCCGTTTTAGGAAACAAAAAGTATTATTAAATGTTATTCTAAAAACTTATCTATAAGATTACCTAATTTTAGCGAAATCTGTTCTGCAGTTTCAGCGTGATGCGTGTTCAAAGGGACAGACAAAGAAAGACAGACAAAAATTCAAAAAAAATATTTTCACTTCTATAACCGATAAAGAAGATATAGCATATAGTTAATAGTTATGTAGTTGAGTTTAATGCAACCGCAATTTTCAAAAAATACTCAATGTACAGATTTAGCCCAGTCACAGTTTTATAGATTACCCTAAATGCGCTCGCTGATCGGTTTGACTGTCAGTATGTGTACCATTGTAACATGGTGCACCTGGTGACCGGAGTCAAGATTAGTTTTTAGGTTATTAGTATTCTTTTTTTAATTATTATTTTAACATTCTAAATTGTTTTTTTTTTGTAATTTTAAAATTTTAGTGACTATTTTATTTAATGACATATTTTTATTTTAACTACCTATGTATTTAATTGTATCTAATGTTTTATTTTTATTTAATGTGTGATTATGACCCTAGTGGGTTTAATAAATAAATGAATTATTATTATTATTAAAGAATAAAACACTAAGCCCGATTGAAAAAAAAAATGGCTCTGGGTGGTTGGTTTTTACTATTAATTTCAGATGTGCTTATTCCAGATACACTGCGTAGTTTTTATAAGTAAAAATTTAATTTGGTATTACGTGGTATTTAGGTAAATAAGTTTAATTTTACAATCGCCGTTGACCAAACTGTAATTTATATTGAGTCATCATCTGGGGGAGCACAGAACCCTATAACACAGGCTTTTAGCTAAGCATAGGGTTCTGAGGCTTATCACTTTTTATGAAAGTATTGCTGCTGATTTGTTTTTGCATGATAATTATCTAATTTATATTTCACTTGTGCTTTCTTACCTAAGAGAATGTTACAAATAAATGATTTGATTTGATTTGATTTGATTTGATTTGACCGTTGATCAAGATACTTTATTTTTAGATGATCACCAAATAAACATGTCATAACTAGATGATCACGGTAGGATGGCCAATAGCTACTATTGCTTAAAATCCATAGGACCTTCATCATCATCATCAACAGCCTGAAGATTTCCACTGCTGAACATAGACCTCCCCCAGAGAGCGCCACTTTGAGCGGCTGCTCGCCTCCTGCATCCATAGAACCCCGTATTTGGTACATTCAACTCCTTGAAGACTAGGAGGTTGTTCGACCAGCTTAAGACCGGTTGTAAGATATTGAGAGATGCCGTAGACTCGCCTACTCTTCACAATCGCATATGTACTTTATATGTCCCCGACAAGTATATCCGCTATAGAGCTGGTCATAGACCCAAGCTCTTCCACACATGCCGTAGTCGGACAGAACACAGGAAATATACGCCGCTATGTCGCATCATGAGTGATCTCAACGCATTCCTCAGTACTTATCCGGACTGTGACGTTTTTTGTGATAAGTGGCCTGTTGTTTTAAGTTCATTATTAACGTTTTGTGAGTCCCGTGACCCTAAATCGAATATTTGATGTTGTGAAAATTACCCTAGCTATTAGCCATTAATTCAATTTATTTAGTAGACGATGTTTATTCATCATCATCATCATCAACAGCCTGAAGACGTCCACTGCTGAACATAGGCCTCCCCCAGAGCACGCCACCTTGAGCGGCCGCTCGCCTCCTGCATCCATCGGCTCCCCGCGGCTTTCACCAGGTCGTCGGTCCACCGAGTGGGGGGCCGGCCCACGCTGCGTCTTCCGGTTCGTGGTCGCCACTCGAGAACCTTTCTTCCCCATCGGTTGTCAGTTCTACGAGCGATGTGGCCTGCCCATTGCCACTTCAACTTACTAACTCTAAGAGCTATATCGGTCACTTTAGTTCTCCTGCGGATCTCCTCGTTCCGGAGCTTATCTCGCAGGGAAACACCGAGCATAGCTCGCTCCATAGCTCGCTGCGCGACTTTGAGCTTACTAATGAGGCCAACAGTAAGAGACCATGTCTCAGTTCCATAAGTCATCACTGGCAACACACACTGATTGAAAACTTTCGTTTTCAGGCTCTGCGGTATTTTGGACGAAAAGATAGGACGAAGCTTCCCGAACGCTGCCCAGCCGAGTTGGATTCTTCGCGCCACCTCTTTGTCGAAGTTGGACCTACCTAATTGGACAATCTGTCCTAGGTAGACATACTTGTCGACAACTTCGAGAGTATCGTTCCCAACAATTACCGGTATAGGTGGAACATGAGCATTAGACATGATCTTTGTCTTGTCCATATTCATCTTAAGACCAACCTGCTGGGAGACTCTACTGAGTTTGTTTGTGACTCTACGATGTTTATTACTGATGAGTATTTGATAATATGTGTAATTGCAAGTGCGTTCATATTATTACAAATAAATAAATAATAAATAAATAAATAAATTCCCAAAATTAAATGAACCAAACTGTACTAAACTGCCACTATCCCATAAGGTACTTCTTCGTCATTTTCCTCCATACATTATATAGGGCGAGTAAGGCGACGGACGCAGAACGAATACGAAGTGAACCAATCAAGTTGGTCCTCTCGATAAAATAGAATAAAGAAACAGCCTCTCATTATTGCCTATTAATAAAGTTCGGCTGATTGCTTGAACGTCTCGGCTACACGCATATAACAATAGATATTATGAAAATAGGAATATGTCTTTTGTTTGTATCGCTCTTTTGGTTTATTGTATTTTTTGTAAATTTTGTTAAGTTTGTCCTGACGTTCGTGGTGCCACAAATGGGCTCCGACTGAAAATCAGTAATTAGGGTCTTGCTTAGGACCTTAATTGTATGCTGAGTTGGAGCCTATTCGTGACACCGCGCAGCATTGCACTGCTTGTGTTTACATGTTTATCATTTTACTTGTGTTGTTATTGTATGTATCACGGTATTGTAATGTCATGTAGTGTAGTGCTGTGCTGTGTGTCATGAATAAATGTATTTTCTTTCTTTCTTTCTTTACACGGGAGACGGAGTAAGAGAAAGTGCGAATCGCTAAAATTATTGTTAAGATTCGTTTCGAAATGAGTCATATATAATAGTACACTAGTATAAAATAATATTTGTGGCTACACCGGCCATGATGTAGGAGTTTTTATCCTACCTAGTTATTTTTTATGTAATTAATGACGTGACGAGCTAGTCGTTTGCACGGTGTTAAGCGTCACGGCTACCCATAACAGATTGCAGTGTCACTCGGAAATCTAAATTAAAGTTGCATGTGACATTGCACTGCGCACGTCATCCTGAGACATCACACAGTCTAGTAATCAGATTACTAGACTGTGAAATCAGGTCATAAAGTCTCATTTGCCCAGTAATTTTGCTAGCTATAATGCCCTTCAAACTGGAACACAGTAATGCTTGCACACTACTGCTTGGTGGCAGAATAACTGGCAAAGCGGTGGTGCCTACCTAGATGAACTTTGCGGAAAAGTCCTACCACCTATCTTCTAGGCAAGCAATCAAAGTATGATCCATCGTCGACCGCGGCGTCATCAGGTAAGATAGTGGTCAGCAGATTAATGTAAGCTTATGATAAAAGCCAAAACCAAGTGCGAGACAGATTCGCGTACTGAGGGTTCTGTACGCATACTTTTTGTGATGAGATTACAAAAATAGCTCCCCAAATTAAAGAGTAGTTGAAAAGTTTTACCGAAAATCCAATTCTCACTAGGCAGGTTTTAATATTTGCTGTTATAGTACGTAGTATGAACTATATTTGTATCAAGACTGCAAGGCTTTTAACTATGTAGGTACCTACTACTGATTTTGATATATATAAAAAACATTAAAAGCACGTTTCTTATTAAGGGAGCCTAAAGTTTTCAACCAGCTGCCTATTACAGTACATAGGTCCGTATAGGTCGGACAGACAGACACACACTCAACAGCTGACAGACGTCCATTGCTGAACATAGGCCTCCCCCATAAAAGACCACCTGCTACTCTTACACCTGCTAAGAGAACGCTGCTACTGATTCCCTGGATGTTCCTTTAGCTGGCTCTTGTGGCACCAGTGGGATGAGATGGGGTAGTCCTATTCACAAACCGGGACCACACGGAGTCAGAAACACACCGGAGTCTTATTAAATAGTCCTGTTTTTACCCTTTGTAGCTTATTGATCTCGCATCAAGAAGGTCGTTCAGCCGCTATATTGATAAACGTTTGTACTTATGTCATGCCATACAGTAACGAGGTCCAGTTTGCGAGCCTATAATTAAAATAACCGGCCAAGTGCGAGTCGGACTCGCGCACGAAAAAACCGTTCCGTACCATTATCTATCCTTGTGTATAACCTATACTTTAACTTATGTAACTTTTTTGGCAATAAACACATTTATTATTATTATTATATTATTATATATATATATATATATATAACATAAGTACACATAATATATATATATATATATATATATATATATATATATATATGTAAAATTGGTTAGGTAGTCTATAGAATATATATTTATTATATAGTTATTATTTAATTATTATTACAGTTGTTTGTATCAATTACATTAAATTCTGATTTTATTATCAAACAGATTTTCTACTGAGTCAATTTTCCATTTATTGTTATTTTTAAATTTGTATTAATTCTATTTATTATACTTATTGTACACCACCGTCTGCTCCTACTTCATCCAATTACTGTCCATCCAAAGGTTGCCTGGAAGAGATCGCTTTTAGTGATAAGGCCGCCCATTGTCATACCTACTTTAAGTCGTTATGTACATATAATTAATTAATTTTGTGGTATACAACAAAGAGTTTTTGTATTGTATTGTATTGTATATTCCTGCCATTCTAGTTTTGATTAGCAGTACTATTTAAAGTAGCGCCATCTATGACTCATCTGGTAAACGAGCAAAAAAATCACGTTTTTACCTCACTAGCTCGGAAAGATTCTCTTTGTCTTTCAAAATCTGGGCGCAAAAACGCATTTTAATAAAAAAAAAAAAATCGCTAGCGTGGAAAGTGTTTTTAAAATTCGAACGTTTCTATTCAATAATTTTCTCTTCAAGAATTGAGGATTTAACCACAGATCTGCCCGAATTTAACCTTCTTGATATTGCCAGTCCACAGAAAATCATTAATACTACAGACTACCTCCTAAAAGATACCATCTTTTTCTCGTTCACCAACCTCATTTTTAGAATAATCGCACTGTCCAGCACCAAAGAGTATATAACCAATACGCTATCCAGCACGGCGACTGCATGGAAAATGGATGAAAAACACTTTTTCTTTAATTTTCCATGAATCACGTGACGAGCTAGTCGTTTAGCTGATGTTAAGCGTTACCGCCACCCATATAAGCTAAAAACTAATCTTTTCTTAGCCTTTGAGCTGTTTTTCTTGCATTTTCCTCGCCGTAGTGAGGTGAAAAGTTGTGTGTTGCACTCGGCAGCAAAGCTTTTCTGCGTCTCGTACCTTTGAAACCTTCGCTACACTCAGGATCCTTCATTTGAACCACTCGCTATGCTCGTGGTTCTATCCTAAAATCCTTCGCTTGCTCAGGTTTCAATTCAAGTACTCGCACCAAAAACCAACTTTGCAACCTTGTATAACAAATAACTATTGTAGTATGGGAGCCCCATTAAATATTTATTTGATTCTGTTTTTTACTATTTGTTATTATAATGGCAACAGTAACTATCACGGTTCATGAGATACAGTCTGGTGACAGACAGACAGACAGCGGAGCCTTAGTAATAGGGTCTGTTTTATCCTATTGGTATACGGAACCCTAAAAGACGATACGTGCGATACGCCAGTTTGTACCCAGCTCAGCCCATCGGTTGTAATTCCAAGCACGGATGTGCCATCGTCACTGACCGTGGAACAAATTAGCTTTTGTTCGTCTACAGTTTTCAATATTCGTACGTCACATCCCAAGATTCAAATAAATATATAATATGCACAGTTGCACGCGCTTGTTTTAGATAAATACAGTTTATTATAGATTGTTTGGTTTTAGTTCGTGACTGACCGCTTTCTCACTTGAAATGAATTTAAAAAACCTGGATATTTTGAATTTAATACCAGACTAAATCTGTGTAGCATTAAACAGATGTAGAATGGCCCAAGAGCTGTGCTGTTTTAAGGCTGCTGGTATACGCAGATCCACTATTTTGCTCGCGCATTGCGACATTTTTGAAGATATTAAATCACTGAATTTACTTACGCAAAATCTGGCTAAACTATCATGAATAACATTATAAATGTTCAGCAAAAATATCATTGTAATCCAAACAAGGTTTTATACATAAAAACGATTACGAATGAAAAAAACTTTTATACCGTTGTATTTGTGAAATCTTGTTTGGATTAATATATTTTTGTGGAACAATTGTAATGTTATTGATGATAACATAGTTTAGCCAGATTTTGCGTAAATAAATTCAGAAATTTAATATCTTCAAAAAAGTCGCAATGCGCGAGCTAGATAGTGGATCTGCGTATGCAGCAGCCTTAATGTCATAATACAGACAGCAATACAAGAAAATCAATTTTAAAAAAATTGTTGTAAGTAAATAATCTTTCAGTATTCATACAAAATCCAAAGTACTCACCACAAAGATCTCGTTTTTAAGACAAACAATATCCTAAGCAAATTAACTGTTTAACTTTTTAAAGAAAAATAAAAGATTTTACCCATTTACTTTTGAACTTTATGCCCGTCTGCACTAAAGTTTTACAGCTGTTAAGTTTGCACTTTTGTCTCTCTAGGACGCACCCAAATGCGTTTCAGTATCTATGTAGTTACGTCAGTTACGTCATAGATGGATAAGAGCAAGGAGCTGACAGTGCATGCGCTGTTTAGTGTCATCATCATCATCAGCCTAAAGACGTCCACTGCTGAACATATGCCTCCCCCAAACAGCGCCACTTTGAGCGGCTGCTTGCTTCCTGCATCCATCGGCTCCCCGTGGTTCTGGTACAGGTTGTCGGTCCACCGAGTGGGGAGTCAGCCTACGGTGCGTCTTCCGGTTCGTGGTCGCCACTCGAGGACCTTCTTACCCGTCGGTTGTCAGTTCTACGAGCGATGTGGCCTGCCCACTGCCACTTCAACTTGCTAATTCTCAAAGCTATATCGGTGACTTTAGTTCTCTTGCGGATCAGTTAGATGAATTTAGCAAGAATGCGAATATAAATGAACTATGCATAGTGAAAAATAAACAATACAAAAGTTTTGTTAAATATGTTTTAAATGAGATAAAAGATAATAAAGAGTGGACCGGTCCTCGAATTTATGTATTGAAAGGAGTTAGAAGAATTGATGATAAAGAAGAAAGAAACTATATTTTACACGAGTTTCACCTACTACCTACCGCAGGTCATGCAGGAGTACGTAGGATGACTATTAATATTAAGAGATTAGATAAAGACGTTAAAGAATTTGTGAGTAAGTGCATTAAATTCCAGAAAATGAAACATTGTACATAATATGTCAAGGCACCCATGGAGATAACTACAATAGCTTCACATGCTTCTGAGAAAATTTATCTCCATATAGTAAGGTCCTTTAGAAAAAGACATTGAAGATAATTGCTATATCCTAACGTTACATTGTGAGCTTACTAAGTTTGTAGAAGCATATCCATTGAAAAATAAAGAAACGGTAAGTATAGCGAAAGCTTTAGTTGATAACTTTATTTTAAGATTTGGAATACCGAAGGTCATAGCGACGGATCGTGGAACGGAATTTGTCTGTTCAGTAATGAACCAGCTATGTAAACTTTTAGGTATAGAAAAATTAATTTCTACAGCGTATCACCATTAATTGATTGGAGTGCTTGAGAATTTACATAAAAATCTAGGGGCATTTTTAAGAATTCATTATGATGGTCGTAAAGAAACGTGGAGTCATTGGTTACCATTTTGGTGCTACAGTTTTAACAAAACAGTTCACAGAGACAAAGTACACACCGTTCGAATTAGTATTTGGTAGAGCTAGTGAAATTCCATGTAGAGTAAGTCAATGTATAGAACCTTTGTATTTCCGGAAAATTATCCTTTAGATCTTAAGTTTAAATTACAAGTAGCACTCCAAGATACTCGTAATAATTTACTGTTAAGTAAACAAAAACGCAAATGTTTAATATGATAAATATGTAAATAATGTGACTCATAATAATGTAAAATTAATTTTAGTGAAAAATAAAACGGCAAGTTACAAACGCAACGGGATGGCCCATTTGCTATATTAGATGATTTAGGTGTTAATATTAAGATTTTAAAAAGTAATATAGAATATGTTATTGATAAAAATAGGACAAAGCCAAACATGTAACCAAGCAGTAGATGATAAAATTATGTACCAGTACAAGCAAAAATATATTTGTAATAACAAATATAATTTTCTCTCTCGCCCCCGAGGTGAGGTGTAGTACGTTGTACGTTAGGTAGATCTAGCATATAAGAGCGTGTAATTATTGTAAATGAATAAGTAATTAAAGGTAGTCTATCGAGAGCAGTTGTTTCAATAATGCTACATTCCCTCAGAGTGATTGTTATGATAATAGTTGATGGTAAATTCTAGGTAAAGTAATTATCATAAACCTCCATACTGTTAACAATATGGGATTATTTACGCATTTCACACACAAAATGTAACAGAATTGCTATAGTCAGTCAAATTGTTTACTGTATTTATCGTCAAAAACGAATATTTATAATAGTAGTGAAATTGACTTGTAAAAGTTCCATGGAACGCCGCTTGGTGGCGTTGTTGTAAACTGTCATGGAGGTTAGAAAAGTCAGTCATCCGTGTCGCTGTCGCCCTTAAAAAGGGCAGGGCTTAGCTCGAAAAGCTCAGTTTTTTCTTTGGCAGCGGAGTGGATACCACAGAACGTCCACAGACAGGGTGAGTTCTTGCCTAAAGATTATTGTGTTCTATTTAACTGCTTGTATTTCAAATTAAATAAATAATGTTAATATATCAGTCTTGGACTTGCGTAAAATAAAAATTGGGGGTGAATATCAAAATAAACTAACCAGTAGTATTCTTGAGAATAAATCTAATGTGAATTATGAAGTGTTGTTTTCTTATAATATTCTATCCTAAAGTATATCTGAGAGTTGTTTGTCAATGGTGCTGTAAATGGCTATTTTGTTCATAATACAGCCCCATTTTAGGTACCATAATCACTACGCTTGGCAAGCTACTTGATGATCGCAGTAGATTATAACGAAAACCGAGGAAAGTGCGGCTACTAATTTCTTGGATATTTCCTTTAGCTGGCTCTTACGGCACCAACGGGAAGAGACGGGGTGGTCCTATTCGCACACCGGAACCACACCGTAACTCTGACTTAACTATTACCTAATTATTTAATGAGGCGTTATATTAAAAAAAACTAGTTCCGCTTCTTTTCTAGATGGCGCAGTAAGTACATAGTTTAAACCTTTCAAACCACAGGGTAGTTTAATCAAAGTTTAAATGCTTAGACTACCTACTAAGCGATGTCAAATTCAGTTGAGTGGACCACGAGTACATTGCCTGTAGTGTGTTTTCTCCTAAGTAGTCTGTGGTGCATTCTTATTAAGTAAATTGAAGTACAGTAGGTCTGCGAGATAGATAAACGTTAATATTATGATCCAAAATAAAGCCAAGCTATCTCGCAACGAAACTAAAAAAAACTGAAAGAGTTTACAGTTGTCGGTCAGTATCGTGCACAGGTATCGTGACACATTTCCTCTAACCTGTGGTCTATGCTTGAAACAGTGACAGTGACATATTTTGGTAAAACCACAACTGGCGCCATCTATTGGGTCACACATAACACACACACGAACACACAATTTCTTTTTTTTATTTTAATAAAACGCCTCATTTCCAGAAGGCAGCAACATTTCTTTTCTTGTATAAGTCCACACTCATTCCTATTCTCACGACATAAAACACTAACTATCCTAATTCAAAGGCTTTCAACCACTCCTCCAACCTTCGTCATGCGTTGCCTCAGATTAAAGCACCCTTACACCGTCGCAATTCGAATAACCACTCAAAACTTTGTGACATAAAGCAGATATTTGCTTGACGGTGGAGTTGTCATCGCGTCTAATTAAGTTAGCCCCGTCTGGGTTGCCTTCCCCGCGTCTTTCCTGACGTCAACGGTGTGGCAAGTTCGAGAACATAGAAAGCTTCAGGATGGAAGCGCGACAGAGACAAGTGTTTGCTGTCTTGGAGCTAAATATCTTGGGCTGTGGTAAGTTTAACATATTTTAACGAGAACGAAGTAAACCTAAATGAGGCTTTTCAAATGAGGTAGACCCACTAAAGCATTGAAATGAATAGGGTATCCCAAAATTTTTATTCCAGTCTCTAGCATGTGCACCGCGAGAAAACTTGTCATCGTTGCAAGAATGAGACACTTAGGCACTACTAGTCTTGTCACGATCTCTGACGAGAAAAAGTGTCGAGCAAATTTTGTAGTGGTGCGCATAATACTATCCCCCTATACTATCCTTGCTTTGTTTTGCAAAACATTTGCAAAACATTTGACCATTGTCTTACCTGATATAAAGCGATGACGCAGTCTACGCTTGCCTAGACGATACCAGTTCACTCTCGATTTGAAGACTCCCAGAACCCAAGAAAGTTGGGAAGTAAGCCAATGTTGCAGGCGACGCCGTGGAGCGCCTCGAGCTTTTAATAACTTTTAGTATATTGCTCAATATCCAAGTATTTAAGCCGACTGCTCGAATTATTCCACAACTGGCAGTCACCCATGAACAGCCAGTAACTCAATCACCCCGGAAGTCCGGTGCAGTCGAGCGAACTGCAGCGAAGCGCGGAGAGGCAGTCAGCGCGCAGGGCGATTGGCAGAATATCTGTAAAAGCAAATTAATGGACTTGTTACTTAAATAATTTCAAAACCATTTATATTTTTATTCCCTAAGTTAACCTTTTAGCAGAGTTTAGAAGGGGGGACAATGTCTGGAACGTTTTTTTAATGACTTTGTTTTGTGAGTTATACATAGCTTTTTCTTATTCTTATTTTATTCTATAAGGGTTCAAAGTTGGTACAAACTATATTCAAATTTGTTGAGAATAGTAGAAATAAATATTGATTTTGAGAAAATAGGTATTAAGTATACAATATAATTATTATACTTTCAATCTTTGTCTCAAAATGTGTAAGTATAGTTATTTTTTCTCACACATCATCCTTTAGTTTTTAAAACTGTGCGGTACATAAATACACTACGAAAGGCAAATGCAAAGTTTGTCTGAAAAAAATCACTATCAGCAATACCACCCATTATTACACTAGTATGTACGTGTATAAGATTCATTTTATTTCTGCTTTGGGTGTTTTATTTTAAAACTTAAATAACATATAATGATAAGTATACTTAACTAAACTAGACCTAAAAACTAAACTATACCTAAAAATTTTAAAAACTAAGATATAAAACTAAAAATAACAATCTAAAGGAATCTTGAACTATCTATAGACCGGCAAAGGTCTATAGATAGTTCAAGCAATCCGTGGAATCTGGCAACGTTCCCATAATGCTGGCAGCGTTACCCCGCTGTATAGCGAGGCTGATCCTTTGACCAAAGTAGACGCCAGCATTAAGGTCACGTGCCGATTCAACTAAACGCCCCTTTCTGCTTTTATATTTCATTGGTGAGACATTCCAGAGTTCTATGTAATACAAGGCAAACACAAAATCTCCTTTATTAAAGAAAGATGAAAGGTAGTCATCAATTATAACCAGCTTATCAAACCATCTTTATTGCCCGAGTCATTAAGCAAAAACCTCATCGGTACTTTAAAACATTACGCAACAGGAAGTTTCCCAATCTGCGCAGTAAATATAGGGCCATTACCTTTATTGCCGACGACAAATTGTTTGGAACTGCTTCATAAAGGTAAGCGTCCAAAATTCTATATTGTGGGTATATTGGACGCAGCGTATCGAATGAATTAACTTTTTCATTATTAACTTTTTCATTGTTCATTTACCGATAGTCATTTTTTTTTTAAATTTCAGACACCTAATTTCACATGTTTGGTAACATGTTTGATAGGTAATGAACGGACTGGCTGCGGAGACTTAAGATTCCTTGTAACCTTACTGGGTAGACAACCTATTTGTAGACTTTGGCTAAGATAAATTAAGCTTCCTTGTAGTTTAACCAATTTAGCAACCTATTTGTAGAGTTTGGCTACGGTAACTGAAGTTTCTTTGTAGCCAAACTGGTTTGGCAATCTATTTGCAGATTTTGGCTACGACCATTCATGTTTGTAGCCTTGGAGCCTGACCTGTTCTACAACCTGTTTGTAAAGTTTTTTTGATGACGGGACTTAAATTGTCTTTTGTTAACTGGTTAGGTAATCTACTTGTAAAGTTTCGGTTAGTTTCGGTCGTAGCCTAACTGGTTTGGCAACCTATTTGTAGAATTTGGCTACGAATACTTAAGTTTTCTTGTGGCTTAACAGGTTTGACATCCTATTTGTACATTTGCCAAAGTTTGGCAAATGGCTATGAAACACATGCCTTCACTTGATATGGTGTGTCAATATGACTGAACGTGGCGGCTCATTATGTCTGGATCATCATCACCATCATCAGCCTGAAGACGTCCACTGCTGAACATAGATAGGCCTCCCCCAAAGAGCGCCACTTTGAGCAGTTGCTTGTCTCCTGCATCCATCGGCTCCCCGCGTTTCTGACCAGGTCGTCGGATAACTCTAGCCAATCAATGCGACCAAGCGTTCCAAGGTATTAAATTTTGTCATTTTCTGGGAACAACTCAACCAGCAGTTAATGCGATGGATGCGATCCTTCCCGTGCTGCGTAAGTTGTGAAGCTGTGGAGGTTCACCTTAACGAGCTACCCATCAAAGGCCGCGTTACTCATTGAGGCTGGATTCGTGCTGGGAATGAGTAGAACAAATATATATACGAAACTTTGATAATGAAATTAATATAATTAGCATATTGTCGGGGATAGCGCAATAGCGCGTATAATAGTACGTTTACCAGGGCTTGTTACGCGCTATTGCACTATCCCCGACGATTATTATATGTATAGTATTTTTACGTTTTTAATTAAGTGTGTCAGTGTCAGTGTCAAGTTTACATTGAATTGAATCAAATCGAATTGATTAGAATCAAATAGTTAAAGTTACGTTCAAGTTTATTCTTGTCATGGTTAAGTCAAAGTCAAGTTCCAGTAAAGTAGTGAATACTTTATTGAATTCGTTTGCGAAATTTTAGAGTAAATGACACGTTTTCGTCTTCATTTATGATTTGCTTTTTACTTGAATTGCACATTAGAAATCACCCAAGCTTCCCAAATAATATCAAGCCAACCACGGACAATTTTTAGGTAGTATCCGCCCATTTAATTCTGCTACAGTATATTTGTAATTACCATATTTTAACTAAAACATAAGAAAAACATAGCGATAACTCATTCCCCAAAAAACTAGATATTTGGGAGCGTAGCCAGAACTCTAGCCATTAATTTAGTCATTTTGGACAGGAAATACGGTGTTAAATAAATGGCCCAAGGTGTAGGTAAGCAGCGGCAGGCTTATTTCCTCATTTTTTCAAATTTAAAAGGTAGCCTCATTTAAAAAAAAATAACTGCGTAAGCCTGATGGTTTCTGGAATGTTTAGTGACTGTAGTAATTATGCAGGTTTTTTTATAATTTACTAGCGGCTCGCCCCGGCTTCGCACGTGTAGTTGTGTAGCCTATGTTAGTCAAGGTAAATATAGTTTTCCAATGGTGAAAGAATTTTTGAAATCGGCACAGTAGTTTTTGAGTTTATTCATTACAAACATACAAAAATACAAATATTTCCTCTTTATAATAGTGGATAATAATTATAGGCATAGCATTTGACCACTGTCTTACGTGATGGTAAGTGATGACGCGGCCTACGGTGGTGCATGCTACTACGGTAGTGTACACATTAAACTGCTAATTTTTTTAATGTGCCTTTATTTGCCTTCAACATTTTTACATTTTTAATGTTTATAGTTATGGTCTCTTACTGTTGGCCTCATTAGTAAGCTCAAAGTCGCGCAGCGAGCTATGGAGTGAGCTATGCTCGGTGTTTCCCTGCAAAATAAGCTCTGAAACGAGGAGAACCGCAGGAGAACTAAAGTGACCGATATAGCTCTTAGAGTTAGTAAGTTGAAGTGGCAATGGGCAGGCCACATCGCTCGTATAACTGACAACCGATGGGGAAGAAAGGTTCACGAGTGGCGACCACAAACCGGAAGACACAGCATAGGCCGGCCCCTCACTCGGTGGACCGACGACCTGGTGAAAGCCGCGGGGAGCCGATGGATGCAGGAGGCGAGCAGCCGCTCAAGGTGGCGTGCTCTGGGGGAGGCCTATGTTCAGCAGTGGACGTCTATAGGCTGTTAATGATGATGATGATGATGAATGTTTATAGCAATTATTATTTGTTTTTTAACGGGCTATGTACCTTTATTATTTTAACTGACTACTACAATAATAAAAACATGTACTATTGTTATTGATCAAAGAACCTCTGTCATGAATTTTTATTTAAATTATATATAAATTATTTAAATTATTTAAAAAAATGGTGTACAGTAATAATAATTCTATTATAATCAACTTTTTTCGAAACTCATTTTGGTTAATCGCTAAGTTCTTTTGCTTTAGAGTTTAAAGTTTGCATAACAAACAAAGAGAACTAGATAATAAGCATTTTTAAATCTGGTTTAGTGAAAGCATTATATTAAACTGGTACGCTTTTGGGGAATAATGCAATTATTTCTTTTGATAATCGAGGTCATCTTCAATAACCATTTTAAGGTTTTTTTTTATATAAAAACCAGCTCCCATATTATTATAACCAGCGTATAACACAGGTAACATTTCTATCTAACCAAAGCGCTCTATTTCATCATCATCATCATCATAATCATCATCAGCCTGAGACGTCCACTGCTGAATATAGGCCTCCCCCAGAGCGCGCTACCTTGAGCGGCTGTTCGCCTCCTGCATCCATCGGCTCCCCGCGGCTTTCACCAGGTCGTCGGTCCACCGAGTGGGGGGCCGGCCTACGCTGCGTCTTCCGGTTTAATTACCTGAAAATAAATAAACCATGACGTCAATCTATCCGAAGATGTATCCGAATACCGAGCGGTTTTTCGATATTATTAAAATTAAAGTATCTGGAAGTTATTTTCATTACCTTGATCAATTTTGAAGTAAAGGAACAAATTGAATCACGAAAGGCACAGACCTGTGACGAAATGGGTTTGAATCCACTTACATTAGTCTGTCTGTAAAGCCGGGATATGGCTACCATGTCACGGCTTTACAGACAATCTAGAGAAACGATCTCATATCAAAATTTATCCTTCACCTTATTCTCTTTTTTCTGTTTATTTTTTCTACATCTTGCTTTGCCGTGGAAGGAATGACCACAATGATGCCCACCCCAGTAGGTTTAATTATACAATCTTAATCTGAAAAAATCACTACCAATAGGCAACCTGCCCAAAACGCTGGCAGCATCACCCCTTCAAATGACTATGTCTTTGGGCCAAGTTGAGGCCAGCATTTTGGTCACGTGTTGATGTTATTTTCTTTATTATTTATTAGTACTTAGTATAAGTAAGCATTAGGAACTAAATCATACTGCTTTCAGTTAGAAAGCAGTATGATTTAGTAAAAACAAAAGCTAATAAATTCAACCTGAAGAGACGTGTAAGATGTATCGTAAGTACTACCTACATAAGTATATATGAGCTCGTTTCTTCCAAGAACCGTCAAGAAATGGAATGATCTCCCACCTGAGGTCTTTTCGTATGGCTACAGTAAGGAATCTTTAAGGAAATCGCTAAAAGATTAGAAGAGAGCAGCCTCTGTTTTCCTCTCATACAACACGTATCCCCGAACATCATGTCTCTTAAATATCCATGAAGATTAATTATAAATAGTTAACACCAATCGACGTAGTTCCTTAACAAGTCGTCGGCCCAGCCGTTAGATTTAACTACCACACTAAAATCAGTTTACAAAGTACATAGTAGCAGTACCACAACTCCATACAAAGTAACTGAGCTTTGAATATGGAACTGGAAGGAAATTTTAATGACAATATTATACACATACTGCAAAAGAACCAAAAGACACAGCGTAGGCCGGCTCCCTACTCGGTGGACTGACGACCTGGTGAAAACCGCGGCGAGCCGATGGATGCAGGAGGCAAGCAGCTGCTCAAAGTGGCGCTCTCTGGGGGAGGCCTATGTTCAGCAGTAGATACCTCCAGGCTGTTGATGATGATGACGACTGCAAAGGATAATGAATTCCTTGCATTAATATATTGTAAGGTAGAGCAAGATTACTAATAAAACTCTGTATACTATCAGATATTGATGGCTTATCGATATCGTATGGGACCACCTTGAGTACTATAATGAGTCTGATAAGCCTAAGACAAATTATAAATAAATATTTATATGGTTGACTTTTATATAACGGTAGGTATCGATTCTAATGTTGGACCAATTTACGCAATTATTACCAGTAGAACATATTGTTTAGACGGAACCGAATGTCATTGCCAGTAAAATCCAATATTAGTTTTGTTGAATAATTTGATCATACAACACGGATTCCTGGAAGTCATAAACGTACCTGTTCCGAATCTAGATCAGAAGTCGGAGTAGAATATGTGATGCCAAATGATTAAATTAGTATACTTTTAGTCTCTAAAATTATTATTACTCCATCTATCGGTGACAATGTAAAACAGATTATTAAATGTGAGAGTTTAGTTACTGCTTCTGTTTATACGTCTTAAAAGCTCTTAGCTATCATAACAGCTTTATGAGGCCCTGAATTTTATTTTACACCACTTTTATGGCCCATTTACATTTAATTAAAATTGTTATCATTGTCTTAATTAATTCCCACGCTTCGTAAACTTGTTGTTACAGAAGGTGAGTGTAAATTCAGCTTTAAGACATTTATTTTGTTTGATGTGACAGCTATTGAGCTTGGAGGAGGGTTCTTACGGAAGAAACCATTACATAAAAAAGGTGTTTCATTTTTGTTATAAACGATGTATTAACGTTTTGATAAATATAATTACAGTTATGAAGAAAAATCAAAAGCTTTACTATCACGCTTATACTTTATTTGTACATGTTCTAAGTTATCTATACTTATAATAAAACTGTGACAGGTCTTCTGTACATTGACGATATTTGGTTTTTTTTCGGATGGCTTCCTTTTATCGATGCTGACGGCCAAAACTATTTTTTTTTTCATTTTTGTTTGTCTGTCTGTCTGCATCTTGGCTGAGCATCACGCCGAAACTACTGAATGGATTTACTCCCCGCGGCTTTCACCAGATCGTTGGTCCACCGAGTGGGGGGCTGGTCTACGCTGCGTCTTCCGGTTCGTGGTCGCCACTCGAAAATCTTTCTTCCCCATCGGTTGTCAGTTCTTTTTTTTTCAACTAAATTGGCGTTCGCATTTGATCGCAGTCTCACCTGATGGAAAGTGACGACACAGTGACGCGTGTACGATGGTACATGCTTGCCTATAAGATACCTATTCACTCGCGGCTTGAAGAGCTCCAGATTGTTCTACAAGTTGTGTGGCCTACCCATTGCCGATTCTAAGAGCTATATTGGTCACTTTAGTTCTTCTGCAGATCTTCTCACTGCGGATCTTATCTCGCAGGGAAATACCGAGCACAACTCTCTCCATATAGCTCGTTGCGCGACTGTGACCTTGCTTAATGAGGCCAACAGTAAGAGACCACGTTTCAGTTCCATAAGTCATACTGGGAAATTGATATACTTAAACGATATTATTACATTTATACTGTTTCAGTATCTAGTTTTGCTTTCCGATTTTGATGAAATTTCTATGAGACCTACCTGAAAGTATATCCTTTTAATAAATAAACAAATTCAATTTGGTTAGTAGTTGAGTTGCAGGAGAACTAAAGTGACCGATATAGCTCTTAGAGTTAGTAAGTTGAAGTGGCAATGGGCAGGCCACATCGCTCGTAGAACTGACAACCGATGGGGAAGAAAGGTTCTCGAGTGGCGACCACGAACCGGAAGACGCAGCGTAGGCCGGCCCCCCACTCGGTGGACCGACGACCTGGTGAAAGCCGCGGGGAGCGGATGGATGTAGGAGGCGAGCAGCCGCTCAAGGTGGCGTGCTCTGGGGGAGGCCTATGTTCAGCAGTGGACGTCTTCAGGCTGTTAATGATGATGATGATGAGTAGTTGATGGAGCTCTGAGGTCACAAACATAAAAAAAGTTAAAAAATACAATCGATTTTGAAACCTCTTCCTTCAATTTCTTCAGTTTTTATTAAATCAAATAATAATAATAACGTATTGTCAGATACCAATCTCCCGCTCGATACATCGGTACGCAAGAGCGGAAATTAAAATTTTTGCATGAGTCGGCGCGCGGCGTAGGCGAACGTTATATGAGAAGAGTTTTATTAGTACTGGGACATGTGCTATTATGGTAGCTACAATAAAATGGGAAAAAATTGACGAAATTTCTGTATTTTAATAAGTTTGTTTCAATGGCGAATGAAAATGGTTTTTATAAACAACATTTGAAAGATCCCCAGCTTTTATTAAAACTTAGTTGAAAATTGACAGACAAGGTGTTTATCATAGGTTGATTTTAATGTGTAAACCACACTTCAGGTATATCTATAAAGATAGATGTCACCACGACTGCTCAAGATTTTCGCGGGTTCAAATTCCGCTGGTTACTAAAACTTTAAGAACTCTAAAATATATATTTTAGACAAGCTGTTTTTTTTTCTATTTTTATTTAATGCACAAAAAGTAGAATAATTTAAAAATGAATTAATTTTTTTTGGTTAATATGAGTCTATAACAAGATTTTTGCTAGAAGGCACTAAATATAAACGTCTCTACCTGTGTCATGCAAGTCCCGTATTGTTGATGTCAATTTCAGTAACTTCTGACCAGACGAGAGTAAAACTGAAAAGTACGTTACTTTGTCTAATACCTACCTATGAAACTAATATAAGTGAGAGTTTTGTAGTTACACGGGAAAATAGTGAAACTGTGGCGTCTCTTATTCATCTATTACCTAATGATAAACCCCACCCTAATACCCTACCCCCCTTTGTGTTGTATACCCTATTACCTAATATTCTGCTTAACGTCTAAATAATTTTAAATAAATATAAACCCTGCAATAGATAAAAAGATTACGTATTTTATTCTGTGCGATGTAATAAAAGGACAAAATTCATCCAGAGCTGCTTACATAAAACCTCAATTACAAAATCAAACGAAGCAAAACGAACTGACATTATCTGTCATCGAAATGGCTCTCTAAACCAGAACATACAAAAAATAAACACTCGGAACCAATTTCACAAAGATGTCTCGATAAAAACGGATCATCCTATAAAAATCGGGACAACCCGACCGCACCAATTAAATAACCATAAAATAAATTGGACGCTCCCTTTTATTAAACAGATCGCAGATGGTCGAATGCGTATGGCCTGTATGTGTGGCACAGTATAACACACTAACAGTATCCAATTCTCTTTTTAACCCTAAGGTGGAACGTTTCACTAGCGCGGCAAATTCAAATTTTCTTGCGTTCCTTTGCCATAGCTTAATTACTCAACGTGATTACATGAAAACTAATTTTGCGCAAATAAATAGAATGTATTAATAAATTACAATTAAAAGTATCAACTACATATCATTGGTTTAGCGACAAATGGCAATAGACTGAAAAACTAAGATGAAATTTGTTTATTGCCATTTGTTGCTAAACCAATGATATCTAAGAGATACTTTTAATCGTAATTTGTTGATACATTCTATTTCTTTACGTTAAATCAGTTTTAACATAATCACGTTTAGTAGTTAAGAAAATTCGAATTTCCCGCGCTAGTGAAACGTTCCATGTGAAACAAGCAAAGACGGCTTGATGGCTCTACTGGCTCTATAACCGTCGTATTTGACAAATTCGCTATGAAAAATCTGTACGATATATTAGTAAAAGCAAGTTGCGTAAGCGAAGAGTCAGCGTCGGCTGTTCCGTACCCATTGCTGCCCGTGTTCGTGGACCGCGCCGCTACAATCGCTGTTTATAGTTCCACGTCGTTGACCCTTATTTAAGTTTCAGCCACACCTACGCGTCTGCGAAGTAGTAGGGTCAACGACGCGGAATTGTATGCAGTGATTGTGGGCCGCTTCGCAGACGCGCAGGTGTGACTGAAACTTGAATAAAACACTGGAGAATGCATTGCGTATAACGTTTTGAAGCTAGGAAATGTGGCCTATAATGACGTTCCATATGTTTTTTTTTCTTTGTTACAAAAAAAAAACTAAAAAAATTTTTGATAAGCGAAACGTTTTTCAGTTTCGTTACGGTACGGGTGGTCTCTTTTCTTTACCACACCGATAAAAGTTAAAGTTGTCCTACTGTGGAAACTATTATAGTGCACGTTTGGTATTCATTGCAGCGTCCGTATTACTTAGCGAGTAGTAATGGAACGGGACTGGATCGCGGGGGCGTGATACCGCTCTGTGTTACGGGATCTCGGGATCCGGAATTAGGTGCGCGCGGTAAACACCGCTATCGTATTAGCTAAGGGTTGGTTGGTTAAAGAAAATGTCTTTCTGGGTAGGTACCTATGGAAGTTCCTTGATACCAAGTGATATGTCCATACGTTGATGAATACCGTTTTCATCAGAAAAATACCGGCTTTTATTTATTCTGACGAAGGCAGATCTGATATAAGTGAGCCAAATCATGTTCTTGTCTTGCCTTATTTGTTTAATCAAATAACTGTAATAACACACATTCATTTTTTTCGCTTTTTTAATTTCTTATTACTTTTTTTTTCAATATAAGTATTGAAAAAAATAAAGTTCATATATACATTTTATGCTTACTTTAGTGTAGGTAAATGTTATGACATGAAAACAAGTTTAAAAATAATGTATATCTTTATGCCCCAATAACCTCTAATAGGACCTTTGGGTCCCATGGGCATTTAAATGACCAACTGCCCCACTATTAAAACCAATGCCGACGTTTGGAATTTTAATTCCTATTGGTCCTACTAGTTAGTAGAGATGGTGAGAATATGTCTCCTAGATCAAATCGAATTCTAAATCCCATATTCTAATAGTCCAAAACCTATTTTATAATTTCCGTTTACAGGTATCGTGGAGTATCCTTTAACTTTTCTGGAAGCACTTATCTGTCCAAATAAGCATAGAAACACTCGAGTAGTGCGGTCACGGACTCTATCAGCCTCGAACCCGTCTCGATATTGGATCGAGCAGTACCTCCCTAAATATGTGCGTTTATGGCAGGAGAGCTACGATTGCTTAGAGTATTAGTACCTATAGCAATCAAACATCATTGTTTTTCTAAAATGTTTACTATGTAGAAATATAACATGGTAGGGAAGAAAGCTAGGTTATTTTGATTTACAAGAATAATGTCAAAAAAGAAAAATTTCCAAAGCCAAAGTCCATTCATAAAAATGACATAAAAATGACAATGATAGAAATATTCAATAATAAAAATGCCCAATCATAAAAAAGTCCTCAAAAAAAACCTCAAATGGTGCCTAAGGCACAGAATACATAATAGTACTTTCGTACCTGAGGCTTCGGTCACGCTTCTAATTTCTTTTTAATTTTTTACTCATTGTATTATAATTTTACTTCACACAAAACAATTTTACTACCAAGCGAAAGTGAAAATATCAACAAAATGTATTGTCAATAATAGCTCGTAAAATTCATCTGTTTATAACCCTTGGCAATTGCTAATATTCCGATAACACGATAAAATGGTAACTCATCCTCAAATTGTCAATCCATTGATAATATTTATCGATACAAATTAGTCATCATGTGTCACAAATGACACGCAATATTTCGATGAATTTTACTAGGAATGAGCAGTATCCGGAATTTATACGATAAATTTTATTATTTGACCGGACAGGCACACTATTGGGCATCATGACTGATAATAATATAAAATTATTAATAAGTTTTGTACCTACCTAACATGAGCATTGTAATTATTATAATTAATAGGAAACCTTATTAATTAACCCCCGTAAAATAAACAATTTATTCATGTTCATATAGTAGGCTTAAAGTGGCCGATATGGCATTAATTTTATCTAATAGAATATACAAACTCTTTTACTAGAGAAAACACAATGCAATTAAACGAGTGTAATGGTAGACATAAACAATGTAATGTATTAGTCAAACACACGATAATTCTTATGTGCACCAAAGAAGTATATTTAAAAGAAGAAGGCTAAAATAATGTTTGATAATCGTTATTTTGTTATTTATACTCTGCAACAGTAACTGAAAGATATTATAGTGCTTAGTGATTTGAAAGCTCTCTTTCTTCAAACAAAACAAGCCGCATAACATGAGCAATGATTTGTTTTTTTTAATGTAACGGTTAATGTAACTGTTGGCCTCATTAGTAAGCTCAAAGTCGCGCAGCGAGCTATGGAGCGAGCTATGCTCGGTGTTTCCCTGCGAGATAAGCTCCGGAACGAGGAGATCCGCAGGAGAACTAAAGTGACCGATATAGCTCTTAGAGTTAGTAAGTTGAAGTGGCAATGGGCAGGCCACATCGCTCGTAGAACTGACAACCGATGGGGAAGAAAGGTTCTCGAGTGGCGACCACGAACCGGAAGACGCAGCGTGGGCCGGCCCCCCACTCGGTGGACCGACGACCTGGTGAAAGCCGCGGGGAGCCGATGGATGCAGGAGGCGAGCAGCCGCTCAAGGTGGCGTGCTCTGGGGGAGGCCTATGTTCAGCAGTGGACGTCTTCAGGCTGTTAATGATGAATGTAACGGTTGTCGTATTACCGTAAAGCACCCCTAAGCTAGGGCAGAGAAAGAAAAAGTGCGGTTGTAAATGTAAATAATACAGTTAGGAATATAGGAAAAGCATTTTTTTCAAGACATTTATTTTACAAAAAAGGCATTAATTAAGTATTTATCTCCCAGCTTTATAAGTTTGTTTGCTTACGATCTCCGGATGCGCCGTATATGCACATTAACTATTTTTCGGCAAGTTTCCATTTGCCGGTAAAAAATTACTTGGTCATCTCTATATCTACCCAATTTCCAACATTTTTGTGAAAACTCCGCCAGATATAACCGGGTAGTCCCCCAGGTGCCATTCGTTAGGCGGTACAGAAGGTTAATTCCATTTTTTATTTTATCATATTGAGAATCTAATTTCGAACAGGGTAAATGAATTATTTGACGGTGGATTTTGTTGGCAACACTGAGGTGGAAATTATTGGGGTCGGTGATGTAAATTATGGCAGTATTGGTGGTGTAATTTTCGGCATAATAATTACTGGGCAGCATTGATACAACAATGTCTATACTATAATTTATCGTATACCAATTATTATGGATAATGAGGTGGTGGTATTTTTTTATTTTATTATCGTGTTTGTGTTCCTCTGTGGTGTAGTGGTTGAGCCGGTCGGCTCATAACCTGGAGGCCGCGGAATCGATTCCCGCGACAGGACAAGTATTTGTGCACATGAAAAAAAGATGAATAAATTTCATTTATCTGACAAGAAATAGAGAAAGAAAGAAACAAAAACATTTATTCAATACTTGCTAATTAGAATACATTATACATTTACTACATTTTGAGTAAGTACAGTATTGTGAAAAAAGAGAAATAAAAGAGTACCTACCTAAATATAGGTGACACTGGTGACGAAAAGGGCTAAACTCAACTAATACATAATTTATGGCTATATCTGTTTTTAACTACGTAGATATCATCATCATCAACAACAGCCTGAAGACGTCCACTGCTGAACATAGGCCTCCCCCAGAGCGGGCCACCTTGAGCGGATGCTCGCCTCCCGCATCTCCCCGCGGCTTTCACCAGATCGTCGGTTCACCGAGTGGGGGGCCAGCCTACGCTGCGTACGTAGATATACTAACCTTTAATTTATTTACCCTTTGGTTGAGTTCTAGAATAGCCCTAGTGTTCGTAAGAGGCCTCCGATCGCGGCCACTTGGGCACGTACAACGGATCGCTACAAGAGCTCCGGTGAAGGCGACTGGCTCACTCGGCTTGGCGAAGATTTTGCTTTGTGAAAATGCAGCTGGAAATGTTGAGTTTGTGATTTCATTGAACCTGCTATGTTTTCAGGGTACCGTATCCGAAGGGTAAAACGGACCCTATTACTAAGGCTCCGCTGTCTGTCTGACTGCCCGTCTGTCACCAGGCTGTATCTAATGAACCACGATAGTTACACAATTTTATTTTCACAGATGATGTATTTCTGTTGCAGCTATAACAACAAAAACTAAAAAATAGAATAAAGTAAATAATTAAAAGGGGCTTCCATTCAACAACCGGGTTTTTTTTTTCGTTTACCAGATGAGTTATAGATGGCGCTGCTTTAAATAGTACTGCTACTCACCCTTCGCGTGCGAGTCCAACTCGCACTTGGCCGGTTATTTGACTTCAAATAGCAGTTAATTAGCAATGGTTTTAAGTCACTCATAGCGTTTGGCCAGCTCTCACTTGATAGAAAATGACGATGCGTTCTATGGTGCGAGTGTTAGAACATATAATATACTACAAGCTGTGTCCGCGTGCCCCTTTTAGATAGCAAAAGTTTTATCTAACAACCTATCACTTTCCACCAATCATTTTGACAGATCACGTACATTTAGTCGCGAAGTTGACTTCGTAACAGCAAAGAATGGGTTACGCGTAACTCGCGTAAGGGATCCAATAGCAATATGTCCTGTTTTATCTCAGATAGGTTGTATATCGCTCGTTCTTCATATTTGTAGTGACGTCATCGATGCTCCTTCTTCAGAGTATATATTCTAAGGTGCGAGTCTACTATCAGTAATTCGTTGGCCAAGACTTTATCTGTACGTGTTCAAACTGGTATTTTCTAAGAAAAATGTTTTCAATCCCTTCGCTTCCTTCTATCGCCTCAATGTGGATTGGCGGAGGCAAAATAGGGATTTATCTTACGCTATTCTTTGGCCGCCTTTACGATTTTACGTGCGGGTCTAACACACTTCCGGTCACCCTTTTTAACCATTTATCCGTAGACCGGATGCATTCCCCGTTGCTATGGCAACTGAAATGTAAGGATTGAAACTCAATGAGCTAAAGCGGACGTAGTTATTGAAGAAAAGAATATTTATGTTTTGCAGTTTTGATAACGAGGTCGTGACGTCTTAATGTTGTTCACAGGAATCAACGTTTCAAGGGTTTGCAACTGGCAGCTCTAGTACGTTCCAATATGATGTTTGATAGCCTTTGTGGTGTGGTGGTTTAGCAGGTCAGTTCATAACCGGAGGCGGCGGGTTTGATTCCCGCGACAGGACAAGTATTTGTGCACATGGAAAAAGGGCAATACTTGTTCTGTCTCTGGGTGTTGTGGGACCATGGTCCCCGTAGTTCCTGGATCCCTAGATACAGGGAACCCTAGTTAAGGCCGAGGATCTATGTATGTGCTTTTTGGGCGTTAAGAACTTTTCTTCCTACTAGATACCCAGTTATCAAACATGGTTTTCTAATGAGAACAAAGGCACTAGAGTAAACTGACCAGTAAATAACCGCTACTTTTTGTTTATTTATAAACCCGTGGCAATTTTCATAATGCTCATGTCCCACTGAGCTACATAATGTGGCAATAACTCTTAGGTATATTCTTTATTTGATGCCTAGGACGAGTAGGATAAGTAATGTTAGTAGTAAAGTTACATTTAAAGGAGCGCTTTGAGACCTCGTAGCTTACAACTAACCTCCAACCAAACAGAAAGTTAAGCCTCAGACTAAATAATGATTGGTTAAGTTTAATAACGTGTGTGCATCTGTCTGTGGAATTGTGGCATACTTAGTTTCTGTACACAGAAGTCCCGAAAGAATTCTTAATGTCTTCTCTAAAGAGTCTTTTTTCGTAGAATACCATATTTCATGACTACTTATACTATTGCGAAGAACAAATTATTGTTATGTTACCAGTTACAGGTATCTGTTGTTTTTAGTGGTTTGGACTAAATTTTCAATTCTGTAAATATTCCTTTTTTCGGCTTCAATTTTTACTTTTGTGCACTTTGTCTATGTTTCTTTAGTCTGTGTAGTTTTATGAAGGAATATTTTCAGTCTTGCCCCATCCGACTATTCACTACAACCAGTAAGGGCAGCTGTACAGGAAAAGTTGCAACACAGTTAACATACTCATGTTGCTGTTACATGTTTTAAGTGGCATTTTACACTCCGCACCTTAGTCACTGTTTTTTTTTTGGGTTTTGCGGCCTACTGTTTCTACGGTTCATTATCCATGCGGCCCGTCAATGACTTTCAGTTTGACATGCATGCTTTAGACAAAAGGATTGACTTTGCGGATGACACTGATGTTCTCGTTTCTGATTCCTGAAACTTATACCTGAGATGAAGGAATACCCCTACTGCTTACACTGTGATTGGACCATCGCAGAACTCACAAAACCGGTGACCATTGTCTCCGCAAATAGAAAGCCATTGTGGCCTTGCTCATTGTTTCCGGAAGTAATAAATTAAAAGGGTTGCCATAATGCGGACTTCGTTAGCTACGGTGAAATTTTAGCAAAATTTCGGGAATGAGGTGAGGATTTTGCAGAATGGAGTATGGGGAATGACTAATACAAAAAAAAAAAGTATTTAAGAATGTATATATTTTAAATTAGGAAATGGATCCACTCTAAGGTGTAATGCCCTCACAGGGCTCATACATAATATTTAGGACTAGGTACTGTTTAGACTAGTTAGACTAAGTAATGATGAGTAAAATAAATAAAAAAAGTAGCTTACATTTAATGAATTTTATATGGAAAACAGCAAATAATGGTTTAAGAGTTACGGTAGTGTACCCGGTAGTCCCGTTTTTATTTTTATAATCCCACTAAGCTCCTATCCAGTCGAAGTAAATTCGGCTTAACTGTGACGTAGGTTTAGCCATTTCAAACCAACGTTTTGAAATGCGGCTCTCTGCTGTTATTGTTTTATATTACGTAGAAATACGGGATTAAAACTAATGACAATATCTAGTAAAAACAGTGACTGAAAACACGCAAAAGCAGCCTTTCTGGCCCTAAGATAGTGACAAACAACTCATAAAAGACCTGGCCTTCACCAACAGCATTTTGAAAATGGTAGCCAAACGGTATAAATCTCTAATCATGGGACACTTTGTGTACGCTTGTGGATAGAGGCAGACAGGTATAACGCATAAGGTGCCTTGGCTGAGTGCATGTGAGCTTATATACAAGATACAATTCAATGTGTTAGCATAAACATTGAGTACATGATAGTACATAATTTATTGATGATTATTACATAAAGGCTAAAGATTGCAAATGAAATTGTGAATTTTTATTGTAAATTATGAAGATTGCCGCGGCGTCTAACGTAGTTGGCACGAATGATTTTAATACCATTAAAAGTTTCTATCACCATCATCATCATCATCATCATCAGCATCATCATCATCATCAACAGCCGGAAGACGTCTAGGTATGGCAAAAATCTACATGAACTCCATAATAATTTCGTTCCGTAGCGCGTACGATCTCGAATTTTATTATATGTATATAGATAAGAAAGAAAACCCGTAACATACTGTTATCCTTTCAAATAGAGGCTTGTCAAAGGGAGCTGTTCAAACTTTGTTTTGTTTGTTGTCCGAAAAGCTCCTACATTTGTTTCGCGAGGTCGATACAGCTAAAGTCGAAAGGGTTTTTGCTAAACTAAGTCTAGAGTATTGTCACTTTGGGTCACTTTGAAACTGTATTTATTAACGTTATCCGATAAAAGAGCTTGACAATCTGTCTTTTGTTTTACTAAGTGACTTTTAAATAAAATAGAAAGGTTTAAAAAGTCGTTAAAAGTACGTTTTCAATATTAATTCAGTGAGCGGCTGTTTCCTGAAACCACGAAGTTTTCGAAGAATTCAATAGTGTTCATTTAGCTTGATTAGGCCGCGTACCGCCTAAGGTCGGATTTCACCGTTACAAATAAACGGGATCAATTCAAACTAAACTCAGTTCAAGCTTGTGACTGAGTTTAGATCAACAATTTTCATTTCACCAACATAAACAGAACTCAGTTAGAGCCTAAGCGAGTTCAAACTCTGAACGCCCAATTTTCGGCGTTTAGCTCGTTGAACGAGTTTAGATGGTTTTGACAGGTTTTGACTGATTGCCCCTGTCAAACATCACAAACATGACATTTCCCTTTAATTATAGACAATATTCTCTGGTTTATAAAATGGTACTCTGTGATATTCTTGTTTTGCGGCCTTAAACTTGGTTTCCACAAACGCGATCAAAATGTTTCTGGTGAAATTTGTATGATGTAAATCTAGATCAAAACCAACATTTAAACCCGTTTATCCAGAACTTAGTTCTATTAAACTCGTTTTGTGATACGAACGGTGAAATTGGCCCTAAGTGGTTTAAAAACTGGTTTAACCTTTACATTATAAAGAAATTATTTTGAAGATGGTTTTTGACTTCAATTAATAATAAATAATAAATATGTGTGGACATTTCACACAGCGCCATCTAGCCCCAAACTAAGCATGGCTTATACTATTGAAACCAGATAACTGATAGAAGTATTTAGATATTTTTTCGTAAGTAAATACATACATAAAATGCAATATAATACCCAGACACAGAACAAACACTTATATGCTCATCACACAAATGTTTGTCCACGCCCAAAACAACACCAGCACAATTAACTGCAACCAGCCATTCGAATTCAAAAATCGCATTCATACGAGTCGACTCACGTTGAACAATTGTTAAAGTTTCCCGAAGAGAATAAATCTCCGTTCGTATTCGACATTTGTTCACTAAAACACAATAGAATGGTTTATCAGCAGCAATCGCTGGCGTTGTAAAATGCACCAACTTAACCCTAACTTCACCCAGCTCTGAATAAGTAGCTCCTATCTGATAGCCGAGCTGCCTTCAGCTGCTGTATTCTAAACCTTACTGAAAGGTTTTTAATTTAAATCTTCACGGCCTATCTTTTTTATTTACATTCAGGTTGAAGGAGTCAGAGAGTCTGGATTTCGATCGGACACTTTCGAGGGTACAGACCCATATTCAACTTTCGAGCAGAATACTGTATATTGTGTTACCTGAGTGTGCGCATGCCCTTCATCAGCTCACTCCGTCATCCCCTTTCCATCATAGAACTGCAAAGCTTGGTGATTCTTCACATCCTTAGGTCGCCAGTGTACCACAAGTCTGCACTAAACGTTTTGCTGAGTCATTCATAGTCCGAACGGCCAAGGAATCGAATGCTCTCCCAGTAACAGTTTCTTCCTGGGTATAACCCAGGGGACTGGCCTGTTAGCTCAGTTGATAGAAGCTCTGCCTTCTGAAGTGTAGGCTGTTGGTTCGATTCCCACCCGGGACAAATATTTGTGTGATAAACAGAGGTGTTTGTTCTATGTCTGGGTGTTGTAGTGTGTTCTATGTATGTATTTACAAACAAAAATTATCTAAGTATTTTATCAGTTATCTGGTTGCCATAGTACAAGCTATGTTTAGTTTGGGGCGAGATGGCACTGTGTGAAATGTCCATACATATTTATTTATGAAACACAACTCTACTATACCAAACATTTGGACGTTTAGTAGTCGTGCTGACTTGACAGTCCAAATGCTTACTGAGGGTTTCAGAGTAGACTCCTTTCATTAACTTGCAGAATGCTTAGTATTGATTGAATTGTCGAAGTTCTTAAAGTTTTGAAATGCCTGCCGTCCGTACAACGTAAATTGTAACTTTGGAACTAGTACAGCAGAGTAAAGAGCCTTAGCCCTGGTTCTTATAAGATCTATAGTCCCCTCTGAGTGTGAGTTCTTGCACCGTGCAGGCCGCATCGGGACACAGTTGACGCAGATACTTGCGTATCTCTTCTGCGCCTGATGCCATATTCCATAAATAGTGTAAGTATTTACGCTCTTCCACAGCTCACAGATACAAATACAGATATAGATACAGATACGGATACTGACTCTGATACCGATACCGATACAGATTAAGATACTGATATAGATTACAGATACAGATACAAATACCGATACAGATACAGATACCGATTCCGATACAGGTACAGATACCGAGACAAATGATGATGATTTTCCGATGCAACTTCCTCCTTCTCTTTAGCTAGGTAACATCACAAACCGGAAGAGCTTTTTTTATTCTAAAATGGGCAATCGTTTCACAACAACTCACCTGATGGTAAGTGACGAAGTTGTCTAAGGTAGAGCACGTTTGCCCATGAGATGCCCATTCACTCCTGACTCCTGACTTAAAAATACCCAGGTTGTTTTTTTTTTACACACAGCGCCATCTAGCTCCAAACTAAGCATAGCTTGTACTATGGGAACCAGATAACTGATAGAATATTTAGATACTTTTTTTGTTTGTAAATACATAGAATAGAATATAACATCCAGACAAAGAACAAACATCGATGTTCATTACACAAATATTTGTCCTGGGTAGGAATCGAACCCACAACCTACATATAGTTCAGAAGGCAGAGCTACAATCAACTGAGCTAACAGGCCAGTCCCCTGGGTTATACCCAGGAAGAAACACTGTTGCTGGAAGAGTATTCGATTCCTTGGCCCTTTGGACTATGAACGACTCAGCAAAACGCTCATTGCGGACTTGTGGTATACTGGCGACCTAAGGATGTCAAGGATCACCAATCCTTGCAGTTCTATGATGGAAAGGGGACGACGGAATGAGCTGATGAAAGGCATGCGCACACTCTCCAAAATGTAACCGATAGTAAACCGACAGACCAGCGACCTTGCGTCTGTGTTCAAGACTTTGAATTCTCCCTTTAACTAGTCTCTCATCGTTGATAAGCTTCTTGGCACGCCGCTCAATTGTTGTCAGATCTACTGCTGAACATAGGCCTCCCCCTTAAAACGCCACTTTAGACGCTTATCACAGGGGTGGATTTGCCATAATCACCACGGCTTGGTGATCGCAGTAGATTAAAATGAAGACTGAGGAGAATGCTGCTGCCCCTTCCCTGTATATACCGGCTCTTACGGCACCCACGGGAAGAGATGGAATGATCCTATTCGCACACCGGGATCACATGGTATAGCTAGGTAAAGGGTACCCTAAAATTATGCCAAATGGCGATCTCTAACTCTCTACTGAAACTCTCCTTCTCAACGTTGCTTTAATAATACTTACGGTGTTCATGATTATCGCTGTATCTGCAAAGTGTTCAAATGAAACTCAACTTATTTTTAACGCTTATTCATAGAAAAGCGAGAAAACCCTCTAAGTGTATATTTACACCGATATACTAAGGGGTTTTATCGCGTAAATCGAATCGCTCGACTCGTTGCGGAACCAAACTAAATTTAGCACTAAAAGGTGTGGGCGAACTCAAGGAGTTTGGACGTAACCAGGACTTTGCCCAGGCCCCCGGCCCCCCGGCTGGGAAGGTGAGTAAATAGCTATCTTATAAATATATTTTTGATATAGCGCTTTTGTTCATTTTGGTTATCACATTATGCAAAATTTAATTACAATCGGTTCAGTCGTTTGAAGTTAAATTTACACAAACAAACAAACAGAAAACATTTCGTTTTTATGTATTATGTGGGTCCCCTTAAAACTGAATCCGGCCCATTAAAAGTTGACATTTGAACCCACGCTACTGGCATGAGAGAAAAATGTACCGCTTTTTGGGGATTGAAAACTGTTTGATTGGATGCTTATTCCGCAAACCGAGGGCTTTTGAGGAGCACTCCGGTATAATACCGGAATATTGCGTTTGGTTTCACCGCAGTCTCTATAAAATGAAAGTGGTTCACTTTATAAAATGAAATATGAAATAGTGTTTGCCTCTGTTTATGTGAACTTGTAAATTAACGTTGTTGGGTAAAGTTTTAATCATCATCATCATCATCATCCTCTTTAACTTTTCTTATTTGTTATTGGGGTCGGTTCCTAATAAGGTAAAGTTTTAATGGGTTTAAAATATTGTGACAGGACTTATATTAATATCTAATCGGTCATTGAGCTATACTGGTGCCGATGGCACTTATTTTCCCATTAGCCCTCTGGCTGGCACCGATGCACATGGGACCAATTCGTAAAAAGTACTTTACAATGTTAAATTATAAAGAATTAACTTTAACAGTGAACTTCGTCGAGATCTGAAAAATCACTTTTGCTACGTATTCTGTAAGGAGTCTGTAAAATTTGTAAATCACGTCATAATGACTTGGATAGTATTTCTTCATACTTTAACACTTTACGTAAGTCCTGTACATAAATCACAGTTATCGTGTCAAAATAAAAAATCTGCAAATCACTAATCTTTGTTTACATTAGAATGATGATGTTGCGAAGATACAATTAGTTTCGTTAGTTCCATTCTAGACTTTTTTGCCAAGCTATCATCTACTATTATTTAGGTTGCCGAAATTTCCACCATCGTTGGCGGAACTAACACAAAAATGTTTCATTTAACATTATGGGATTATTTACGCATACACACAAAATATAAAAGAAAATTGCTATAGTTAGTCAATTTGTTTACAGCATTTGTCAACTGACACGGAGGAAAACGTGTTCTGTCGCCCTTAAAAAGGGCATGACTGCTCGAAAAGGCAGTTTCTTTATGGCACCGGAGTGAATACCACAAAACGTCCACAGATATCGTGTCAAACGTCATTACAGTGTAAGTGAGTTCTTCCTAAATCTGAGTCTTGGACTTGTGTAAAATAAAATATGGTGGTGAATGTAAAAGTAAACTGACCAGTTGTTTTCTTGAGTATAAATGTTATGTGAAATATAAAGTTTTGTTTCCTTATAATATTATAATCTGAAACATAGCTGAGAGTTGTTTATTAATGGTTCTGTAAATGTCTATTTAGTTTACATTTCTTACGTTACATTAAAATAAAAATTATTTAATCACATTTTTCTAACATCAGTACGTTTAAGTCTAGTAGGTAGGTACATACATACATACATACAGTTTTTCAATTTTTTTTGGAAAGTTTTTATTGAATTTTTCCAACTTCATATTTCTATCCGCTGCGGTGCCTTTTTCTAACAACTTTCCTAACCACTTGCCGACACGTGAAAGAAGTAAGTAACTCTATCGAAACAGATTTTAAAAACAACTTTACTTCTCGTTTGTATAAGAAAGTACCCATTTAAGGCGAATTACAAAACGCGGCAACAAAGTTTGTTGGTTGGACAGCGGCCAACTCTCGACCGGCGCAGAACAGCAACTTTCGACATTTTGGCAGAACTGGACGATTCATAAATACAACTCTTTACAACTTTTCCGCATTCCAATGTTTGCACTTTTCCTAAAAATTGTGAATTGCTTTTGCAATTTCTTTGCTTTCTTGGGCGAGTGTAGTAAGCTTTTATTAAAATGCCACAAATTTTAAAGTTATAAACTGCGAACGGGATTTGAAATCTACAATGTCCTGTCCATTGAATTTTTCATATGACTATATGATTATTAGTTTATTTTTTTCTTATATTTTGGCTCCACACAGTCATAGTGTATTTAGCCAGTCTCAAGTATTGTAATTTTACACTGTGTTATGGAATATTTCACGTAAAGTCAAGTCTTAGTCACAATCTGGGTAGTCATTGTCCAGTCTAAATCAGGTAGTCATACTCCAGTCTAAGTCATGCCCTAATAAAGTGGTGGCAACTTTACTAGAGGCTTCTATGGAATTTTGAAAAACCACGTTCCACCACAACATATCACTTGCCCACGCTCATGCTCGTAATTCAGCACTTAATGCGTAAAACGCCACCAATTTTAAACATTAACACTGGGAAAAGCATAATTTTTGAAAAATAATACAATGCAACGACGTTAACTGTTTTGCGTTCCCGCCAAAACTCGGTTATTAGTTAACTGTGCTTGTATTATTTTCAATTTGATATCTGAGCCATATCTGAAATAATATTTTATTAGCCTACCCGCTCAACCACCATACCACAGATTAGAAGCTGTGTTGTCGAATGTTAACAATAATAATTGAATCCAGTACAATAATTGTCAAACAATAATTGTTTAAATTTGTAATCTAGTTCACATGACGAGGGTCGCAACGGTCGTAAGATGGTGTAAATTATTTCTCAACCCCCGCGAGATATTGTTAGTAAGATTGTAATTGTTTGTCTTGTACCTGTGAACATTTACTTGGGATAGCTTGGGGTACTTTACGTATGGTACTACTATCTATTCTGTGGTGTGAGTTAGATCATGGAACAAGAAGGAGATGAATGCCGACACACCAAGAAAACAGCGTAGATCAGAAATATGCTAAAAACCTTTTTAAACCTGGATGGCGCTGCAAAATGAGCGGGCTATAAGTTAAGCGTAGATCAGAAATATGCCAAAAACCGTTTTAAACCTAGCCCACCGTAGCTAGCCGTAGAGCCCGCTTATTTTGCAGCGCCATCTAGGTTTATAATGGTTTTTGGCATATTTCTGATCTACGCTGTTTTCTTGGTGTAATGGCATCCCTCTCTTCCTTGTTCTATGGTTAGATCAACGGTGTACGATTCCTTAACACTTCACCTCAATAACCGTAACGAAGACCATGGGCCTGTAAGGGCCGGCTGCCTTGGAAATATACAGGGACTTGGCCAAACGTTTGGTGGAGGTGCCAGGTGACCAGAATGCTGGCTATTATTTGCAAAAAATTGCATTCCCATTCAACGTGGTAATGATGCCAGCATTCTGGGCACCAGCAGATTATTCTAAGTTTTATAAGTACATGATATGCGTTATGTTTTTTAATGTTTGTGTTTTTAGTTTTTATGTATGGGGTTTAGTTTTTGACCCTAAAGTCAAAAACTAAACCCCATACATAAAAACTAACTATCTATTAAATTTTCTGTTATGTATATTTTTATGGTGGTAAATAAATGTCCTATTAAACCGTAAAGTCTTTCACATAAAAGTTGCATCCAAAGGCGATTGTGAAGATTTTCACCATGGTAAGAAAGAAGAGTACTTACTACCTATGCGGCGTTTTCTACGAGCGGCTCTTTCAAGAATTTTAGTTAGTTTGTTCTAAATTTCTTCGTGTGGTCAGCTACTGTCAGCAATTTAATGCAAATCTCACAAAAACAAGGTTCAATTTTGCTTAATACCACAATTTTCCAGAGGAGTCTGATCTAATCAAGTTGAACTCTGCTTGTTTACTGGACTAAGTAGCGAGTGCCAAGTGTCTGAATAATTAGCACCTTGCTCTTTGTTTGTGTTTGTGAATTATATAAACATCTCTGATTACTGAGTTCAACCACAGATTATTATCGTAATGCATGTTCAATAGCAAAATTCGCTCAAAATGCCTTTAGCTTTTTGAAAAATCGATTTTCCTAGCCAGAATTCGGACTCATTGATGTTGTAAAAAAAACAGTCTGCATGGCCATCCAAAAATAATATTCCTTTTTCATGACAATGAATAACGTGACCAGCTAGTGGTTCGCCTGATGTTAAGCGACACGGGTGCCTATAACAGCGGCATGCGGCAGCGTGACTTAGAACTCTAAATTATAAAGTTTCCCGTGACACTGTACTGGGCACGTCATCTGTGATTGTGCATAGTTATATGGTTAACTAGCTGCGTCCTACGGTTTCACCAGTGAATAATAAGTTGCCTATGTGTTAAACCTTTATATAAGCTATCTTTGTTCCAAATTTCATCCAAATCTGTGTAGCCGTTTGGTAACAAACATGCACACAAACACACTTACTTACACACAAACTTTTGCCTTTATAATATTAGTGTGATATGATGTGATTTCTTTTTAGGTATAAATATCAACCAGACGTTATTAATTTGTACCCTATCTCTAAAACCTCATCTAACAAGCGACATCGGCATTAGGGATGTCACAGGACGATAAGTTATGCAGAACGACCGCGCGACCGCTGTCAGTATTCGACAAAAACGGATTCCCGCCTGCCAGAGGGCTACTATGCAAATGGCAATTTGGACCTCAAGTGCAGTGGAAGACAGTGGCTTTATCTGCAACAACTAAATGAAATACTTTTATAGCTAGGCCTAATTTTGAAGGATTTTTAGTTGAAAGTCATATAACTATAATGTCAATATTTTTCAAACCAAATTAATATAAAAAAAGCCGTCAGTGAAAATATTTTGAATAAAAAAGTTGGAGTTGGGGTTGGTTGGAAAAGTTGGTTGGTAGTTGGATTTTGGCTCATTAACCGTACGCGTATATTAGTCGCTTAACGTTGCACGCACACTTAAGGTGACGAGTAGAGCCAGATGAGCAGGTCCAAATCCGTTCAAAGAAACATCAATCTTAACGTCATAGTCTTAAATATCAATTCAGTCTGCACTTCAGCGCGGCGTTTATGACAAAGACAACGCACGAAATGACTGATTTTGACGGTTTTTAGTTAATATCTATTTGTATATAGTATTTTTCAAAGTTATTAAGTCATCACGACATCGGATTGTTTGTTGTGAAAACACTAATTTATTTTTTGTAAAAATATATTCAGTAGAAGCTCAGCAAAACGGGAACATTCAAATTTTTCGAGGGAGTTTGGGATTTTTTTTCTATAGAGCTATGTTTATTAATCTTGTATTTGCGGTCATCACAAAGGAGTTAATGAAATGAATTACATGATTATATTAAATTCAAAGCTCCACGTGTTGTAATTACGCCAGGAAACGTCCCAAAAAACACCTTGTTTGGTCTACCCGCCGCCTTAACCTATGAGTGCGTATAATTTAACCCCTTTTTATTTTCCAGCAGATGAGTATTTTACAAGGAAAGTATACGTGTCAAAGTGATACTGTGGTACTGTTTAGGCATTTCGATTTGTAGACGATCACCTTACTAGGCGTTGTTTGTTTACAAAGCTTAGGCATTGACGGTTAGGCAATCTGCTTCTTAGTCAATTTGCATTTTAGGCAATATGATGCAGTTGCATCTTTTATTTTAGGCAATGAGCTCAAAACCGAGATTAAGACGCACAAAAAGATACAAATCGGGGTCTGAGAGCTAATCTTCCACTACGGCGGTAAAAAACCAAGTCAAAAATCAAAGAGATACTTTTGTAGGTAGGTACGTACTGTTACGTACCAACCTACAAAAGTATCTCTTTGATTTTTGACTATTATCGATTGTGTGGTACTATAGATACTCCAATTAAAGTCTAGATGAGTCTATAACGAGTTTGCAAGCCCTTAGGTGTACATCAATGTATCTCTACAAACTTATTTTAAGTTCATTTTACATATAAACAGAACATATAAGCAGAACTGCGAACTTTTTGGGTTCTTAAATCTGAGTCACTAGAATGTTTTTGTATTTCAGTGTGTGGAAAAGATCTTGGGTAAATTGGGGTGGTTACGCACCTATATGAATTCGTGCGATCTCGGTGTGCGAACAGGACCACCCCATCTCTTCCTGCAGGTGCTGTAAGAGTCAGCAAATGGAATATCCAGAGAAAGGGTACCTATCTTCGTATATTTTAAATAAATATATATCCAGCATTCACTAACACCAGTATGCCAGCCAAGCGTGGTAATTATGGAAAATCCTATGATAAGCGTCCAAACTGCAGTTTTACAGGGGAAGGCCTATGTTCAGGAATAGGACGCCTTCTGTGTGAATTACGCAAATTGCGAATTGATCAAACTGCGTAATTGACATTTTAGACGTTCTGTAAAATAATCATTTTTCACCCACTGGATCCTTTTACCCGAAATAATTTTTGGGGCCTTTGCATTTCGATAATTAGGTAATTATACGTTGAACAGAAAATTTTAGCTTTAAATTAGAATTTGGAATAGATTTTCTATATGTATAATGCTATTTTAGTCTGATAACTACATAGGTAAATTGACCAATTGAAGTGTGTGGACATGAGCTACTGTGTAGTACAGTGTCGCTTGGAGGTCTCGGGGTCCGATGTCGCGACGGAAAACAGTCGTTGCGACAGAATCTTGGCGGAATTGAATAAATTATTCATGAGCAGCTTAAAGTTTCCGACATAAGGTAGCCATGGTTTATGGTTTCGGTAGGAGTAAGAGAGTGGTAATGTGTTAAGGTAGATGACAGCTCGTCGCACCCAGCTCCGCCTATGATAAGCGTCCAATGTGCAGTTTTATGGGGGAGGCCTATGTTCAACAGTGGGACGTCTTTTGACTGTTAATGTAATTGAGTCAGATCCGCGCGCCGCTTATTTGATATGTATATAACAAAATACATAAACCCCACAGGAGTACTAAAGTGACCGATATAGCTCTTTTGTTTTTTTTTTGATGAGCTTTATTTAATGAGCTTAATCACACATGCGATTATGTCGCATTATATAGCTCTTAGAATCAGCAAGTTGAAACGGTAATAGGCAGGCCACATCACTTGTAGAACTGACAACCGATGGGGAAGAAAGGTTCTCGAGTGGCAACCACGAACCGGAAGACGCAGCGTAGGCCGGCCCCCCACTCGGGTGGACTGAGAATCTGGCGAAAACATTCAGCCGCTCAAAGTGGCGCTCCGTGGGGGAGGCCTATGTTCAGTAGTGGACGTATTCAGGCTGTTGATGATGATATAACAAAATGATAGAGATGAATATTGAGTATACCATAGTTTGATTTCGGGTGAAGCAAACAAACCACTTGTGAATACACCGGGGTCAACTGGAAGATAACGCTATAGCATTAGGTATGTTCGCCTTACGTACCTTGTATTGTTATTATTCAAACAATAAAGAATGTTGATTCTGTCCATCTGTGAGAGAATGAAGACAAAACGTCTCATAAAAATCAAGGCGTTCATGGTCACTCTTCTTAGGTCCAATTAGGATGCTAGCAAATCTTACGTCCCGAATAAACCAGAATTGTTGATGTCGTTAATTCCTAGATGTCCCCAGATTTGTAACGAAATGTTGTAAACAACAACGCTTATTCAATTTACTCATGTTATTTATACGTCGAATTAAATTAGGAAGTTGAAATGGCAATGGGCATGCCACATCGCTCGCAGAACCATCAACCTATAGGAAGAGAAATGCTCAAGTGGCGACCACAAACAGCGATAAAGAAGGCAAGCAGCCGCTCAAAGTTGCGTTCTATGGCTTATGTTCAGCAGTGGACGTCTTCACGCTGATGATTATGATGATGATGATGATGATGATGATGATGATGATGATGATGATGATGATCTATCCTCTATAATAAAAAAGTGTGTATTTCGATCTGTTGATTTTCGAAACAACGAAGTTTCGGACTGACAAGCCATTTAAAAAAGTTTTTTCAAAAACGTGCGGCGCTACCACGACCTTGAAAACCACGTACATTTATATAGTAGGGCTCCCATAATATTGAGTTGTGCCATTGACTATAAATCCAGTTGACCAATGATGTTGATGGCTGTAAGCTGCAATTTAAATGTAAATAAATAAATAAATAAATAAATAAATGATACAACTTCCCCTCATACGAAAATTAGTGGTGTATTTCAACCACTAATTTTTAATAAATTCTATGAATTTCTAATAAATCATTTTGTTCCATTCTGCTCTGTTCTTTGTAATTTCGTATGACTTTGTTTCGTTTTGTTACCTCGCCCCCTGCCCGCGCAGGTGAGTCATGTTTGTACGAGAAATTATGTTCACGAGCTCTCAACGGGCTTTATAATCTTTGATCTCACCCTTTCTGATTAAAAAATACTTTGTATTATTTGTTAATCCAACTTTGACTTTGAAAGCAATGTAGGTACCTATGATTTCACATCATAACACGAAATAAAATAACAAGTGAAATACTTTACTACAAAAAATATAAAAAACATCTTTTCTGTTTGTGGGAGACAAATGGGAAAAGTTTTGAGTACTTAATTTAAATTCAACAACAGCATAAAAAATATTTTTTGTTTACTTTTGCCGTTCATTTTCCTAAAGTTTCTAATTGTTTTAAATGTCCTTCAATGTTAAAAAACAATTTGTCAAAATGAGAATGGATATGACCAAAGTTGAACGAAACATTTTGGTATATTTTGTTTTGCTGAAAATTGTTTAGTTTCACAATTATAACATTGTTAGAATAGAAACAAATTCGAGTAAACTTGATATGCAGATGATAGATGGATGCAGGAGGTAAGCAGCTGCTCAAAGTGGCGCTCTTTGAGGAAGGCCTATGTTCAGCAGTGGACGTCTTCAGGCTGATGATAATGATATGGAAGAGATCACTTAATTGTGTTTTGTAAAATCATGTTTAATTATTAATTTCATTGACCCCATCTATTCCCGTGAGTGCCGTAAGAGCCGGCTAAGGGAATCCAAGGAATGGGCAGCAGCATTTTCCTCGATACATTAAAATCTGCTATCACCAAGCCGCTTGCTAAGCGTGGTGATTATAGCAATTCTCCCCCCATTATAAGCGTCCAAAGTGGTGCTTTATTGGGGAGGGCTATGTTCAACTGTGGACCTCTTCCTGCTAATAATGTGAAGATGTAATTATTGGTCACTCAAACAAGAACAACGAAAAAGTGTGTCCCTAGTGGGGACCTGGGACAAACATTCGTGTGATGAACATCGATATTTTTTCTGTGTCTGCATGTTATATTGTATTCTATGTATGCATTTACAAACAAAAAGTATCTAAGTATTCTATCAGTTACCTGATTCCCATAGTGCAAGCCATGCTTAGTTTGGGGCTAGATGGTGCTGCGGGAAATGTCCACACATATTTATTTATTTATTCATTATTTTTAGCTACTTACATACTTTGTGCCAGTAAATGCCAGTTACTATCGATAGTATCGATACTATCGACTGTTTATTATTTGCGGGAAACAATATTATCGATAAGTGCCTATGGCTTTTTCAGATAAAAAACATCCATACTAAAACTATCGATGGTTCGGCAATGAAGCACGTAGTAGTTACTTACAGTACTAAAGCATCTTACTGTTTTGCTTATAGGTACATATACACCGGTGTAACCCAAGCACAGCTGCATATTTTTCTTCGTAATTACACTCATTAATTTCCATTTTTTGCTGCCAGCCGCTACAAAGCAGCTCTCAACACTAAGTACACAATTTGGCGGCCATGTTGCATGTTTTAAAGTTTCGCGCACGCTTGAGACTTCTAGTACCAAAAAACCGTACTTTTTTGATAATGTAAGGTGAACTATGACTTTTTGGTGGGTTGTCTTACATTTTCAAATCCCCTGAGAAACTCGTACATGGAAACATGTTAAAACAGGCTTAGCGCCGCTGATGGACCGTGTCTTGCACACTTTGTTGTACCACGAAACGCGGTAGACGCGTAAACGACAGTGAAGCGATGCAAAATTGTATGGAAAGCGATACTGTCGCTTTTTTCGGGCCTAACATAATAGAGGGGGAGCAATGCACGAGGTTCTCAGGGGATTTGAAACATACCTACTATAGATATACAGTCTCTATGAAAATCAAACCTCAAGTGTCCCCGCGCCAATGCTTATTTACACAGATAAAATAAATACCTTTCCAGCTAATACAAAATAGTCCACAAGCGGTTTTATGAATAAGAATAAGAATAAGAATAAGAAGTATTTATTTGCTTAAATGTCGGTATATAAGGTTTTCGGTACATAATTAGTGCCAGATACATTTTGCCACCAGCGGCAGCATGCAAATATTGTAAACATAACAATTAGATACATAATTGAATGAATTTAACAGTTATTATTATTAATGTAAGTATTAGAATAAAAATAAAAATTATGCAATGTCAAAATTAATAAAAATGTCAAAACCATATACATATAAACATTACCCCTAAAAATATCTGTCATGTGAAATAAAAGTACTAAAATGTCAAGCTTAGATAAAATTAGGTAACATTATGCATTCATTTAATCAATTCGTTTACAGAATAGAAACAGTTTACCAGTAGCCACATTTTAAGTTTCTTATTAAATTTGTTACCATGCATCTTTTTTAAGTCGGTTGGAATGGCATTATAAATGCGACCACACATTGCATAGCTATTTTTCATAAACATTGTAGTTTTTGGAACCTTGGATAAAACAATTTTATCTGGATTTCTCGTGTTTCTAGTGTATTTGTCTTTGGCCGTTGTAAATAAGTTTGGGTGTGATCTTACAAACTTTGCTGCTTCCAGAATGTACATACAAGGCAAGGGCAATATTTGAAACTCACGAAAAACAGGTTTGCATGACACCCATGGTGGAATTCCACCAATTGCTCTTACACATTTTTTTTGTGCTAGAAGAGCTCTGTGGACTTCAGTAGAATTGCCCCATAGAATGAGACCGTAACTTAAAACTGACGATATATAACCATAGTACGCTGCTAATACGGTTTGCCGAGAAGATGTCTTCCGTAGTTTGTATAGTACATAGACAAATCTGTTTAATTTCTGACAAACTTTATCAACATGCGATTTCCAGTTTAAATACTTGTCCATCGTAACGCCCAGGAACGTCGTAGTATCCACTTCTGTAATTGGATTATTTTCATAACGAATGTCAAGGTCCATGTGTTTCCTACCATACATACTAAATTGAATAAAATTTGTTTTGGTAAGATTCGCCTGAAGGTTATTATCACTAAGCCATTGAATTATTGATTTTATAGCATTGTTTATGTCAATATTATAGTTATTAATGTCAGATTTATTCTTATTAGTTACAATTAAAGATATGTCATCAGCAAATAGAATACAAGATTTTTTTGTTACCTCAGGAAGGTCATTAATGTAAAATAAAAACAATAGGGGTCCCAAGACGCTACCCTGTGGCACCCCAAAATGATTTACCTGAAATGTTGATCTGTACTTTTGGAGTTCTTTAGTTTCATTAATATTTGATACCTCTACTGCTTGACACCTGTTATCAAGGTAAGTTTTCAACCATTGCAGTGCAGGGCCACGAATGCCATAATTGTCCAGTTTCTCCAAAAGTAATTTATGAGACACAAAATCAAATGCTTTGGACATATCAAAGAATACCACTGTTACGAGATTACCAGTATCTAAATTATATGAAATGTTCCTAACAAGATCAAAACAAGCTAGTGTTGTCGACTTGCCTTTCAGAAACCCGTATTGCTCCTGTCTTAAAATATTATGTTTTCCTATAAAACTAATGAGGCGTTTGTGCATAGCGGATTCAAATATTTTAGATAGAATTGGGATTAACGTTATCGGTCTGTTATCCAAATGTAGTTATCCAAATTCGACTTATCCCCTTTTTTAAACAAGGGCTTGACTATACACCACTTAAGCGAATTAGGAAAACAACCTTCCTCAAATGATAAATTAATAAGATATGTCAGTACTGGAGCAATTTCTAACGAACAGGCTTTCAGAACTTTTGTACATATTTCATCATACCCCTCCGAGTTGGTGTTATTTAGGGACCTAATAAGTCTGTGTGTTTCATCACAACTAAGAGGTTTTAAAAATATACTACTACACAAACTTGATTTGCAAGTGTTGTTCATAGGTTTAGAGACACCTGAGACATTGATGAGATATTCATTAAAGGTTTCTGCGATATCAGTTGGATTTGATATTGTAACCCCTTCTTTATTAATGTGACTCATAAACTCCGTTCGCTTTAAAGCTTCTGATTCATTTTTAATCAGTTTCCAAGATGTCTTACAAACGTTCTTAGAGTTTATGATCATTTCAGAGTTCCGATTCTTTACAGATTCATCAATGCACTTACGTAGCAATTTTGAATATTTTTTATACCTCATTTTGGTTATATTCCCTTTGTCACTGTAGTATTTATAACGTAAGAAACGCTTGGTTTTACAACTTACTTTAAGGCCTTTAGTTATCCACGTAGATTTACGAGTTTTGTTAGACATTTTTGTCTTTATTTTTGGAAAGCACAAATTGTAGAACATAATTACGATGTCATGAAAGCTCGTGAATGCAGTATCGAGGTTTGAGTTATTATATATTTCGTTAAATGATAGACTCGTTATACATTCTTTGAATTTCTTTACATTTTCTATATCAAAATCTCTTTTATAAGTGAAGTACTCTTCTAATGGTATTTCCTTATTATCTGTTGGAACATTAAGTAGTTGGGCTGTATTGTGGTCAGAGACATCCAGGTGCAGTAACTCACCTAAAGCTGACTCAACATTACTATGATTTTAATAATGTAAGAAGCACCCTGTAATAGCGTTGTAAAACAATAATAATAATTATGTAAGTTAAGTAGCTTGGGTCCTGCCCCGCTGCCGGCGGCACTCTAGGTTTAGATTTTTTATAATATTTTTGTAAATTCTTTTTTATAGAGATATTGTAAAAAACTTAGGCTTAAGAATTGTAAATAAATGAGTGAATTATGTAAGTTACATTACTTTCATTAGGCGCGGTCACACGCGACTGAGAGTAAAAATAAGGCATATGCCTTGTTTTGAAGGTGACGTTTTCGAGGCGGCGCGGTACGGCGATTGGGGATCTACCCTATATTTCATCGCAGGTCTATATCGATATAGGTGTTGAGTTGTTCGCACATTTTGGACAACAGAGTAACAACCAAGGGACTAATCAAGAAATGTAATCACAAGTTAAATACTTCTTTAAACTTACAATGTTAAATGCTTTCAAACATAGTTTCTCTTTATTTTGGCGCAACTTTTCACATATCTAAGTTTTTTCATTTGTTAATTTTGCAGGCAACTTTGAAGTGGCAAGCGTGAGATGGAAATAACTCAAGCCAAAGTAGTTAGTTGTGGGCTGTAAGTCACTAAGTTTAAATTATAATGAAAATTACAAACGGGACTTTGCATATTTATGATATTATTCATATTGCTTTAATGAGGCAGGAAAATAGATGACTGTAATGAAGTGAAAGCAAAAGCTAAAACGTATCTTTGAATAATTAGCTATTAAAATATAGAATAAATAAAATAATTCCCTTAAAAATGTCAGCGAGATAACGAAAACCACCTTTAAATTTCCCTTCGCTAGTTGGAATACTAACTACGTTTAAACTCAAGTAGGTATAAATATTATGGGCATTAACGAAATGATGTGAAAATCTTTGGATAAACAAATAGTATACCTCGGCACAATAGACGCGGTAAAGAACTCTGTCTCTTATTTTATAGAGCATAAGGTCCATGATATTTGTCGCCATTATCGTAATATTACAGCACAAGACGGCCGCATTAGTAGTTGTAGTGTAGTAGACCAGGGGGTCTAGCAAAGATGCTTTCCCATTAGCGTTACGTTAACGCCAAACGCTAACCCCAAAATTAATGGGAATGACATTAGCAATGTGACATTAGCTGCGTTTATCTGTCTCGCAGTTTTTTTTTTCTCTTATATTTTGGCTCCACACATAGTGTATTTAGCCAGTGTCAAGTATTGTAATTTTTCACAATGATAGAATATTTCACGTAAAGTCAAGTCTTAGTCACAGTCTGCGTAGTCATAGTCCAGTCTAAGTCAGGTAGTCTCAGTCCAGTCTAAGTCATGCCCTAGTAAAGTGGTGGCAACTTTACTAGAAGCTTCTATAGAATTTTGGAAGCAACACGAAAAACCACGTTTCACCACATTATATCACTTGCCTACACTCATGCTCGTAATTCAGCATTTAATGCGTTAAACGGCACCGACTTTAAACATTAACACTGGAAAAAGCACGAGTTTTGAAAAATAATACAATGCAACGACGTGAACTTTTCCGCGTTCCCGCCAAAACTCCTTGTCTCACAGTTCTATGTACTTCAATTTACTTAAGAATGACCACAGACTACTTAGGAGATACTACTGTACTCGTTGTCCACTCAACTGAATTTGACCTTTCTTTGTAGGTAGTCTACGCATTTTCTTATGTTCAACTACTCTGTGGTTTGAAAGGTTTAAACTATGTACTATTTCTCTAAATGTTTTATGAATTTGAATCAATTATTGATAGGTCAAAAGGTCACGCTAAATGTTTTATAATATTAAAGAAATTATTTACAGGTCAAATAGTCAAATCTTAAAATAATGTTATTATTCATAGCTTAGCTTAAAACTGGCAAACTAATTTCAAATTATCAAACAACAATCTCACTTTGATTAAATTTGGATACTGAGAATTTACTAAAGGACTTGAATGAATATTTTATTTTAGTACCTACTTATGCCTTAATTTACGAAATATATTTTGATAATTTCATTGCAAGTCTAGACTTGATTAGTTCCAAGGGCATTGTAGGAGTTTCATTCATAGAAACAGTTTTTTTTGTGTGGGTATTATTTAATAAAAATAAGTGAGAGATGGTGGCTGAGCGGCCACATGTGCGCTTCGCAATCTTACGACACTGGGTTCGATCCTCGGCCCTGCACCAATAACTAACTTATCTAGTAAGTTATGTGCAGTTTTTGATGCCATCGCTCCGTGCCTTGGAGACCACGTTAAGCCATCGGTCCCAGTTGTCATAAGAACATTTATGGCAATCGTTACGGGTAGTCAAACGCCTGATAGAATCTGACGCCTGGTCTAGACATCCCTATTACTGCTTCCTTATGGGTTGCTGTCAGATGACAGTCGCTTGTGGAATTCTGGTAGCTTGCCGCTACAGGCTAGATTGGGAGCCGATCCCTATAACAAATGGGATAATGCAAAGAGGATGATGATGATTATTTTATAAAATAATTAGAACCGACTGCCCCCACAAACGTTCCCTACGTGTCAGACGGTACCTAACATATTATATTTGATTAAAAAGGACATTTTAAAATGACAGACTAGAAAGTGATTTGTAATGAAATACAAATATGCAACCCTAACGAGTTGTTTAATACTGTATATATAACAATATTATAAAAAGGGTAGATTTGATTGTTCGTTTGTTTGTTTGTTTGTTTGTTTGCATTGAATAGGCTAGAAACTACTAAACCGATTTGAGAAATTATTTCACTGTTGGGAAACTACACTATTCCCGGATGACATATGTTATATTATATTTGAAAAAAATTAGAGATTTTTACTAAAATTCCAATAATGTATCCCAAGGTGTAAAAAAATTACCTAAAATATTCTTTACATCGCGTGCGCTGCGAAAATTATTATACCCGTGCGAAGCCGGGGCGAGCCGCTAGTCAGAAATAAAGTTAAAATGTTAGAATAAATATAGGTGGTACCTACTTAAAGAAAATAGCTGAAACTAGTTCTATCGGTAGCATCTCAGGAAAGCTGACTTAAAACTTGTAAATCCTAGTTCCAACTCAAGGCAAGGCTACTAAAAGGCATTCGAAACGAAAGCGCGCACAAAGTCTGAAGAATCCTGCACGCTGGATTAACAACTAATGCACTTCCGGGCTTACTACCACTTGCAAGCCATTGTCGTCTTTACAGCACATACAATGAACGTTTATTTTCGATCATACTGTGTCTTGTGATAAATTTTCGCGTTTGGTAAATTTAAACTTTAGTGCGCTAAATTTTTAGGTTTATTTAGGTCTGGCCAAAGAAGTTAGTCTAAGGTTTACATTTTTCTATTGTCCTATCGCTTTATTTTTTCAATTTTAGACTGTGCCTCTTTCGAAAGGATTTATTCAATTAGCGGTAAGTGGAAAAATAAAAGGGGATTTACACGGATCGATTTTCGCCTTGCGGCTAGTCTCTTCACAAATCGCCTCACCAAGCCGCATCGCTAGCCCATTTATACAGATGATTAAAAACGATTTGTACTTATAATCGCGGTAGTGGAACAACGTGCGCGAAGCACTTTTTCATGCGGCCGGTAGGCACGTGGCCAAAGTCGGATGCTACCTAACTTTGAAGCTTGCGGCTTTAGTCACTTGCGACCAAGCCGAATTGCCATTTAGATGGATGATTTTCGCCGCGTGACATAAAACGTGCAGCTTTAGTCACCCGTGTAAATCCCACATAAGACAGCTTATGAACACTGTTTTTAGGGTTCCAAACCGATAGCGGAATAGGAACCCGATGAGATTTTCCCGAGTGGTCCCTGTGCAGCGTAAGAATAGGACCACCCCATCTCTTCTTCTTCTCTCTTATCCTCAACCTGCATTACAATCTAATGCGATCACCAAGACCACCTGCCAAGTGTGGTGATTATGGCAAATACCGAGGGGTACTCCTCCCCGTACCGGAGGTAGCTTATTTAAAAAAAATGCCATTTGTCGATCGTAGTTTATCCGGTGGAGATTTTAAATAAATTCCCACTAAGGGTCTCCCACTTTGGCGGATCTTCACCAACATACACGAAGTCGATGGACATTTTTGGGCAATAAGCTCTCCGCATAATTATCCCCGCCGGAATATACCGAAGTAATTCTCTAGTTCAAAATTAATCTTCACATTTCACCGTCGATTAACCGGTTGGTTGATCCAATAGAGCCAGCATCACAATTGAATAAAAGACACACATTAAAGATCAAAGATTAAAGATTACACACACACACACACATTAAAGATTTGGAAATCTACAGGTTTCCAAGAATTGACGTCCTGTCTACCTATAATGTTTAACACTAGAAGAACCCTGTGGATGTTTCCCTGCGAGATAAGATCTGGAATGAGAAGATCCGGAGGAGAACTAAAGTGACCGATATAGCTCTTAGAATTAGCAAGTTGAAATTGCAATGGGCAGGCCATATCGCTCGTAGAACTGACAACCGATGGTGAAGAAATGTTTTCAAGTGGCGACCATGAACCGGAAGACGCAGTGTAGGCCAGCTCCTCACTAGGTGGATCGATGATCTGGTGAAAACCGCGGGAAGCCGATGGATGCAGGAGGCGAGCAGCTGCTCAAAGTGGTGCTCTCTGAGGGAGGTCTATGTTTAGTGGACGTCTTCAGGCTGATGATGGTGGTGACGATGATGACTAGAAGAACAATGGCAATCAAAAATAAGCAAGCAAAGCAAAATTAAACAATCCAAATGACAGCGCTCAAGCTCTCACAATCAGTTAAAACAATTGAAGAACTTATTAACTTTTCTTTGATGACCACCGAATAAAACAAATTTTTAAATACCGATAATACTTCAAGTTAGGAAAAATCCCGTTCACGCAGAGGTGAAAGTGGAAATCCAGTCAAAGAACTTGTGAAAAACTCACACCCGACTTTGTTCACATTATTCCGAACAGGGGTTGCCAGGCTCTAAATTAAATAAGTTTGTTCATAAATATTTATCAGAACTTTGCTGGGTTTCCGATAGTTTTTGTAAAAGGGTTCCCGGCGGTGTGACCAGTGTTTGTTTAGTCTCCGCCACACGATGGCACAGGTAACTTTGTGGTTTGGAACTTTCGACTTTAGCGTTACGGCTTTTTAAAATAATAAAAAATTTGACTAAATTATACCGTTTATTGTGTTCCAAAGTAAGGGGGCATCGTATTAAAGTTGCAAAACACTGGTGTGTCCTGGTACGAGACCTGCATATTTTTTTCATAGTAGATATCATTATGAATGAGGTGTTTTATTAAAAAAAAAGAAATTGTATTTTATGCATGACTCAATAGATGGCGCTAGTTGTGGCTTTTGCTAAAATCTGTCACTGCCACTGTTTCAAGCATAGACCACAGGTTAAAGGAAATGTGTCACGATACTGACTGTCAACTCTAAACTCTTTCGTTTTTTTTAGTTTCATTGCGGGATACCTTGGCTTTATTTTGGATCATAATATTAACGTTTATCTATCTCGCAGACCTACTGTACATCAATTTACTTAATAAGAATGCACCACAGACTACTTAGGAGATACTACAAACCCCTACAGACAATGTACTCGTGGTCCATTCAACTGAATTTGACATTTCTTTGTAGGTAGTCTAAGCATTTTCTTATGTTTAAACTACTCTGTGGTATGAAAGGTTTAAACTATGTACTTACAGCGCCATCTAGAAATGAAGCGGAACTAGTGTTTTTTTTAAAATAAAATACCTCATTAAACGTCTCAAGATTCTTATTAACCATGGTGGTATATTTTTGGGACTCAGTGGCAGTTTTCGGACTCACCCACGTGAATACAATCGTAAAAAAAAGGTTGTCGTATGGGGACCATACGAACCGGCAGACAGCTGCGGGAGCCATTGGGAACATGAGGCACCTGCACAAATTGCCCCTTATTGCTTATGGGGAAGAGACCTAGGTTCAGCAGTTTACGTCTTCGGGTTGATGATGATGAAAGCAACTTTCAAGGGTAAATTTATTATGCCTTATTCCGTTCAGGTACTTCAGCGCTGGGTGTATTAACAGACATACCTAATTACCTATACATACCGTATGGTTTGCACCCTACACTCTTTTAATTGTTGAATAGTTTAAATAAGTTTTACGAACTATTGTATTTCGTTTATTTAGTAGTTTGAGTACAATAGTTATATTTAAATGAGTGTTGGTGATTTGAAGGCGATAATATGTTTACTGACTTCAAAATATTAATAAATCATTACTGAGGAGTAAAAATGCTGACCCACGGGAACGTGCTGTGCTTTATTGTGCGGTTTGTTCAAACCACACACATACCAGAGTTCATAAATATTATTTTATTTAGGAAGTAGAACGTTTATAGGTATTTCTGCTGGCAACACAAACAGTAATAAATTGTACAACCCTCGATAAAAACCAATTTTCGACGCCAGATCCAACTTTTGTTGTACACAACTTTTAATTGAGTCGTCGTTCGCTCGCGAGTTTGTGAACGTCAATCACACGTTTTAGCCTATTATCAAAGGTGTACTTACACAAATACGTTAGGAATGAAGGTAGCACAATATGTTGAGGTAACGATTTTGAAAAGCCATTACAGCAACCTGTATGCCAGTTATTCTGCCGACAAGCAGTAGTGTGCAAGCACTACTGTGTTCCGGTTTCAAGGGCACTGTAGCTAGTGAAATTACTGGGCAAATGAGACATTACGAACTGATCTCACAGTCTAGAAAATTTTTTAGACTGTGTGTTGTCTCAGGATGACATGCGCAGTGTGCAGTGTCACGCGAAACTTTAATTTAGAGTTCCAAGTGACACTGCAATCTGTTATGGGCGGAAGTGTCGCTTAACACCAGGCGAACGACTAGCTCGTTCGTTTTTCGTTTACAATAAAAAAATACCATAACCATACAATAATACAAACATGGCAACAAGTAAAAATACAAAAAAAAACTACAACTTATACACTATTTACTCCATCCAACTCACCACCGCGGGGTAAAGTCCTCGGAATACTGGCAACATTACCTCGTTGAATACGAAAACTGAGCTTTTGAACGAAGTATCTGCCAGCTCTGGGATCCCCCGAGGCAAGTCCAAATTAGTAGAGAAAGTTTACAATTTTTATTTCCATTTTGAGACGATCGCCTACTGGATCAAACTGGAACAAAAAATCAAATAGTAAATCATTCGAACCAGCAATTATGATTATGATTCTAGAATTTGTTCTGTGTCCTAAGACAGATAATAGTGTGGAAGATAGCACCATCGCACGTACCTATGGTGTTATACCACATCGTCTAACTTACTTTGTGAAGCTTGATTCCAATGATGTAACACTAAATTAATGGGTAATTATAAGTTAACCTATTTACAAGTATCTAGAAATCTAAAAATTCCAATAATATACGAGTTTTGTGTGGCTGAAGCTAGATAGCAAAGAATATAGTTATAACCAGTCTGTTGAAGAAAAGGAACTACAAACACTAATTTCGAAAATAAGATTTTGTATGAAACGCGGTCTTCTTCTTCGCTCATTTTTCCATAGACAGATGCGCTAGGCTGCTAGATAGTATGAAAAGTCCACAAAGTCAAACGATTACATTTACCTTCATCCATAGAATTTCTCCTCTATGGCTACATCACTTTTTAAACTTTCGCGACTTGAACTCATATTATAACGTCAAAACGGGTCTCTTTGCCCACAAAAAAATTAATAAATAAAAAAAAAAATTACCTAGATACATAGTAGATTTCAAAGCACCAACCAGTATTGATACAAATTGAAAATGCGCAAACAGTGCGTCTTAAGCACGTATTAAACTCGCTTTCGCCGACATTCCGTAACTTTATACTAGACAAAATCCGAGTTCTCACCCTACTTACCAAGTTTAGGAGGATGGCAATCGGATAAATATAACTTTGTTTGATTCTAAGCTCAGACTTAAAGAACAGGGTGGGTGGAGTGCTTATAAAGCTACGACCTTACTCGGCCCGACCCAGACTCAGCACGAAAAAAAAAAAACAATGTTCAAAATGTATCTAACTTATCATCTTCTAGGCAAGCGCGTTGCATCCTAGACCGCATCATGACTTACCATCAGGTGAGATAGTAGTCAAGCGCAAGCTTATCAAACAACATTAAAAAAAAAACGGCGCAAGGAAAAAACAGAGTTGTGTTATTAATTAACTTTGTGAAAAATGTCATGCAGGCTTCTTATTTTCACGTACCATCAGAGAAAAACCGCGTTGACGGCGTGAACATTATCGACATCGACCACAACGAAACGAAACGAAAACTGGAACTGGAACTGGAACTAGAACTAGGACTAGAACTGGAACTGGAACTAGAACTAGGACTAGAACTGGAACTGGAACTGGAACTGGAACTGGAACTGGAACTGGAACTGGAACTGGAACTGGAACTAGAACTAGGACTAGAACTGGAACTGGAACTATAACGAAACGAAACGAAACGTCCAAAATGTACGTATAACTTGCAGTGAGATACAAACTTAACTGAATTGGGTTATCATATTTTAACGTGTATGGTAATGAGTAAAAAGCACACGTCTGAAATTTGTTGGATTTTTGTTCTAAAAGCGGTGGCAGAAGAGCCACTTTACGAGCAAATGTGATGAAAACAATAAACAGAGTAAAGAAAGATTTTTTAAAAACCACTTAGTAATCTTTCATAGCAGAGCTGGTACTTTATGTACCACCCGTAGTCTTGGAGTAATCAATAGTGATTACTCCAAGACTACTACAACTATACTATAGAGTACTTACTATAGAGTAAGACAGCTTTGAGGACTAAAGTATAATGAAACTATATGTTTCACTTTCATTTGTCACTGTCTATCTTAATCTTGTAGTCTGAGCTATCAAGATCTATGGACGGTTTGCCTACTTTATAAAGCCGAGTTGTTATTTGGGGAGTACATTGTTTTGATAGTTTTGTTTGACCTTTATTAGGCTTATATTCTTCTATACGCAGATTCTTTTTGTTAGTTTTTTCGCCTCTAGAAGCAGACTTTGTTTTAAGTATAGCACTTTATTTATCGTATTCACAAACAAATGATTATCTTAGGAACAATCGAAAACACAATTTGGGTTACTTTAAGGACTCCTATTTATCCTTCTCTTTGTCTCTTCTCTTCTTGGTATATAACAACGTGTGATTTTTATTAGACTGGCCTGTTAGCTTAGTTGGTAGTAGCTCTGCTTTCTGAACTATAGGTTGTAGGTTCGATTTCCATCTAGAACAAACGTTTATGTGATGAATATAAGTGTTTGTTCTGTATCAGGGTGTTTATCGTATACTATGTATGTATTTACAAACAAAAAAGTATCTAAGTACTATTGTATCAGTTATCTGATTCCTATAGTGTAACACGAGGAAGCTTATTTACAATCTATGCTTAGTTTGGGGCTAGATGGCACTGTGTAAAATGTCCAAGCATATTAATTTGAATTATTTATTGTAGACACATTTTTCTCCAAGCAACATTTTTCTGGATTAGCACGGACGGCAGACAAAATTGTCTTTCCCCGTTTTACGTCACTTTCTTCATACTTGCTACCTGTCAAGTGGAGTAAAACAGGGGAAAGACAATTTTGTCTACCACCCGTGCTAACCCAGTAGGGCTAGCACGGAGGTAGACAAAACTGTCTCCCCTGTTTTACTCCAAGCAAGTATGAAGAAAGTGACGTAAAACGGGGAAAGACAATTTTGGTTACCGTCCATGCTAACCCAGCAGCTGTTCACTAGTACGTTTCCACTGATTAGCAAAGTTCTCTATAACTATATCATTATTTTACGAGATATATTATTACATTTACTTTTTTTTTAACGGGCAAATTGCCTTTATTACTCAAGCTAACTACTACAATAATAAAAACTAAACTAAACTAAACTAAGCTAAACTAAACTAAACTAGCTACACTACCTATTACAAAGAACACTTATGGACTGTATAATAGTCGCGATGGCCTATAGACAGTCCAAGTGCTCCAGCCCACTACCGGTAGGTAGCGTACCCAACATGCTGGCCGCATTGCCACGTTGAATTGCAATGCTGATGCGTTGGGCCAAATAAGTGCCAGCATTTTGGTCACGCGTCGCATCGACCAGGCGCTCTGATAGACTTTGGAAAACGCGATGAGCTCCCGGTCCCCACGGACCCAGGGTCTCAACACCAAACGGTTCAAATATGTAACCGCTACCGAGATTACTATATTTGCGGCGTTTTAGCTGCTCAGCAGAATTAGCCGCGGCGCCGGCCCTAACGTGTGTCTCGGGAAGGTGTGACGGCGCCATAGTATCGACGCAAGTAGCGTCCCACACTAAAGGCCGCCCCATCTTCCAGGGAACCAGAGTCATTCCGTCGGGTCTTTTACCATCGTCACGCATGAGACCATTCGGTTCGAGAATGGCTGCAGCATTGGCGGTGGTAAAAGCCCGGCGAATGATGTCATTAAGACTAGCGTGGCGCGAAATTCGACCAGCGCTTTTTGAACACGAGAGACCGTGATGACCGAGCTGGTCAACTGCGGTACCGCACTGGCAGCGATGGGCCACACAGCATCTTGCGCCCAAACGTAAGCTGATAGCTAAACGAAAAGTAGTCGGATCTAAAAGGTTACCAGTGGTGAAAGAAGGCATGGCCTGTAACCAAAGTCCTGACTCCCACACAGAGACTGCGAGAAGCCGAGCACGATCAGCGACGCTAGGACACGTATCTAAAAGATTTTTCCGTGCTAGTTCGCAGAGCGGTCGGTCCCACAGCCTCTGTGAGGAAAGTACCACCGGGAAATCAGAATTTGGACTAGCCAACCGCCAGGCATTTTTGGCCTCAGACAAATGGGCTACTTCGAAAGTACCTAAAGATGGAGCAAGAATTTTTTCTATTAATTTATGTGTACCATGTACAGAGGACAAAAATGCCGGTAATGCAACACTCGAAATTTTGCGTATCCCTAAACCTCCTAAGCGCACAGGTAGAGAGGCTTGCGACCACGTCCTGTCATCCATATCAACATTCAAGACCGAAACCAGAGTGTTTTTTACAATGCTGTCTAAGCCCATAAGGAGCTCACTGTGTTTCCACAGTTGACAACATCGTAAAATATAAGTAAATTTAGGGACAAATAGACAAAAACGAATAATTGTAAAAGCCATGTGGGCGTTAATTTTGAGTAACCTGTCTGATGCGTTATTGAACTTTTGAATTTTTTCTTCTACAAAAGGTGAGATAGACTCATCCAGAATCGGCGAACCCAAAAGGCGAAGAGAACGCTTGTCTACTAATTTGATATTCGGAGCAAGTCTATTAAACTTTTCAAAAACCAAATCTTTATCAGGACAAGTATCGCAAACAAAAAGTTCGCATTTAGAAAAATTTAAATCCAAACCAATGTCGCGAAATTCGTTAATAATGATACCTAGATCATTAAAAACAGTGTTCACGTCGCCTCCTAGGGTTCCGTCATCCAAGTACCAAACATTAAGTTTGGACTGAAGACGTTGAATAATCGGATGGATGGCAAGGCTAAAAATGGCCGGACCTAGAGGGTCGCCCTGTTGACACCCGACTGAGGATAGGATCGCGTTATTTTGGTAATTTAATTTTGTTGGATTGCCATAACATTGATAAAGGAACTTATATAGTTCGGGAATTTTATCCTTGACTTGTGTCAAAAGAGCGCCTCTGTCGACAGAATTAAAAGCGTTTTTAACATCCACCTTTAGCAACACTTCACCACAATTTAGTTTGAGAAAGGTTCTAAGTGAATGAACAGCGGCCTCACAGCCACCCCGCGAACCAAAGCCCAGCTGTATTGGCTGAAAAAGGTTGCTTAAAAAAGCAACCTTTTTCCTACAGCCGACCTTGGCAGCGAGACGGCGGTATGTGGTGCCTACCGCAATAGGTCTGATACCACCGTCTTTTTTGATAAGGGCACACAAGTTTGCGCCATACAAAATTTCGATGACGTCACTGTTGACTTGCCCTGACAGCATCAGGTTTACTAAAGCCGTTAAGTCTCTCAAGAGGGCCTCGCCAATTTCGCCGGAAATGCCCGATAAAAGATCTTTTAGAATTTGAGGGGTAAGGCCATCAAGACCTCCGGCTGAACCACTCTGGAAAGAAGTAACGGCTGCAGCTACTTCCTGTGGGGTCACTTCAACAGTGACGTCATTTGGTAGGGGTGGTTCAGGAAGGTGGAGATTTGCTGCTGCAGGTGGATGTTTGTCCTGCAGTGATTGAATTGTTTCAGAACAATATGGGGCTATTGTGTCGCTAGAGAACAGGACGCGGGCGGCGCCCTTAATGTCGCCGTCACTAATTTTGCTCTCTACGATTTTAAAGGTGGCCGAATCGTTATTTTGTTTTGAATTTATAATATTGTTTCGCCTGTTAAGCGGAACAATAATTTCATGATCCAAACATTGCTCTTCCAGTACTTTGTACCTTACGCAGTTTTCCTTTACTCTTTTAGTAAGGGAAGATTTGTTTGTAGGGTCTAATTTTACGTAAAGTACATGGTACGGAAAAGTTAGGAAATGCTCCCAGGCATGTTTCGTGTTTTTAGATATAACGTTCCTAATGGATGATGATAATGATTGAGCAACCGAAATGCGAGCACCACGCGGGATGCGTTTTAGAACCGGAATAAATCTTTTGTACGAGCTCAAAACCTCCCAAAACGGTTTGGAAGGAGTAGCAGCGCTCGTAGGGCTGCTACTGGCTACTAACGAACCTGAAACGGGGGCTGATAGAGGAATTTGGATCACTCTGTGGCATTTCGATTGATGAATTTTAAGGCCCTTTTGGCCCTTGAATAAACGTACCTGGGGACAGTCGGGACACTGTATCCTGTTTTCCAGCGACACCACGTTGTTTTGGGTACTCATTTTTTCCAAAAGATGCTGTGTTTACAAAGTAAGTAAATAAATAAACTTAGGGTCTGTATAGATTTGACGTCCGTCAGGAGCGACGTCGAGGCCCGTCGTGCCGACGCCAGGCGGCGTTGACATGGAAACAAAAATAACAAATTAGCAGTAGACCGTGATAAAATAAGAATATGGAAAATAAGTAGAGACTGTCGCCAGCTCTACAAATAGTACCTCGAGAATCCCGTGTTGTAGACGGCTAGTTGGTGGACAGAAATTGTCCAAAAAGCAGCAAAAAAACCTGAAAAACCCTATCGAAAAATAGGCCGAAAAAAATACGACTTGACAGGGCTTTCAAAATTTTTCAAATTACATTTACTTGATGTGTGGATCCAATTATATCTCTCAAAATATACGCCTTAATTACGATGGTCAGGCTGCAGCTCTGATTGACAAGATTGCGCCTTCTGGCATTATTGTTATGCGAGGCCATTGAAAAAGAGAGATGGATAACTTTAAACGACTTTAATTAATAAATAACGATTTATATACACTTTAATTATAATCATGGATAATTGCTATTGAATCTGAAAAAATTTAGTTTATCATCATACTTGTTGCAGGTGTCTATAGGTGACGGTAACTGCTTACCATCAGGCGGGCCGTCAGCTTGTTTGCCTGTCCGTGTTATAAAAAAAAAACTTCTAAGGGTGGGTTTTTTGATTCGTAGTTAAGGAAACCAATGGTTAAAAATGCTAACAAATTCTAACCAATGGTCAAAATTTGTAAGAATTTTTATCCATTGGTTACCTACAGATAAAAAAAACTCACCCTATAAGTCAAACTAATTATGGTGGCGTTAGGCGGGTGGGCCACTGAGATTGCAAAATCAACAATTGTTGCGGAAGGCTGATTTGCGTTTATTTTTTCGTGTAGGCAAGTGGTACGTAACCACTGTTATCGTATGGCCGCCTAAAGGCGTCTGACTTCTCTTAATGACTATGAATATTAATGCTCACTTGTTTATACCAACCACACTTTTTGTAACGGTCACCTATCCATAAATGCCCACAGCGAACGTTGCTTAACTTTTTCGATCGGTGAAGAACGGCTAGTCGAGCTTTGCAATAAGCACCAGTAAGTAGGTGAACTGAAGACCGAAGGCACAAGATGGTGGATGGAAAGAAAAAGATAAAATATCACCCTAATTGACAAACTCCTCCATTTTTTAAGTCGGTCGATAAATGTTGAAAAAAAAAATTGAATTGATTGATTGATTTTATTTTTAAATTTGATAGGTATACCTAATTTAATAACTGTGATGCACAATAACTACGGTGGCTGAAAAAGCTAGCACCGGATATTTTTTAACAAGTTGTACTTCAAAAATATGAAAATGTGGTCTCACTACTTATTATCATTTTACACGCGGTTAAATCATAGAATCATGTAATTCTATGGTCCTGTCTGATAGAATCTGACACCTAATCTAACCATCCCTGTTACTGGTTCCTTATGGGTTCCGAGGTGCGATGGCAGTCGCTCGTGTAATTCTGGTAGCTCGCGGCTACAGGTTAGATTGGGAGCCGACCCCAATAACAAATGGGAAAAGCCAAAGAGGATGATGTAATTCCATGGTTAAAATAATGAACAGAAAATTAACGTGAAAATAGTAACTCCTTATAGATCCCCCCCCTCCCCCCCTCTCCTCTTATTCGCACGGCTGAGGAGTGGAATGCACTTCCTGCTTCTTTGTTTTCTACAAATTACAATCTGGGTCTCTTCAAATCAAGAGGCATCTCATGGGCAAACGTGCTCCAACATAGACCGCATCGTCGCTTTCCATCAGGCGAGATGTTGTCAAACGTGAGCCCATTCAAGCATAAAAAAAATAGATAAAAGTATTGTATTAAGTGCAAAGTTTATGGCCCCTCCTGCCCCCATATTAATACATCACCATTAAATCCTTGTGCTCGACTCCCGTGCTATCAGTCTACAGGCGCATTAGCGATAGCCGCTTAGGATACTATCAGACTATCGTTATCATAGCGAAGCACGACTAGCCGTTTCTAACCAATCCGTAAAGTTAAGCAACGTTCGCTGCGGTCACTACTTTGATGGGTGACCGCTACAGCAAAAAGTAGTATTTACAACTGAGCGCTACCGTGCCTCGGAGAGCACGTTAAGCCGTCGGTCCCGGTTGTCATAAGAACATCTATGGCAATCGTTACGGGTAGTCAGACGCCTGATAGAATCTGACGCCTGATCTAATCATCCCTGTTACTGGTTCCTTATGGGTTGCGAGGTCAGATGGCAGTCGCTCGTGTAATTCTGGTAGCTTGCCGCTACAGGTTAGATTGGGAGCCGACCCTAATGACAAATGGGAAAAGGCAAAGAGGATGATGATGATGATATGATATTAATTTTTTAGTCTTTATATTATGAAATATAATATTTTATAATATAATACTAATATTAATATGAATATATCTATGTAAATATTATTATTATAATATAAAACATAGATATATAAGTATTATTAATATAATATAATTAATGAAATATTATATTATTTTAGTTGTAATTTATATTAATGAATTAGATATTATTATTAACGAATTAAGTTTATATAATTTATAGTGTAAAAATGTAATATAAAATATATGATAATAATATAATAATATACTGTATACCAATTGCTCATTAACCAGCTATACAGGGTGTAATTTAATTCATTAGCATCTTTTGATATTAGGTACCCCTCCTGACACCGGTCATGAACCTATGAAGTGAAATTTATGAAATCTAATACATGGATTTGTTATTGAAATTTTTTTTTATTGTTTGATAGGCTTGTGCTTGACTATACCTTGAATAACACCAAATAATGGAATAGTTTACTTAATCAACTGCTACAGTAGAAAATTACATAAAAACAATTAAATACTGCTTCTAAGTAGGACACACAAGTTAAAAAAAAACTTAAATGTATCAAAATCAACCGTGCCAACTACGTTAGGCGCCGCAGCAATCTTCATAATATCCAATTAAAAAAAATATTTTCATTTGGACTATTTACCCTTTAATAAATCATTAATAAATAATGTACTATAATGTACTCAATTTATGCTGATGAATTAAATTGCACCCTGTATACACCACTAACTATAAAAGCCACCCACCCACCGCGCCACGTCGTGTCGCCTTGACATTCACCCCTATATCAGGGGATCTGTAATAATACGTTCATGAAGTAACTATTTTCTAATCTGTGACTATACGTTCTGTAAAAGTTGTTTGCTATTATCTACAGACGTTTTAGAGCATTTTAATAATAATTCTGCTGTATACTACAAACTGTTTCAGTCATGATAAATCCTTTCATAAGGCCTTTTGCTGTATTATTTACACATTTATATCATAACTCAGCTATAACATGCCTGTTTAATATACTAACCGCACCCGCAGCGTAAATAAAGCAAGTGGGGAATTTGCGAAGTTATGAGCCCTCCACGTTAGGAACGAGAGGCGCATGGCGCAACCAAGCCTCGGTGCATAGTCGAGGCCACAGTGCAAAAATACTGAGAAGGTAATTTTAATAAAATGAATAATGAAATGACTCAGAGTTAAACAAATACTACCTATACCAAGTAAATTAACATTTAGTGAAGCCAAAAACAATAAGAAATTACTAAATTACAATATTTTACTCACAACCACACCTCTATTGTTGTAATGGTAATGGGCAGGTCACGTCGCTCGTAGAACTGACAACCGATGGGGAAGAAAGGTTCTCGAGTGGCGACCACGAACCGGAAGACGCAGCGTAATCCAGCCCCCACTCGGTGGACTACCCTGGTGAAAGCCGCGGGTAGCCGATGGATGCAAGAGGCGAGCAGCCGCTCAAAGTGGCGCACTTTGGGAGGCCTATGTTGTCAGCAGTGGACGTCTTCAGGCTGTGTGTGAACCACACCTCTAACGTACAATAAACAATTGTTTAATTGAAATTGAAATACGCTTAATGCTGGACAGAGTCAGAGAGAGAGACAGAGAGAGACAAAAAAGAGTGATAAGGTTTAATAAACAGAGTGACATTGAATCAAAATTGATGTATCCAATGATTACTTATAATAGGTATTCGTATAGGATGTATGCCACATAATATAAAGCCTTAAAAGTGATGATATCAAACCCAAAGACGTATTTAATAGGTAATACTGCAATCCGAGTGATACTGCAATCTGTTATGGGCAGCCGTGACGCTTAACATCAAGCGAACGACTGGCTCGTCACGTCATTCATTTACTTTAAAAAATAGGTACTACGTTAACTGCATAAATATACTAAAATTAAATTACACGCGACAAAGGCCTTGAAAAAAAATTCACGTGTTCTTTGTTTTTGTCATGTTGAAGTTGACATACTGTATCACGTTTACTGTGTCTTTCCAGCAGCGACGTGCCAAGACACGAGCGTTTTCATTAGCACGTGAGTTTAGTGGCTCGACGTGATCGCGTGAAGCGTGCAGCGTCACCCAGTGAAGCATTCTTTACGGTTTTACGAGCGACTCTCTGCTTATTAGGCTTTTTGAGGGTGATGTGTTGAGATTAGATTGAAGGGTTTGGGGCGTCGTAAAACAATAGTAAAATGAAGGGTAAGATAGCTCTATTGCGTATTGCGCCTTAAGATGTCAAGTCGTGTTTCAGTATAAGGGAACTTTATTTATTTATTTACAAAACCTCGTGCGAAAAACTATTTATTATATACACCACCAAATAATAAAAAAAAAATACAAAAAGAAAAACAATTACTCACAAAAGGTGTAACAATGGGCGACCTTATTGCTAAAGTCGGTCTCTTCCAAGCCACCTTTGGATGCAGAGAATCTAACGAAGTGGTAAAGGTCTGGGTGCACATAACCGATTAGTTTTTTAGTACTTGTATAAAAACAGTTTAACAAGCATAATCGATAAATTAATATTAGAATACATAATTGTGTAATTTTAACACTGCTAAGCCGAAAAAATCTTGAATAATGTTATACTCGTTTGTCCCAGTTTGATGGGGCAGTATCCATAAAAAAGACAATGAAAAAATCTTCTATTTGTTTGTGATTTTATGAACTGACAACTCTATCTACAATGGTGCCGTGTTTATTAGCTTTACCTCTTCATTGTTTACAACTTTCCTTTGTACTGCTGCAATCCCAAATAATTCTGCTGAGCGTTTCCATTTTACCTAGCATACGTAGGTATTCGTCGAAACTTTGAGAGTATCGTTCCCAATAATTGCCGGAATAAATACAACAAAGGCGGTAGGTAAGTATAAGGACATTATGTTTGTCTTGTTCATGTTAACTACAGTTTGGAAATATAAACAGACCCAGTACCTACCTTAAAAACTAACATAATTATATAATTAAAGTACTAAGACCAACTCGTTGGAAGACTCTACTGAAGCCGTTGAGCGTGGTACTGAGGTCCTTGAGCAACTCCGCTACAAGCTGCGAAGAGGTGGGCTGCGCTCAGTGTTGCGTTCTAAAATGCGAAATGAGGAGGTTCGCAGGAAAACTAAAGTCATATCAAAATCTGAAAATTGAAATGGCAATGGCATCATTGCTCGCAAAACCAACCACTGATGGAGAATAAAAATGAACCAGGAAGACGTACCGTAGGCTGGCTCCTCACTAATAGACCAAAGACGTGGCTGAGCCGTTGGACGCGAAGAAAGCAGCCGTTAAAAGTGGCGTTCTATGGAGGTATTTTTTCATCAATTAAAGTCTTCCGGTAGACAGTGATGATGATGATTATGTAGATGAATTTGCAACTCAAACCTTTGCTTTGGAGCATGATTAAAAGAGAAAACAAAACATTCCAAATTTAAATCTCATTAGAATTTTAAATTTATGTAAAAGAGCCATTGCCCGAAGTTTATATTAATAAATTTTGATTCAAGATGTTCTAAATACTTTAATCTATACTTATAATAACATTATAGCCGGTTGGTCTACGCAAAGTCTGTACATAGAAGATAAAACCAAAATTATTTGGAATTCATTTAATTAGTTGTTAGCGCTGTAAAATTGTTCCGGTTTTGGAAATACCTCGAATACTTATATAATAAAATCCAATAATAGTACTACGTAGGTACCTCAAAGCAACTCCCGTTTTACCTTTATCTACTTTCGCAGTAAATCAAGAATGTTCTAGACAAGCCAAGGCAAAAGGTCGTGCACTCAAACACCAATAAGAAAATATCTCCGATTCGCGCCGATAACTCGGTAACGCAATAAAAACAATATTCGATTTCAAAGAAATTTAATAAAGCCGCCGTTCTTAGGAGTGGCTTACAGGGGGCAGACTGAGGGGGAAGTAGACTGACTGGAGCGGCGAACTTGTTCGTGAGATTGTGAAGCGGAGGAAAATAAACGAGTTAAAATTTTTCAACGGGGTTTTCCATTTTGTTAATTCCTAATTCAAATTCGAATAAGTGCATGATAAAACACCTTGAATTTCAAAAAAACGCTGCACCGCTTTGATGACAAAACACCTCGACACCTCGATGGCTCACATGGCGAAGAGTACTTTTGATATATTATAGAAACTCAACCACACTCAATCTGCACCGATGGGACGTTGCCTCAAAAAATCAGTCTCGAAGGCTTACTCTACTTCTTCGGGTCTTAGCTTTGACGAAATTTTACAGAGGCATCGTGAGGGCCAGTGGATTTATTTACATAACTATTTAAGAGTGAGTCTCGAGAACCTTTCTTCCCCATCGATTCTCAGTTACCAATGCGTTCATTAGTAACTGACAACTGATGGGAAAGAAAGGTTCGCAAGTGGCGACTACTCACCGAAAGACGCAGCGTAGGCCAGCCCCTCACTAGGTGGACCAACGATCAAGTTAAAACTGCGAAAAGCCGATGGATGCAGAAGGCAAGCAGCCGGGGCGCTCAAGGTATGGCGCTCTGTGGGGGAGGCCTATGTTCAGCAGTGGACGTCCTCATGCTGTTGATCTCTTCCCATCAGAAGAGGTGATATGCTTGTTTGCTCCAAATAGCAAAAAAAATGTTTTTGAATATTGTAGCGACCATGTCGCCCATTTTGTTTATTTCGTGTCATTGACACGGCGTACATGGGTATCAATGTATACTGTGTAAGCAAAAATTTGCGTACCTACGTGAACGTGCTTTAAATAAATCAGGTTATGTAAACGGATGACGTGACAAGCTTGTCGTTCACCTGGTGTTTAGCGTCATGGTCATAACAGATGCAGTGTCACTTGGAAGTTGAAATTCTAACGTAAAGTTTCACGTGACACTGCAGCACTGCGCACGTCATCCTGAGACAAAAGTCTAGTAATAAGATTTCTACACTGGGAGATTGAATAATAAAATCTCATTTTCCCAGTAATTTTATTAGCTACAATGCCTTTCAAACCAGAGCACAGTTTGTGCTTGCACACTACTGCTTGGAAGCAGAATAACTGGCAAAGTGGTGGTAACCTTCGACCGCATCATCACTTCCCATCAGGTGAGATTGTGGTCAAACGCTAGCCTAGTCAAATATAAAAAAAAACCTAGACGAACTTTGCAGAAAAGTCCTACACTTTTCTGCATTGTTTTTCTCTATATTTATAGGTTTTACACATTCATGTTTGCAAGTTCAGAGTTTGCGTGTATTACACGTCACTTTATGCAAGCATTACGTCTGGAGGTATGAAAAGATCTTTTTATAAGATCGTAAGAGGATTTTCAGTCACCCAAAAGAAATAATTATGGTTTTGAATATCGAAATCAGATTTTGTGGAGCTATTTCCTTTTACCTTCGTTTGTTAATCTTCTTTAGGTAAAAAATATGTGATTTTTTTACCTTAATAAATAACGTGACGAACTGCGTCGTTCGTCTGATATTCAGCGACACGGCCGCCCATAACAGCTACAGGGTCACTTGGAACTCTAAAATATAAAGTTTTGCATGGCACTGCACTGCGCAGTCCTGAGATATCAGCACAGTCCAGTAGTAACATTACTGGCCTGTGCGACATATGGTCATAAAGTTTCATTTGCCCAGTAATACTAGCTACAATGCCCATCAAACCGAAACACAGCAGTGCTTGCACACTAATACTTGACAGCAAAATAACTGGCAAGGCGGTGGTATGTAGTGGTAGGTACCTAAACCTAGACGAACATTGTAGAAAAGCATAGAACATTAAAAAATATGACGCGACGAAGTTTTTTTTGCTCCATGCAGATCAGCCACTTAGACCCACCACCATGCACTACAATTTAGTAAGAGTATGTCGCTTTGATATAACTATACAACTGGCCGAACCGCGGGCAGCCGATGGATGCAGGAGGGAAGCAGCCACCCAAAGTGGCGCTCGTTGGGGGGAGGCCTATGTTTAGCAGTGGACGTCTTCAGGCTGTTGATGATTCAACTGGCAAATACGTAAGTCTGAAGGTTCCCAAATCGACTAACTTGAATGATATTTTCTTAAAACTTTACAGGATTGAAAAAGTACATGTTAATACTAGTCATATATTATCTTCTTTCCAAGTATAGAATTGAAAATACGTTTACAAAATGTTTTCTCGATAGAAAAGAAATCGCGACGTGACCTTTGAAAATTATTCAAATGCAATAACATATTACATTATATTAAGACACCCCATTAAAATAAATCATAGTGATAAAATAACTGTTTCAATGCATCCAACTGTAAGCTTCTTTTTATGACAATAAGTATTTCTTTTATAATTACTTAATAATATTATGTACCACAAAGTGGAAAAAAAGACCCGCAAGTTGCGCGTCTTTTTTTCCATTTTGTGGTACATTTCGCGCGGCGCAACGCAACGTAATCACCATGTTGCGATGGTTGCCGAATGGCCGATATTGACGCTTCACTGACGCCAAGACGCGCCGAAGTGGCCGAAGCTTAAAATGTCTAAATACATTTATTTACTACAGCCCCCCATCCGCCTCATTGTGCAATTTTATCAGCTTTTTGCTTTTGTTTGGATTTACTGTAATTCAAGACCTATCAGTGGGGCTACCGTCTAAGCCAATCGTAATCGATGAATGGGCTTCATATCCTCATTCCCGGCAAGTTGGCATTGTGCAACATGTCAGATTTTTCTCACTATTTCTCATTATTACAGTTAATAATATTTTATCTATTCAGTCCTCCACCTAATACCGTTGGATGAGGATTGGACACAACCGGAAATGAACAAATGAAGCCCATTCATCGATTACGATTGAGTTACACAATACGGGGAAATGATTGTAAGTAGTACTGTGGTACAGATTAAATCCATCAACCCATTTGTTGTGCAGTGCGCCGACTTTCCACCGGTTAAGAATCCTAATTAGATGGTGTCGTACAAACACACTATGACAGCGTACGGCCCCAAACCAAAGTTTACTCCACGATCCTCGATCGACACTAATTCATATTAATGATTTATAGCCTCATTGTTATGCCCGTAACTTTGGACATAACTCCGGACAAGCCGGCCGGGTGAACCATATTAATTGAAATTAGTTCGGCCATCTATCAATCAACCTTTATTAGCTTCTTGAAGTTAGAACAGGTTTCGATTGAGAGATAAATAGTTGTTGTTGTAACCTTAAACATTAACTTACTGCAGAATAAATCATTCGTAATGGCGTTAAATTATTAATAAAATATTAATAAGAAATCAGAAAACAAAGAAGGTTCACAACAAAGTACAAAATATGATAAAAACAACAACAGCTCTCATAAATCATTTAGAACACTCACACATACAACAATAATAAACAACAATAACAACATACAACAACAACACAACATACAACAACAACACAACATACAACAACAACACAATATTCATAATAATTTGACAGCCTCTGTGGTGTGGTGGTTGAGCAGGCTGGCTCATAACCCGGAGGTGGCGGGTTCGATTCCCGCAACAGGACAAGTATTTGTGCACAGGATAAAAAGCGCATATACTTGTTCTGTGTCTGGGTGTTGTGGGACCATGGTCCTCAAACTTTGAATCCCTAGATACGGGGAATCCTAGTTAGGGTCCAGAATTTATGTATGATCGTTGGGCGTTATTATTTTTAAAAAGCTATATATTTTGCAATATACCTACTTGATACTATTTCTTTATTTATTCTTAAAAATAATATAATATTTTCATGACAACCATTTAAGACTTATGGAGGAAATGGGAATAAGCTAGCACCACTAGCACCACTAGCACTTTAACAATGTAACTCTATCACCCATGATGCATTAAACTTTTTCCCATTACCACCAAGTAATTAACACAGTGCACTTAAAAGCTTACAGCGACAAAGTGGTAGAGCGTATTGTTAGAAATTTGCCCACTGGCGTTAATTAGCCAGCGCCTGGAGTTCGCAGTTCAACACATAGTTTGTTTAACACCTTTATGTGAAGGTGACAAACTAAAATAATAAGATTGTAAACTGCCATAGTCACTAACAACCTACTAATATTAGGTTGGGAAAAAGTCTTTTCGCATTATAGTAAGTATGAACTTGTAATAAAATCTCTTTGGCTATACTGTTTGTATCTGGCTGGTTTTGGTATCATTAAAAGTTTTAATTTTAAAAAAGATAATTCCATATTCAAATTAGGAAAATGTGCGATTTTTATTTGTTTTTCGTACTGTGAAGGTGAGTGAATATAATGAAGAAACTCGATACATTTTAAAATTTTACTACAAAAAAGGTAAAAATGCAACGCAAGCCGCGAAAAAAATTTTCGATGTTTATGGGCCTAGTGCAGTGTCTGTGAGAGTAGCACAAATTTGGTTTAAGCGTTTTCAATCCGGAAATGTTGATGTCAAAGATGCACCTCGCTCTGGTCGCCCTATTACAGATAAAATGGATGCCATTTTTGAAAAAGTGGAGCAAGATCGGCATATCAGTAGTTACGACGTAGCTGAAGAACTGGGAATTGACCACAAAACAGTTTTGGCGCATTTGAAAAAAACTGGGTACCTACACAAAAAAGCTCGCTGTTTGGGTACCTCACGAGCTCACTGAAAGAAACCTAATGAACCGTGTACTCATTTGTGATTCTTTATTACGACGTAATGAAACCGAACCATTTTTTAAAAAGCTGATGAAAAAGGTGATGAAAATTGGATCACGCACGACAAGAACGTGCGAAAAAGGTCGTGGTCAAAGGCCGGTCAGGCTTCACAGGCTGTGGCGAAACCCGGGTTAACTCGCAACAAGGTGATGCTGTGTGTGTGGTGGGATTGGAAGGGCATTATTCATTATGAGCTGTTACCACCAGACAGGACCATTGATTCTGAACTCTACTGCGAACAACTGATGAGATTAAAGCAAGAAGTTGAGAGAAAGCGACCGGAATTAATCAACAGAAGGGGTGTGGTTTTTCATCATGATAACACTAGACCTCACACATCTTTAGCCACTCAGCAAAAATTAAGAGAGTTTGGCCGGCAGGTGAAAATGCATCCGCCGTATAGTCCTGACCTTGCACCATTTCCACCTGTTTCGGTCTCTTCAGAATTCTTTAGGCAGTGTCAGGTTAACATCACGAGAGGACTGCCAAAATTACTTGTCGCGGTTTTATGATCAGAAGCCCCAAAATTTCTATAGCAATGGGATCATGTCCCTACCTATAAGATGGCAAAAAGTTATCGAACAAAATGGTACCTACATACTTTAGTTAAATGTAAATAAACTTTATTAAAAAATGTTTTGAATTTTCTTAAAAAATGAGAAGAAACTTTTTCCCCAACCTATTATTATAAATGCGAAAGTTTGTGTGTGTGTGTGTGTGTGTGTGAATGTTTGTTACCTTATATCTCCGTAACTACTGAACCGATTTTGATAAAAGTTGGAATGCAGATAGCTTTCACGCTGAATTAACTCATAGGTGAAGTTTCGAAATGACGTACGCAGTGTAGTGTCACGCGAAACTATATTAATTTAGAGTTTTGAGTGGTACTGCAACCTGTTATGGGCAGCCGTGATGTCACGTCATTAACTTACATAAAAAAATTAACACAGGATACTTTTTATCCACGGGTATCACCGTGGAGCACAACTAGTTTCTAATAAATTTCAAAGGTAACTTCTGCCACATACTCGCAAGATGTGGAATGAGCTACCCTATATGAGCTAGGTGTTTCCGTTGAGGTACACACTTCGAACGACGGGTAAATAGAGTCTTAATTAAAAGGTAGGCAACGCGCAACGCCCCTGGTGTTGCAGGTCTATAGGTGACGGTAACTGCTTACCATCAGGCAGACCGTCAGCTTGGTAGTCTGTCTATGTTATAAAAAAATATACTAACGGGCAATGAGAGTATTCAAATTAAACCAGGAGCACCTCACCTCACCTCAGCAGCTGGAAGACGTCCGCTGCTAAACATAGGCCTCCCCCATAAAACGCCACTTTGGACGTTTATCATAGAGGAGGATTTGCCATAACCACCAGGCGGCTTGGTGACCACAATATATTTTAATGAACCGAGAGAAATAATCACCCAGAAATAGAACAAATACCTATGTAGAACAAACCCTTACTAAGGCGATGGGTAGGGCCAGATAAGCAGGTCAAAATTCGTTCAAAGAAACATCGACCTTAACGTCGTACCTAGTTTTAAATATCAATTCAGTCTGAACTTCAGTGCAGCGCTTATGACAAAAACAACGCATGAAATGACTGATTTTGACGGTTTTTAATTTATATTTATGTTCATATAGTATTTCTTAAAGTTATGAAGTCATCACAACAACTGAATATTTACCGCTGTACCGCTGTATATAAAAGAAATTGAAGAAGAGAAAAAATTTGCCAAAATTCGATAATTTGGGTCAAAGCTACTACACCTTAGACGAATTCCTTTCGGACAGATTCATTATGGACTAGGTTGATTCGCTCCGTACAATATTGCCATACCCAAGCAGGGGCACTGTGCAACACTTCTAAATATGCTAATTAACACCTGCATGTAATCTATAATATTTGCAATAAATTATTGAGAATTGAGTTTGTTGGGAATACACTTTTTTTTGTAAAAATTTATTCGATAGAAACCTAGTAAAATTGAAACAGTGAAATTTTTTGAGTGAGGTTTGCGATTTTTTTCTATGGAGCTATATTTATTAATCTTGTATTTGCGGTCATCACAAACGACTTAATGAAATGATTTACATGACATATTAAATTCAAAGCTCCACGTGCTCTAATTACGCCAGAAAACATCCCAAAAAACACCTTGTTTGCCCTACCCGTCGCCTTAAATAATGATCGTCGTTTGTAGAACCATAGGTAAATGAACGAAAGTAATTTACCTGGATTTGACCCTATTAATATAAATGAAAGGATTTTAACACAATAGATAGTTAGGAAGATGTGAAGTGAAAATTCATTAGGGAAAGATAATTAGGAAACTAATTTTTTTTTTTTTTTTTTTTTACAATTTATAGGCATAGCATTTGACCACTGTCTCACCTGATGGTAACCTACCTCACCTAATGCGGTATTAAAGTTTAATATTAGGTATACATAGCGAATGAGGCAGAAAGGTGTCTGCTGCTTTTCAGATTTTATCTATGGTTCTTGCTAGGGACGCCCTCGCGATTATATTAAAGTATTTTAAGTAGGTAGACATAAAATCTCATTTTCACTGGTAAAAGTGCTGAAAATAGCTTATTTGCAATATTCGGTATATTTCGTTAGTATATACGTTAAACAGCCAACTTGGTACAGCCAATGAGTGGAACACCTTGCCGGCGTCCTTGTTTCCAGCTAACTATGATCTGGGTGTCTTCAAGACGAGAGTGAACAGGTATCTTCTAGGCAAGCATGCACCATCGTAGACTGCGTCATCGCTTTCCATCAGGTCAAATGCTTTGCCTATCAACAATACAAAAAACCATTTGATATAAATGAAATATAATAAATAAATATGTGTAGACACAGCCTAAGCATAGCGTGTACTATGGGAACCAAATAACTGATACAATACTAGATACTTTTTGTTTGTAAATACATACATAGAATACAATATAACACCCAGACACAGAACAAACATCGATGTTCATCACACAAATGTTTGTCCCGAGTACGAATCGAACCCACAACCTACAGATCAGAAGGCAGGGATACTACCTACGGAGCTACCTGGCCAGTCACCTAAATTCACCATTCGTCATAATGAGGCGTTTTATAAAAAGTTAATATTTAAAATAAGATAATGTAATAGTTAAAATTCAGAAGTCAATTACACTTCTATTAATATTTGTTTTTGACGATAAATGTTGTACCTAAATAATTTATATCGCTTACATTAAATTTATGGTAAATAAATATGACCAACAGCAAGTTCTGTGATAAATATATAACAGCCAGGCAGACATTTTACATTTAATACATTTTCAAGTACCCGCCAAAACTCATTTTACTCTTATTTGTATGTTCACTATGTCAATAGACAAGACCGTGTGTCTACCCACGCTACGGTTAAACATAGATAATATAAGGTTATTTCCGGAGATCAACCGTTGAGGTGAGTTCTGCTAGCTGCTAACCCGTTCAAAATAATTGCGTTCTCAAAAGGTTAATTTCTGACACACACACACACACACATATGATTGTACGTCACACACACACCCACACACATATGATTGTACGTCACACACATTCATTACGTAGACTAATTTTAAATTACGTAGATTATTAAAATTTTATGAACATTAGGAAAATATTATGCTAACGGCGTAAAGCTAAAATTTAAAAAAAATATTGGTAGACTTGGTCCAGGCCGCTATCACACTCAGTCTTCGAGCTTTTACCATTTAGTAATATTAAGCACTCAATACTAAAAAGTGAAGCCAAAAATGACATTTTGAATTATACTTATTGATTGAAAAAATCATTAAACTGACTTTAATCGCCTTCCTCCATACAGAGAAATAATTAAAAAAAAACTTCGATGATCAAAACATAATAGTTACCATAATATCATATCTATATTATTTCCAGATATTTTGATTTAATAAACCAAATTACTGAACCGATTTTGATGAAATATTACAATGAGATTGATCTGAATCTATGTATTTTTTTTCTATTCTGAGGTTATTATTAGCATTTAAAAATACCACCAAATAGAGAAACTTCTGTAATTAAAGGGGAAGTCCTGTTTTGAATAGTCAAATACCACTTGTAATACTGAGACGAAGAGCCGTTGGATGCAAAAGACAAGTAGCCACTCAAAGCTGCCCCCAAAGTTGAAACTCAAAGTTGAAGTTGGCGAAGCCTATGTCCAGCATCCGTCTACTATAGTGATGATGACGACCTTTCAGAACCAAACCAATACTTTCAAGCCGGGAACTATCGGGTCAATTTTGATGAAAATGCCGATAGTCCGTCCTTGTATTTACTCTGCGCTCGCCAATTTGTTTGAGTCAACGCTGTCCGGTACTGCGGCCAGTTTATCGAATCTACAAGCGTATGTAGTTAAGTCAGTTTACATAAAGTCATCGTTTTACGCAAGGGACTTTTTTGACCATAATTTCACACGCAACTTTGATCAAACGCTTGTATATATTTACCTACTAAAAAAATTATGATGATGAATGTACGTATTGATATTGAATCCAATTTTATTAAATTAAATGATGTATAAGTTTGACCAATCATCTGGACGTATTATATAAAATATACTTAAATAAATATTTTATGAGGAGCGGGATTAAAAATATAAATCTGTGGCGTAAGTAGAAATTAATAGTAGGTACTTTTTTATGTAAATGTACGACGTGAGGAGCTAGTCGTTCGCCTGGTGTTAAGCGTCACGGCCGCCCATTACAGATTGCAGTGTCACTCGGAAATCTAAAGTTTCGCGTGACACTGCGCAGTGCGCACGTCATCCTGGGACATCACACAGTCTAAAAAAGATTTCTAGACTGTGAGATCAGTTCATAAGTCTCATTTGCCTAGTAATTTCACTAGCTACAATTCCTTTCAAACCGGAACACAGTAGTGCTTGCACACTACTGCTTGGCGGCAGAATAACTGACAAAGCGGTGGTACCTACCTAGACGAACTTTGCGGAAAAGTCCTACCAGCTAGTACTTACATACTTCGCAGCAGGCTAGGAAACTCTGGCTAAGATTAATGTAATAAAGATTTCCCTATTATGTCAGATATAGGTACCATTGATGGCACCTACTACTTACGCACCTTTAGCAGTAGCGACGCCTTGTATCTTTTATATTAAAAGTGCCATTGATAGTATTACTGACACACCTTTACGTCCCTACCGCTGATTTCAGCTGAATCAGATTTTTGTAGGTTAGTTAACAAACACTGTCTATAAGGTTGGGTTTTTTGATCTGTAGTTAAGGTAACCAATGGTTAAAAACTCTAACAAATTTTGACCAATGGTTAGAATTTGTTAGCGTTTTCAACCATTAATCAACACAGCTTAACACAGTAAGAATACATAACACGAGTCTTTGTGACCAAACTTGTTGTTTGTATATATTTACTATAATAAATATAATACAAAATACAAGTCCTATTAGTGACATGTGCTATTGTATATCCATTCGGTCGGTTTGGTCCACATCTTAAATTGTCCTCTTCCTAACTTGTATTGACTCTAACTTGTCAATTTCCAAAGCCACCACTTCCAAACTTGTTCACTTCCTGATTCGCCCTCTTCTATTATATCGTCCATTTCCTAATTCATCAACTTCTACGACCATTTTCAAAATTCCCTTCGGAGCATTATTTCAATCTAATATAATGCATCATGGAATTGATTTAAAGCGTAAACTACACTTGAGATAGGTACCTAATTATCTGTAAAGATATCATAGTTCTTAAAATTTAAGCAACCAGCGGGATTTGACCCCACGCCTTCTAACTCACGCTCTGCCAAATGAGCTATGGTCAGATAACCGCTGAGTGCGAACATCTTTAGGACTATGTGAATGCCGGATTTAAACGTTTTGAAATAGGTAATTAATCCACGATGGATTTAGTAGTAGTGTTAATCTTACTACAATATACAAATATAAGTCTTTGTGACTTGTAGTTTTGTATACTTACTAATGGAAACATGGTCCCTGCCCCGGTATCCCGTATTAAAGTTTTGCTTGAACAGGATTGTTGGTTCAGTCAGCTCGGCCGGCACCTCGGGGGTTCGACTTTAAATGTTATTCTTGATGTCCAACGTCCATACAAGTTTCAACTTGATCTGAATTACTTAACCCTCTTGGTACTTGGGTCTGGGGTATTACATTATTATTCCAGTGAATATACAAGGTAATTTTAATTCACCTAATTTTTTTGAGATAATAACTCATACTGTTTACACAAACAACTTTTGTTCCGGGGAATTCACTAGACGGACATGCCCACGGGCCGTTTGTACGGGTATGTATGTCGCCACAATACACTACGCCTTAGAGTATAGACTAAAAGCAAAGAGGGATCATCAAAACATCATTATATTTCTATACTCTAAGCACTACGACGACTCATCAGTTTGTTGTCTCTGTCTCAACCAGCTACACGGGTTACGATGTCAACGGGACGAACAAAAAACATAATTGCTGGTGCCGCAATAATACTTGTGCTACAAGGATCTTTTGGCGCATGGATGACATTGACAGGGGGCAGGGGGGCGTGGTTTTTTTTTTTTAATTAGTTCTTGACCTGGATACAAAGTCCTTCAGTCGCAATATTAAAAAGTCTACATAGTCTGCATTATTTTATTTTATTTTATTTTTATTTATTTTATTTTTCAATTTTTGGAAAACTAACAGCTAGGTAACAAACACAAGTAAATACACAAATGACAGAAGGCCAATTACAAGTTTCCACTAATAATTATAACTAATAAATACCCTAAATATTATACATACAATACTATAAATTTTAACATAGTAATAGCGTACCTATTATTAACATATAAATATAATACACACCGAAGAAGAATGAACACAATTTCGAGAAAAGGAAAAGAACAAAAGGAAGCGACGATATAAAGGACTACTAATCTATACATACATACAAACTTAATAAGATAAATAATTATGCGAAAAATTCATTGTTTAACAGCTGCTTTAGCTGCCCGGCGGAAGTGTTGAAGAGGTCAACATTACAGACCTTGTTGAGCGTGTTGAAACAGCTGCTTGCCCTTAGTAGGTAGGAGTTTTTCCTATAGTTAGTTCGCACGCGCGGTACATGCAGGTCACAAAGCCTCCGTGTAGAAGCAAATGGTACACGCAGACCAATGCGCTGTAGTAATTCGGGACAGTCTACAGAACCATTTGCTATTTTGAGTAGATAGGCAATATCCGCTATGCGCCTTCTTTCATACAAAGGTAATATGTGGAATTTTCGACAACGATTTATGTAACCAGAGTGGTAGCTCTTTACCCTAAATTGAAGATACCGTAGAAAACGCTTTTGAATGCCTTCGATGCGCGTGCTGTAAACGTTATAAGCCGGTTTCCAGACTTGCGAGGCATATTCCAGATTACTGCGTACATAAGCACAGTAAAGAATTTTGAATGTTTTGATTGACTTAAAATCAGACGACATTCTTAAAATAAACCCTAGTGCCTTAGATGCCTTGTTTATTATTATATTTATATGATCATCAAATAGTAGTTTAGAGTCGAAAGTAATGCCTAAATCACGTATGGAGGTTACCCTGTTTATGTTTGTATTCTTAAGTTTATAATTAAAAATAATGTTGTTTGCCTTCCGGGTGAAAGTACAAACGTAACATTTTGAGACATTAAGATCTAACTTATTCATCAAACAATAGTTTTCAAATCTGCAGAGATCCTCTTGGAGACGCTGAGCGTTATCTAGCGACTTAATCGGGCTCAGGATCTTCATATCATCAGCGTACAAGAGGATATTTGAGTTTATGAAACACATTGATATGTCATATATATATTATATATGTTATATATATTATATTTCACTTAGTCATAGTCACAGTCATAGTCCAGTCCAAGTCTGGTAGTCATAGTCCAGTCCAATTCTGGTAGTCATAGTCCAGTCAAAGTCATGCCCCAGTAAAGTGGTGGCAACTTTACTAGAGGGTTCTATGGAGTTTTGGAAGCAACACGAAAAACCACGTTTCACCACATTATATCACTTGCCCACACTCATGCTCGTAATTCAGCACTTAATGCGTAAAACACCACCAATTTTAAACATTAACACTGGATAAAACACAAGTATTGAAAAAGAACACAATGCAACGATGTGAACTTTTTCGCGTTCCCGCCAAAACTCGGGGGCGTGGTTGCGTTTTCAGGGCTACCAGTTAATAAAAAGTCCTTGTTTTCACGGAAACATCACGACGAATGAAAATCGATTGTTTTGTCTAATTTTGACGTCTTTGATTTACATGAATAATTTGTAATACCTACTCTAATAGAAAATAATAAATTAAAGGAATAATATTGGGAAATAGCATGCTACTGAGAGGTACTCAAGAAAATACTAAGGCTTCAGATTTTTATACTATAATTGTGTTCTGCAGGAACCATTTCAAGTCGTTTAAATTGTGTGTGGATAGAATATTCATAAAAATTATCATCATCAAAATCTTCATCACTGTCACTGCTTTCTTCATTTGTGTATAAATCTATGTTGTATACTAACAAAAATAATTATTATTTACTTACCTACGTATACCTACCGCGGGGAGCCGACGGATGCAGGAGGCGAGCAGCCGCTAAAGGTGGCGCTCTCTGGGGGAGGTCTATGTTCAGCAGTGGACGTCTTCAGGCTCTTGATGATGTATACTTACCTATATTATTAGCCCCGTGTTCTTTTGAATTAATTGCAAGAATGCAAATTAATGACTTTTGAATCCGTATTTCAAATGTTACATTCAAAACTAAATGTTGGTAAATAAGGCAATATATAAATAAAAAACGGGGTCCTTTTTTTCAGACAGATAATTCATAAACATCATAATAACATACTTTGATAATTTATGTTGAACAAAAAATAGTACTTATCTTATCTTGCCACTAACAAAATATTTAACACAAAAAGTAACACGCAACCACATGAATTATGTTTTTTACTGAACTCTAATTACAAATGACGCGAAGACGAACCTTTAGTCTTCATTTTCTATAAAAACTGTAGCTTTAGCCCAAAAAATCTCTTGCGAAGATCGTTAATGATACAAGTATCTCCAAGATTACCTATTTCCTTGAAAGAATCTAAAGAATTCTTAGCAAGAAATCATTCCTGCTAGGAATCTTTAGATTGTGGTCAAAATAATTCAATAACATTCCCCTGATATGATACGCTCTTGTATAAGTTTCGCGCACTCATTTCTTTTAATCTTCCCGTTGTTCGTATGAGGCAGGGCGCGGACGAAGACGATGCCTCCGTGCAGCCGCTTGTGGTCGCTGAGGGTGGCTGGAGGAGGAACAACTCATGTTAGGTACTTTGTAATAAGCAACAAGGTCAAATAGTTAAAAGGGAAGCTATCATTGTGACCATGATTTATTTTGTAAGCTTTGATTTAACAAGGCTTTACTGCCAGCATGATGCGGCACGCTATAATGCTCTGGTAGAGGGCTGAAGCATTGGACTGTCTATAGGTGCGGCTAGTTTATATTTTTTTTATCAAGATTAAGAGTTTTTGACTAGCGTTTGACCAAAATCTCACCGGATGGGAAGCAAAGATGTGGCCGAAGGTGTAGCATTAAAAATTATAAAGCCCGCTGATAGCTCGTGAACATAATTTCTCGTACAATCACGACTCACCTGCGCGGGCAGGGGACGAGGTAACAAAACGAGACAAAGCTATACGAAATAACAAAGGACAGAGCAGGATGGAACAAAAGACATCAACGGGTTCCCGTGATTTGTATGAAAGTAGTAGTTGAAATACACTACTAATTTTCGTATGAGGGGAAGTTGTATCATTGGTCAACTGGTGTAGCACGCTTGTCTAGTAAATACCTATCCACTCTTAACTTGATAAATTCCGGGTTCTATTTTTCTGGAAACATCAACCAGGCAGAGCATTCCACAGTTTCACAGTTCTTATTAAAAAAGTGGAGTTGAAACGGTTAGTACGTACTGGATATACAGTTTGTCCAATACAGCTTTTTGTAAGTAGTAGAATTAGTTGCATTCAGCAGATGTACTTGCTATGATTGCAGTCGTTAGTTAAGAGAGTTACTAGAGAAGCAGCATTGATATTTAGACGTTTTGACGCTTAACATATCGATCATGATAATATTAACCATTTGGACCTTTTCATGTGCGTCTATTAGTCCTTTAATCAAAAGTTCCGATTGGCTAACCACTCGCCTACAAGAGAAGTCAGATTATGAACAAAGAAATCTTTTTATTACTTATTTCTTTCCCACTTTACCCTAAGCTAACTTTGTTCGCATACAAATGCGGTTTCATTTGTATTTTACATGTTTTCTCCTGAGAAATTTTTATTTTCCGAATTTAAAAGTAGCGCGATCGCAGTTAAGAAAACCCTCCGCTTGTAATGCATCGTTCAAAGCAATTCAGCTGTTACAGCCATGAAAAAAAACAGTTGAATGTCTACATGCACAGACTCACCGTCGACGGCATCGTAGATCTGCTCTCTAGTGACGTCACAACCAGGTTGGCACACCACAGCGGCCGCAGGCCCTCCTTCAACACCGCACACTACGCACTCCTGTACACCTGCTACCGAACTTATGATACTCTCTACTTCTTCAGGAGCCACCTGGGAAATTCATCATCGATGATCAAAAAAGACAATGAGTGAAATTTTGAAACTGAATTTATTTTCGTCTGTAAGCTTGATGAGTATGACATGACACGGATTTAGTTTTAATTAAGGATATTTTAATTCCTGATTCCATCTCGCAGATTTTTTTGTCTGCCAAAGTTGTTAAGCAGATCATTCTGCATAGCTCACACACTAACTTTAACCAAATGCCTAGATCACATTTTTTTCCTGATTATTTGACTGACTCAGGCGTGGTATTGCAAGTCTACTAGCACCGACGATGACCTGCGGGGCTACCGTCTAAGCTAATCGTAACCGATGAATGGCCTTCATTTTGTCATTTCCGGCAAGTTGGCATTGTGTAATATCTCCATCCATTAGTATTTTCTCACTATTTCTCATTATTACAAATAATGTTTTGTATATTCAGTTCTCCGCCTAAGGGACCATAATACCGATGGATGAGTATTTTACACAACCGGAAATGACCAAATGAAGCCCATTCATCGATTACGATTGAGTTACACAATACGAGGGCTGGTCTAAACTATTGGGAGCCATTGGATCTTATACAGAGAAAGCTACCTATACTAAGTATTGGATGCAAGAGACAAGGAGCTGTTCAAAGTGACGTTCTAGGAGAGGCCTGATGTTCACCAGTGGACGTTGTCTTCGGGTAATAGTGATGAATCCAATCGATTTGTGACGTTGTTTGTGTTACTTTTATCACATGTAAAAGTGCAGTAACTTACGTGACATCCTCTAAACTTGAAACTGAACTTTTTCCTCTCCAAGTAGAAGAGTCTTTCATTTTCGTCGATGTGGAACACGTCTCCGGTCTTGTACCATCCGTCAACGAACGTCTCGTGGTAGGAATCATTGTTTTTGTAGTAACCCTGCAGAATTGATTAACCAGTCATGCTACTTTTCTAAATATTGGTACCCTTAGTAGTATTTAGTGAACGATGGATTTAGATTTGGATTTGGAGTTGCTAGCTTAAAGTTTGTTGCCAACCAAAGCACTACATATGAGTTCAATGGCTCAGTTATTTACTCAGGAAGAAACCAAGGGCGAGTACTTACGGATATCTTTTCTTTTAAACGACAGACGTGACAAAATACTCATACGCCTGATGTACAGTGACCTATAAAAGTTGCAATGCCACTGGAGGAAGCTCTAAATGGTAAAGTTTCGCGTGATACTGCACTGCAATCGTGAAGTCATTTGATGTTAACAGTAATGTGTGGTGATTGGGCAAAATTATCGATTGATCGAATGTTATCCCATTTCTTTCATCATTGTAGATTGGTAATTCTAGCGGAGTTCAATTTGTATTGAAACTCTATGGGGTGCGGTCGACCAAAAGTCATGGCATAGCATTTGAACGGATCAAACTCCACCCTGTTTGTCTATTTGCAATCATAATTTTGAATCTATACAAAAATGAACACCATGGGATTATGTAGGTAGGTTAGCCTACATACCTACCTACATAATCTCATGGTATTGAGGTTCTCAGATAGTTGTATACTTTGTAACTTGTACTATTTGAGAATCTCCTAGATTTGGAAAATTCGTCTTAGCATTTACCTGAATGCACGAAACTCCTTTTACAAGTAATTCTCCATTTTGACACAATCCAACTTCTCTACCGTCATCGTCGATTAACTGAAAAGTCATCAAAAGTAAATAATTATAAGAAACAAGTCAAGAAATCATAATAAGTCGTCTAGCAACGATCGTGATTGAGCAACCATTGCTTTCAATTGTTATACTTTAAATTTTTCTTTTCAAAAGTGTGGGCCGGTTAATTAGGTAGATATTACAATGAAAAAATTATTTATGTACTGACCTTGTATTGAAATACATTGAATACCCTTCCGTTAGACTTTACTGGTGCATCTTTTTCAGGGATAGCAATGTATCCCTGAGTTTCTGTCGTCCCGTACCCATCGCATAGGTGTGCTGTTTTTGGTAGTTTGTCCTGAAGCAACATATTAACTTGTAAAACTAATATGTATTTCATGTTACCTTAGTTGCAAGACTTCAAATTGTATTGAGAACCACCACAAGTCTAGTGGAATTTACTAGTTGGTCGGTCCCAGCGTCTATTTCCATTGGAAAACCAAGTTTGATTACTAGCTAGCTATCTAGTGGGAATAAAAATTCTTCTTACATTACTGGTTACCATGTATGATTCTTAGTATTTCACTTGTCGTTTCTCACCGGAACTAGCAAGCTCGGCTAAAATACTTCAAATTCGCATCCTACTTTTATAAATTCTAAAGTTTATGTGGGGTGTGTATGTGAATTAATCTCCGTAACTACTGAACCAGTTTTGATGAGGAAATCAGATAGCTCATCATCATCATTATCAGCCTGAAAATGTCTATTGCTGAATATAGGCATCCAGATAGCGTCACTTTGAGCGGCTGCTCGCTCCTCCATCCATCAGCTCCCCGCGGTTTTCAGCAGCTATGCTCGGTGTTTCCCCGCGGGATAAGATCTAAAATGAGAAGTTCCGCAGGAGAACTACAGTGACCGATATAGCTCTTAGAATTAGCAAGTTGAACTGTGACAACTAACAACTGTTACAAATGAGCAATGGCAATGGGCAGGCCACATCGCTCGTAGAACTGAAAACCGATGAAGAAGAAAGGTAAAATTTCGATTCTATAATCAGTAGCTAATTAGTCAGTAGGTTTTACCTGAATAGCATCCATGAGGTCCATAGTACTTGGTGCTCCCAAAAGTGTCAAAGTCTCAAGTGATGAGAAATGGTTCGATGTGATTTCAGGGAGTAAAGCTTTCACAAAAGCTGGGCCGAAGAACGTCCATGTTGGCTATAAAAACAGAATAAGCAGAATTAAATATACTAAAACTATTTGATGTCACAGAAGTACAGTGGCTGATATTTTAAAGATATGAGTAGGAGTGTTGTGATGCAGTTTCTATTTCCAAGTCGTAGGCCCGTATTTTCTGTAATATGTTCAGTCGCCAATTATTATTGATGTTGGACGAGTGGCAGCATGTGCGCTTGACAAAATCCTTGGCCCTGCACCAATGACTTATCTAGAGTTATGTGGAGTTTTCGATGCCATCGCTCCGTGCCTCAGAGAACACGTTAAGCCGTTGGTCCCAGTTGTCATAAGATCATCTACGGATATCGTTACGGGTAATCAGACGCCTGATAGAATCTGGTGCCTTATCTAACCATCCCTGCTGGGGCATGTTCCCAAAGTCGATGCGTTACCAACACCGTCACCGCCACCGTCTTCTAAAAACATGTCAGAGTAAAATTTACATCCTCTTATTAGATTGATTGTTCCATATAAGTTGTCTTAACGGAGATTTTAATAACATATCCCCTCTCCTTCCCTTCATTCCCACCTTCCCTTCACTCCTTTTCCCATCCACCTTCCATGACGAGTTTTTAGGTATTTATTTTTCATTAATTTTTGTTCTTTAAATGCAGTAGATCACCTTCTGTAAATATTACGGGAGTGCAAATCAACTTACTCGAAATTTAATTAACAAATCCTTGACCACATCTACAGAGGTTATCTTTGGAGTGATCAGCAGTGGGATCTCATACAATATGCCGCTTGTTATCATCATCGTGAACGTCATCCACTGCAGCGTCGTGAGAACCATCACAAGCTTCGTTGGCTTTGGGAAATCCGTGTGATACAACCTGCAAAAGTTTATTTTACCAAGAATAAAAAGAATAGAATAGAATAACATTTATTCAATACTCTAAACACAGCACTCAATGTATTGGGTGTCAGTTCAGCATATTGCTGGTAGCCGTCTACATCTAGAACTGGTTTTCAGCCTAACCCGAGAGAGGGAGGAACTAATCCGCTATGCAAAAAGAAGAACTTATATAAGATCCAACCACCAAGATCTTACAAACAGCCCATTAGCGTGATTACGATTGCTAGAATAGGTGATCCAATCTTCTTACTAATTTATTGTTGTTTTTGGTTAATTGTGGCAGAAGATGAAAATACAAAGTACAGTAAGTTAACAAATAAATTAGCGTAGCTAATTTTATTGAGACTTTAGAGAAATAAAACTAACTAACTAACTATATAGTATGGCGCACTGACCCAAAATGAGTCTTGGCCTCCGATAGTAAGAGCCGCCACTTCGATCTAGTGAGCTACTCGCAGAGCGTGCCCCGGGTGGCAGATGGGGAAATGGTCGGTACAGCGCAGCTAACTATAGGTTAGGTCCGATGGACTCGCTGACCAACGAAGAATGTGGTCTTCCAGCATTGTGAGAGTTGTGCGGTGGGTTAACACCCTTCCCACGTAAAAAAGACAACGTTACGAGACCGATAATAAGAGAAAAACTTTAGAGAAACATGTTATTATTTTATAATTTATATACTTATAAACTTTTTCTCCTACCATGGTCCTGCCAATTGCGAAATTAGTCCTTCTTCAGTCATGAGCGCAGCTTTTGGCAGACCTGTAGAACCACTAGTAGGAAGCATCATGACTGCCGAATTGGGGTCTTTATCTGGAATTCTGCAATCAAATTTCAGAAAATGTCAGAATCAGGTTATTTTGTAAAGTTGGCTGAATTATATTCTTTAGTAAGGTAGTCATCATTGTTCGTAACTTACATAAATCCATCTATAGCACCACTATATCCATTAGCAAACTTTTTGAGATGTTCATCTTTTTCGAAAACCACTACTTCAGCTTTCAGTCCAGCTAGTTCTTTCAACGAATTGTGGAGGTTGTCTTCATGTTCTTCATCACAGAAAATGAAGCGAGGTTCAATAAGCTTGAGGAAGTGTGTCAACTCATCTGGAAAAATTTGAAAATATTAACACATTAACAAAATTTTGTCCCTGGCTACGCATGATGTAGGTACTTTGCGCAGCGTTCATGTTATGATTTGTAGGGTTCCGTGCCCAAAGGGTAAACCAGACCCTATTACTAAGGCTCCGCTGTCCGTCTGTCTGTTTGTCTGTCTGTCTATCTGTCCGACTGCCACCAGGCTGTATCTCATGAACCGTGATAGTTAGACAGTTGCAATTTTCACAGATGTAGCTGCTGTAACAAAAAACACTAAAAACAGAATAAAATAAATATTTCAGGTGGCTCCCATACAATAAACGTAATTTTTTTGGACGTTTTATAGACGGTACGGAACCCTGCGTGCGCGAGTCCGACTCGCACTTGGCCGGTTATTTTGTTACTTCAGGCGTAGGTTAAGTGTTAGCTAGAAGGGGCGCAAGATGTTTTCTGAACTCACAAACAGTAGAACTAGGATCCTGCATATACGGTAAGGTTTCGGCAAATATAGCAGCGAGGTACATGGCCGTCATTCTTTGATGATTTCGCATCAATAATATTGTAGTCTTCCCTCTCACACCCTTGGCTTGTAGAGCACGTGCAAGCGAAACAGCTTCCTTTAAAATCTGCCCATTTGTGATGACCTCACCGGTAGATCCATTTATCTGTAATATTAATATATTTATTATCTATTGTTTTACTTACATACCTATAAATAATTTAATTTTAAAGCCGTAAACCATGGCTTTATCTATTTATACTTAATCATTATCATCATCATCATCATCGACAGCCTGAAGATGTCCACCGCTGAACATAGGCTTCCCCCAGAGCGCGCCACCATGAGCGGCTGCTCGCCTCCTGCATGCATCGGCTCCCCGCGGCTTTCACCAGATCGTCGGTGCACCTAGTGGGGGGCCTTCGCTGCGTCTTCCGGTTCGTGGTCGCCACTCCAGAACCTTTCTTCCCCATCGGTTGTCAGTTCAACGAGCGATGTGGCCTGCCCATTGCCATTTTAACTTGCTAATTCTAAGAGCTATATCGGTCACTTTAGTTCTCCTGCGGATCTCCTCGTTTCGGGGCTTATCTCGCAGGGAAACACCGAGCATAGCTCTCTCCATAGCTCGTTGCGCGACTTTGAGCTTACTAATGAGGCCAACAGTAAGAGACCATATCTCAGTTCCATAAGTCATCACTGGAAACACACACTGAACGAAAACCTTCGCTTTTTTGAGGTTCTGTGGTATTTTGAACGAAAAGATAGGACGAAGCTTCCCGAACACTGCCAAGCCGAGTTGGATTCTTCGTGCCACCCCTTTGTCGAAGTTGGATAATTTATTTGTATATTATTATCATGATCTATATATACCTACGGTAAAGTAAATTGATGAATCTACCTTAAAATTTTGATAATTAAACAATTCATACAATAATTTCGTTACTTTGTCTACAATAATAGTGGACTTATACACAAATATAATTATACTTCCTATTTTAGGCCTTTATTAGTCGAAAACTTTTTATTAGGTAGCAATTTAACTAAAAAATGAACCTAACTACACAATAAATTATAGATAACGCCCTAGTAAACATGTTTTGGTAACATATTAAAAATGCCCTTGAATTCCGATCTTAAGATAAAAAAACCTTACTTGATTGTTGTAAAAAAAATGCTGATCATGATCAATTAAGGTTTTAGCGGCGTCCACAGTTCCGCAACGTAAACGTACACTGGATGGATTTTAGAATAAATTATTGTACTTTTAAAAACCCTTTAAATATAAGAGCGTCTACTGATCCGAATATTTATACGAGACATGATATAAATATCTACAACTAGCCGACCCACCCCGGCTTCGCACGGGGTAATTAGTTTTACGACCTAACCCTGTTCATGGGAAGGGAAAAGTGAAAGAGAAAAAGATAGAGGAAAAGGATAAATGAATGAGACGGCAATAGAAGAAGACCTGCCTTCTATCTTTTTGTCTTTCCCTTCTCTCTTCTCTTTGACAGGATGATAGTTTTTAATGTTTTATCGCAGAGTATGGATAACGTCACGTAATTACCAATATCTACCCAACTCTGCACTGTGGAGGCCATCCACTCATCTTATACCATGAAAATATTGACACATGGATTAATTTGAATAACTTCGTCATTTTTCAATATATTGAAATTTTTTTTCCATAACTAATTGACTTTTATTACCTTTTAAATTATATACAATCAAAAAATTATTGCATATAAATTACTTCTTTAAGCTTTTGTGCAACACGCAGTTGCCCGTTTTTTGAAAATATAAATTATTTTAAATGTTATTTAGAAAAACTAATTATAACCACACAAAATTGCAGCGAAAACCCTTCAGTAGTTTCAGCGTAATGCGTGTTCAAATGGACAAATAGATAGATAGACAGATAGGAAGAAAAAATTAAAAAAGTCTTCTATTTCTGTATCGATTACGAAGTCAATACAATCAAAATTTTCAAAAATATGCATTTGACAGCTTTAGCCCAGTTACAGTTTTATTATATTGTATATAGATTTATTTTACTTGTAAAAACCCTTTGTAAGAGCGTCTACCTGATCCGGATATTTATACGAGACATGATATAAATATCTACAATGTATACACTGAACATAATAAAAATAAGTTCAACTACAAAGATACTTTCACAGTAGTACCAAACTGATGTGAGGGTAGCATAAAACATTGTTGCCTAGACAGATTTCCGTTGTTATAGTTAGCAATATTATATATTATTGCGATCACAAAATGAGTATTGAATCACAAACATTGTTACTGTAACAAAAATGTTGTTGGCTTCACAATGAATAAGTGACAGTAAAAGCTGTGTTGCAACAGCGACGGTTAAAGTTACTTTGTAACAACAGTCAAAAATGAAAAAACAGGCCGTTGGACACTTGTCAATATGGGTTAACCATAATCACCACGCTGCAGGCGGCTTAGTGATCGCAGAAGGTTTTAATGTACCAAGGAGAATGGTGCTGCCCATTATCTCGATATCTCTTAGCCGATTCTTATGACACTATAGAAGAGATGGGGTGGTCATAATATACTCTCACATTTCCGGGACAACACGGCTTACTTTGTTACATCTCACAATATTTTCTTTTTTCCGTGTTCACATTACGCCACTTATACAACAAAATTATTCTAGACTAGTTGACCCACCCCGGCTTCGCACGAGTTAATTTGATTTACGCCTTCAATTCTGAAAAATTAGCTATAACCATACGAAATTTCAGCGAAATCCGTTCAGTAGTTCCGGCTTGATGCATGTTCAAAGGGCAGATAGACAGACAGACAAAAAAAATTGTTTTCCACTTCTATGTATATCGGTAAAGAAGTATAATCTCTGAAGTATAGTATAGTATAGTCTCTGTATAGTGTTCTGTAGGTAAATTTTTGTTGTACCTACAATCAAAAATGTCAAAAAATAAATGTACAGATTTAGCCCAGTTACACTTTTATTATATGTATAGATATGTGGGTGATATATAGTTTATATAGGTATCTTGCACCAACACTTACCATAAACACGTCGGAAGGATTCCTCTTCAAACAGTGAAACAGAATCTGTGCTAAATTTATATTTTTTCGTTCAGCCACGGTTAGAGGTTTGCTCTTCGATGCGAGTATCTCATCAAGTACGCCATCGAGGTAAAGCTGCGCTGGAAACGGCTTCCCGCGGACCACGGTGTGAGACATTCTGTAACCAGTAAGCCATAATAGGTCTCCTCCCAAAAACAACACTACGTCTAATAGTTCTTAAACTAACCACCAGGGGGTTGACCTACGCTACGTTGCGTCTTGCGGTCTGTAGTTGTCACTTGAGAAGCCTTTTATTTTGGACTTAAAATTATGTTTATCTGCTGTGACCAAGCTGTAGTGGCCATGGTTTTGCCAGGTAATTCTCGACTCTAAAGATACATGGAAATATAATTATACTTATAGGTCAGGACAAAACTTTGTATAGTAGGTGTTTTAAGAGGTACCAGATTACCCTCGGGATGTAATTCTGACTCGTTTCGTGTCCTCGTTTTTTTTACTAAACTAAGGCTATTAATCTAATAATATAGTGTCATGATCCACTACAAACACTTTGACATTTAATACGTTAATCAATAAAATTTAAAGAAAAAAACTCACGAACAGGGGAACTACAGAACAGGGGATCCCTGCTATCCTTATCCTTTAATTTTTATATTACATTAACATTCTAAATTTAGCACCTTCATAAAGCAAACCTACCTATAAACACATATTTATAGTTTAATACAGGACTTAATCACGCTAATAACATTATTTATTTACCTCGACGTTTCAACCAAGTTCCATCGGCCGTGGCCACGAGTAGACTGGAGATGCGGGTATCCGTGCCAGAAAAAACGAGTAGTTTACGAAAAACTACCCGCACTTGCACTTTTGCACTTTTTTCGTAAACTACTCGTTTTTTCTGGCACGGATACCTGCATCTCCAGTCTACTCGTGCCCACGGCCAATGCAACTTGGTTGAAACGTCGAGGTAAATAAATGTTTTTAGCGTGATTAAGTCCTGTATTAAACTATAAATATGTGTTCAAATCACGAGAATTTAAGAAATACTACCTATAAACGGTAATTATACCTATACTTGTTGATAATGCTGTGTGAAATAATGTAATGTTTATTGTTTCTATTTTTAAAATGATTTTGATTTTATTTGGGTTTTTGTTTCTGTCATAGTTGATTACCTAATACTTTTCTAGTTTTGATTAGGTGCGTTTCAATTTTAGGCTTTTTTAGTATAATGAATTTTATGTAGTGAAGTTTTCTGTGCGCTTATTTACCACTGGACCTGCTCATCCTCAACATTAGCCAATTATGCAGTTTAAATTATTATCAAAATCGGGCCCGAGACTCCTTTGAGTAATTTTCGCTGTTCCTCATAGTTTCGGATTTGCCCTACCGCTCCCACTTGAAAAATTCACCATGTATATTAAGATTTGACTAACCTTCAAACCTGGCCTTGTCTCGTACAAAAAAAAAACACGTCAACCCGTTAGAATAGGTGCTGCAAATGATTGCCTATATCACAAACTCTCTGGCTTTATATTTTCACAACAATAAAAATAAGTTTCCAATTGCTAAGATGACTTTAGTATAAATAATCTCTAGACTCCACACAGATAGTTAGATCTGGGCACGATAAGATTATTTTATTATTATGTAGTGCTAAACTGATTACATGATCTCAATGCAGTCAAGTCTCGAATGACAAGGTGACGGCAAGAGAACGTAGGTAATAGCTGTACATACAACATTTTATAATTATTAGAGATGGTACCGAAACGAACTCATTGTAACTTCCACTAGGATAAAAATTACACTATTCTAATAATTTTAATACAAAAGCGTCGTTTTATAAATCTTCTTAAATTATATTGCAATTGCATACTGAAATATGTCTATAGCCATTCATATATTATGTGTGTAATAAGGAGTGAATAATGGCGTCTGACAGAAATGAGTGGAAGAGAAAAACATACTGCACCGACCTCATTTAAATGGGATAAGGGTAGGTGGATGATGAATGATGAGTCAATTATAAATTGTATTATAAATAAAGGAATCAAAAAATTTTAAATAAACTTTTAACATAGGGCAGAGCGTCTTCTGCAAATACAATGTAGAGTGGAGCTAATATTGATAAAAAATAATCAATTAATAATTAGTAGTAGGTATAGGATATGCAGACAAACAAAGGAAGTGACTTATGCTAATTATAAAATTGTCGAATTGCCAAAATCGAATACCTTTGTTTATTCGCGTGATTAGTGACGTACCCATACATCCCAAACCCAAGTCTATTAATGGTATACCAATATGTATTATGCAATGTACATTTTGCATGTACCTACTTGTTATCATTTGAGATAAATGAGCCTGAGCTGAGCGCAACGGTCACAACTACAAATATTTCATTATTTCCTTTGTTTATTATAGTCACTGACCTTCATTAAATAATGTGATGGGACATTACTTCATTATGAAATGAATCGGATAATCTATTTTGTAGTGATGGGGCGTTTTATTTAAAAAAAGACACTAGTTCCGCTTCTTTTCTAGATGGCGCTGTAAGTTCATAGTTTAAACCTTTCAAACCACAAAGTAGTTTAAACATAAGAAAATGCTTAGACTACCTACAAAGAAATGTCAAATTCAGTTGAGTGGACCACGAATACATTGTCTGTAGTATCTCCTAAGTAGTCTGTGGTGCATTCTTATTAAGGTGGAACGTTGCACAAGCGCGGCAAATCCAAATGTTCTTGCGTTCTTTTGCCAATAATAGCTTAATTACTCAACGTGATTACATGAAAACTAATTTTGCACAAAAAAATAGAATGTATCAATAAATTACAATTAAAAGTATCACCTACATATTATTATCATTGGTTTAGCGACAAATGGCAATAGACTGCAAAACTAATACGAAATTTGTTTATTGCCATTTGTCGCTAAACCAATGATATCTAAGAGATACTTTTAATCGCAATTTGTTGACACATTCTATTTCTTTACATTAAATTAGTTTTAATGTAATCATGTTTAGTAATTAAGCTATTATTGGCAAAAGAACGCAAGAAAATTTGAATTTGCCGCGCTAGTGAAACGTTCTACCTTAAGTAAATTGAAGTACAGTAGATCTGCGAGATGGATAAACGTTAATATTAAGATCCAAAATAAAGCCGCGCCATCCGGCAACGAAACTAAAAAAAACCGAAAGATTTTAGAGTTGTCAGTCAGAATCGTGTAACCTGTGGTCTATGCTTGAAACAGTGACAGTGACTGATTTTGGTAAAACCACAACTGGCGCCATCTATTGGGTCATACATAAAATACAGTTTCTTCTTTTTTTTAATAAAGCGCCATATTGACCGAGCAAACGAAGTGAGCAGTGTCTGCTTCAACTTGTTTTTTTTTTTTGCTATTGTCTGTCCAGATGTACGTACACACTCGCGCACAGGTCGCATTTTTTAACGAATCTTGACGAAACTTCGTATACAGGTTCTGCAGGTCCAGAGATTTTTTTTGTCGTTGGCGATCTTTGAGTGAGTTATTTCTGCCGAAAAGGGGAGTTTGGACATTGACAGAACCCGGTCCAAATACTGCCCAGTGATGACAGTGCCTACATAACGTTCCTTACATCCATTTATAACTACACGTTAAATATTTTCGAAATCTGACCATGGGTTTTTTTTAAATTAATTTTTAGTACTTAATTTGGTACTATGGGACCTTACCCGACACTTAAGAGGAGGCGTTTTGCACCTTCTCCATCCTTCATAGTGGGGTCAGCGGCGGATATTCTGGGAACTCTGCGGCACCTAAACGGCCCACACGACGTCTGGTTGGGGTAACCGAGGTTGAAGGTTACCCACTCACTGGCGCAAAATATTTGGAGTGAGTTAATCGTTTTCCCGTAAACAATGTATGAGATAAGTTTTTCGCGATTTCTGTCATTTCTAGTACTCATACCTTAAATGGTCCAATATAATATTTTGATCCCTACATGAAATAGGATCGTTTGGCGTAAAAATATTTTTTTTTGTATATTATTGCATTTTTACATCGACATTTTTAAGCTGTTAAACAATAAACTAATTTTGTGGATTAAGTGACATTATTATTCGGCCCGAGTGAAACTGGGGACAGCCGTATAATGCTTTTGTTATAGGTTTATCATCTTTGATAATGGAACAGTAGTCCTTTATCGAAGATTATCAAATCATTGACATTTAGGTTCAATATTCTTCCGATGCAGTACATATTATACATCAATGGGTATTATAGAATCTGTGTGTGACGTCTACGTAAGTCACACACAGTTTTTCTCAGTAGTCGGTGTCGGTGTCAAAATCTATACTTTTATACGTAAAGTATTAAAATAAATTAAATCGTGTTCACTATAATGTAGAATGAAGGAAAATTAAAACAAAGTAATAGAAAATCTTGCAATATTAATAAACTTAGGGTGGGTTTGTTGATCCGCAGTTATATTAACCATTGGTTAAAAATTCTATCAAATTCTAACCAATGGTTAAAATTCGTTAGATCGTTAGAGTTAATACTTAGGGTGATTCATATACCGTCGTGCATGATTCGTATACCGTCGTGATAGACAGATTTACCCCCCACTAGGTGATAGACAGATAATATGGTATGGGTTTCATATTTTAGAGCGAGTGTGAAGTGCGAGCAAAGCGTCTCCGTTTCAGCTTGCCCAAAAATTATTACGTATATCCGGCGGATGTCCGGCTCTTCTACAGATCGCATTTCTACTGATTCTGGTGAAAATTTGGGAGCAATGGTGCAAGGGTCTAATGGAGATGGTGATTGAGTGCTCTTTTGCTCGCACTCACAGACTTGTAAATTGGCGCGTGCAGGATGGCAGGACAAAGTCCACTCCAGGGGGACTAGCAAAGATCCCTTTCCTTTAGCGTTAACGCCAAACGCTAAGGAAAGGTGTCTTTGCTAGACCCAACACAAACACACAACAACAGGACAACACACGGAACAGTTACGCAATAGGGGTGTTCGATAACTACATGAAATATTTTATTTATTAGTGTTAAAAGGCGATTCTTGAGTCTGTTCTTATACTAGACTAGCTGACCCACCCCAGCTTCACACAGGTATAGTAGTTTACCGCCCTAACCCAGTTCCAGTCATGCGAAAAGGGAAGCAAGGGGGGAAAAGATAGCAGAAATGATTTGGACTGGTTTCTAGGTGAAGGATGTCAGACTAAAAAAGATAGACAGCGCGTTTCAAATTAGAAAATGAAGCTAAAAGGAATATCCATTTGAAAATCATTTATTTCAACAACAGATGATAATATTGCAAATGTAGGTACCTAGGTTGCATAATCGTTAAACTAACAATCAGCGAACGCAATTAGGAACCAAAGACATAGGTACTGTTCCTTGAATGAAGAATCAACGTCAAAACAACTAATAAAATTTGTTTACCAAACAAACTTTAATGTTTGTCAGTTCACAGCGATAAAGGTGACGTTAATGGAATATTTTGTGCCTTGACATTTGGCACCTATAACATAATGAAACGTCATTGTTTAGAGGGAAAAGAAAGGGTCGACGTGCCCTGCGGAATTTCCGAACAATTTCCTGGAATAGTCAGGTATTCATAAACAAAATTTTGTAAAAAGTATTATTTTTTAATTTCGAAGCTATGTCGTGACGGAATGTGGCCATTTCGTTGGAGCTGCAAAATCAGGAATAGAGAATATAATTTCAGACAAATCTTCAGTGAGATGTAATATTATCTACTGGGTGGCGCAAAAGTAAAGACCCTATTTGGTTCAGCTATAACATTTTTTCTAAATTAGAAAACTAGATTTAGGTTTTTTTAAATGTATATTTGTGCCATTAAATTTCGTACCATTAGGATTTAAAGATGATGTCTTTTAAATGGTGATCTCCAGAGTTGATACACATTTGAGCCCTATTTATGACATTTTGCATAACTTGCCGTAACACTTCTCAGGGCATGTCAATAAGCAGAATACTCGGTTCTGGGGCACTGATAATCCGCGCATTATTCAAGAAACACCTCTACACCCACTAAAAGTTACTGTATGGTGTGGCATCTGTGTTGACAGAGTGATCGGACCCTATTTTTTCGAAGACGCTGGAGGCAATGCGATAACTGTCACTGGAGAACGCTACAGAACCATGTTACGTGAGTTTTTGATACCCAGTTTGGACGAATTGGGGCTGGAGCACATCTGGTTTCAACAAGACGGCGCTACGGCACACACAGCGCGCGACACTATGGACTTAGTGAGGGACGCTTTTCCAAGCCGAGTTATCTCTCGTTTTGGCGATTTGCCTTGGCCTGCAAGATCACCCGATCTGACCAGTCCAGACTTCTTTCTTTGGGGTTTTTTGAAATCTCGGGTGTATGTGAACAAGCCACAGACTCTCGCAGCTCTAAAAGAAAACATTCGTCAAGAAATAACGAACATATCGCAGGAAGTGTTACGGCAAGTTATGCAAAATGTCATAAATAGGGCTCAAATGTGTATCAACTCTGGAGGTCACCATTTAAAAGACATCATCTTTAAATCCTAATGGTACGAAATTTAATGGCACAAATATACATTTAAAAAAACCTAAATCTAGTTTTCTAATTTAGAAAAAATGTTATAGCTGAACCAAATAGGGTCTTTACTTTTGCGCCACCCAGTATTTATATATCTAAAACTAAAAAATAAATAATACTAAAAACGATAATAATCATTTTTGTATTTTAAGGTTCTATATAATTATGTAAAAATATTTAAAATATTATCGACTCCATAGCTTTTCTTTTGAACGCACTTGGGCGTCACTTCCTCATGACCAATGCAATTCAATTCAATTGTTTATTTATCTTTAGACATAATTATTTATATGCTCTTAGATAAGTCAGTCAATACGACAAGAAAACAATAATATAATAGTTAAGTATGTGTCTGCAATAGCATCGTCAAAACAGTTGCAAATTATGGTAATATTAATACATTAAAATAAGATTTAACATTAAAAGAGTTAATATACAACTTGGTTAACAAATAATAACAATTTAATACTATATTTCAAGCATTAGACTGCACAGTCTAATGCTTGAAATATAGTACCGACAATAGTCTCTGTAATGAAGCAAGGAAGCGGGAGATTGTGTGTCTCTTTTACTCTTACACATACTTATGTACTATAATTATGCAACATTCGAGCTTCATACTTAAGACATTCTTTCAAAACCTCAGGAACTAATAGAACTCGTATCAGACATCATCATCATCATCATCACCCGGCTGCCTATTCCAGAGCTCGGGTCGATACAACATGTCATGGTTGTGCTCCTCAAAATGTTTTTTTTTATGTTATGAGCGATAAACTGCAAGTATACGGCCCGCCTGATAGAAAAGTGGTAACCGCAGCCTATGGACAATGGGACATCTGCAACACTAAGGGTGGGTTTTTTCACCAATAGTTATGGTAACCAATGGTTAAAAATTCCCTAGGCCTATTAAAATGTAAATGAGTATTTAAACGAAAATAAAATATTGTGTATAAACAATAAAAAAAAAACCCATTGGTTACCTTCACTACGGATCAAAAAACCTACCCTTAGTTTTACGACCAGCAGCCTTACGGAAACTCTCAGAAACCTATGTTGGTGGAATGACCGCCACTGATTGTTTGCGTAGTGTTAATCCATGACAAAAAAACCTTAGTCTGCTGTAACAGCATCTATGGGAAGGAATGAAGCAGTGGCTGGAGCCAGTTACTCGACTCTTTGCAAAGAAGAAAATTGATAACAAACTAGAACGGTACGCAGCGGCCAGCAACAGAGGTATTGATGGACGAACGTGTAAATAATATGGGCACACACATAGCTACGTAAGTTCATCAATCGCTAGTTGTGGCCCTAGTTATGGTCAAGGCTTGTATAGTACTTCTCAAATAATGTGCAGAAATTAAAACGAAGTAGCCCATTTTGTCACAAAAAAGTTCACAGACGCGTGTCTATATTAATCGTGTCCATGAGCGGTTTCTATGTGTGCGACTGTGCGCTGCTCGAGCGCACTTTGTATGTAGATTGACTTCTATACCTATGTGTTTTGTGCCTCTGGTATGTTCTCTTTGATGGTTCTTGCACAAACTTGTGTGCACTTGTCCACATCCTGTTCTAGGACACACACCCAGCTTTAAAACAATCGGCGCTTATTGGATTTGTTCTAAAGTTTTACTGGTTGACCGATATCTGTACGATACTACTTCAGAGTTAGTTTTCTTTTACTACCACGAACCGGAAGATGCAGCGTAGGTCAGCCTCAGTCAGTCAAATAACTATTGTAGTTTGGTTGAACTTATTTTTAATTTAGGAAGGCTGTCACCTATCTAATGTCTATAAGATCGCTACTTAGAGTAGACTAAAAGCAAAGAGAGATCAATCAAAACGATATTATATTTGTACTGCTCACACGTATCGCTACGTCAGTGGCGAAGGAAAGAAACAAACATATATTATAGTAATTAGCTACGCTTGCGAAAAGTCACCGTACCATTTTTTCGACTCGAGTCAACTGTTTTTTCTACACAAATTTGTCAGACTCATTCACATCAAAGTGTCCACTTCATATAAAAAGTGTCCAAAAAAGTAGTACGCTTGACAGATAATGAAGTTCTCTCTATGCTTTTAGTCTATACTCTAAGGATCGCTATATTCATTAATTAAATGACACATGCGGGGCACAGGTGAATCAATTGGCTCCCAATAAAGTCCTTCGAAAAGGAGGCGCAAATGGAGTTATTGGCTTTCGTGGATCTCAATACTACTCTGAGCTTAAATTGTTTTGATAATTCAGGACAGTCAATTATGTTGTGTAAAAGTGTGTTGTGTAAATGGCGAACGAAGATGACATATCATGCAACATGCAATATAATCTTTTTGTATTAACTTGTACGTTATTGCCTGGACTTACTGAAACTCTGAGGCGCATCTCTAGAGAGCAAAGTTTCGTCTGCAGTCTGTGCAGCGTAACTTGACATCTTCAATTTACTTTTGAACTGTTACTACAAATTGTTGCTTATTTGATGCTTTAACATTTAGTTTTATTAGCCTTATTTAAAGAAGGATGGCGACTTTTTATATATTTTGTGACCCAGCCTTTTTGGCGACGTACAATACAGATATTTTTGCTACAGGTAATAAATCCATACCTAAAGTAACAAAAAGCAGATTAAATGTAGGTTGCAGAAGTTGGAAAAATAATAATAATTAAGGTTATGATAGTTGTGGTAGTCATCTATACTTATAATATAACTGTTTAGCAGGTCCAATTCTATACATCCAAGATATTATGAAATTTTTTTTTGGAAGGATTATTGATGCCAAAAGATTTTTTTTTTCATTTTTGTCCGTCTTGCTGTCTATCTGTCTGTATCTTGGCTGAGCATCACGCCAAAACTACTGAATGGATTCAAATAAAATAAATAAATAAAATAAATAAATAAATGAATCTTGGCATGATTTGAGTTCATATTACTAGGTAGGTGCGCAGTGCAGTGTCACGTGAAACTTTATTGTTTTAAAGTTCCGGGTGACACTGCAACTGTAATGGGTGGCCGTGTCACTTAACATTAGGTGAACGACTAGGTCGTCCTATTACTGCAACGCATTTGGGTGCGTCCTATAGAGAGATAAGTGCAATCTTTAGTGCAGACGGGCATAAGAGATTGATTGATTTTCCCCCCATGGGGTACGTTAGGTACGTTATAAGTGCGAGCTTAGAAGCTATAAATCTTTGGTGCAGGCAGGCAGGTCTTTGGCTTGCTAGTGAAAAATTGCAATGATTATTGCAAGTAGGTCTACAGAAGTTTAGGAGTTGCTTCTAGTTTTATTTCAACACTAGTAATAAGATTTCTAGACTGTTAGGGCATAAAGTCTCATTTGCCCAGTAATTTCACTAGCTAATGACCTGACTGGCACAAGAATATTTCTAACATTATTAACACCTCAACAAGTAAAATGTTTGGCTGCTTAGTTCAGAACAGACCTTGACTTTGAACAGCACTTAGTTGTCTTATACATTGTCGTCAGAAAGGCCCATTCCTCACCCCATTTTCACAATTATACATTCTACAAACAGTAAACTAAGTTCATATAAACGCTGCTTTAGGTACCTGCTTATTAAATAGCAATGCAAATGGTGATGTAATTACTGCAAAGCGATTATTATTACCAACAAATACCTATGATTTTCTCGCATAAAAATTATTATGTATAGAGATATTCAGGCAAAAAGTCCACAAGTCCTCAATGAAAGAAAGAAGAAAAATAAAGAAGAAAGAAGACATAAAGATGTTTTATTCATGGCAAAGGGTACGAATAAGACAAAAACATGACAAAAACTGAATAAAAAATAGAAAAATCTTTAACGATGTTAGCAGAATTAGGTATAGGTACTACTAAGAAAACGAGCAACGCGTCATTTCACGAAGAAATTCATAAAGTTTTACTTTTAGTAGCGTCTAATTACTCATTACATTACATTTAATAAGCTCGGTTACTGTTTCAATTAATACTTCGCGCCATTTGCCTCCCTTTCTCATGAAATTAACAGAGCACGCTCTGACATAATTTCATTTCATTTCGTGTCATTTTCAGCAATAATCGTAGACTTTATTCAGTGACTTTATTCAGGAGAGGAATCTCTTTTGTACTTTTTAAGGATTTGCTTGTATTAGTGTTTTGCCCTTGGTGAACAATAAATAAGGTATTGTTATAAAACTAGCCTTGGAACTAATTTTTAAAGAGAAACAATCGACTAGCTGAACTTAATAAAACCTTTAATTATCACAAACTAAACAATACAACAACAAGAGAACAAAAGTAAACTTAACAAGGTAACAATAACGCAAAATACGTATACGAAACCCTAATACGTTCAACACGTCCGAATGCCAGTGGAAAAGTGAGGAGCGCTTCTCAGCCCTCGCCGCAGGCGCCCGCCGCGCGCCGTTCCGGTCGAGCGCACACACTACCATCAGGCCATGCTACGTCATCAAGACGCGCCACTAAGCCCCGCCCCCTTGGCTGGATATTTATAAAACGGCCTCTCCTGACGGCGAGTCGTCCTCGACCGCTTGATCCTGGATGGGCAGATCATCACAATCTGAAAGACAACATTCGTAATAGCATTTGCAAAATATTTGCAAAAATGTTGAGCCAAATGTGGATGTGGTGGAATGTCTTAAAACAATTAACAGTTTAGCATCACAACTGTAAGCGTGCACTCAGACAGTTGAGATGAACACTGAGAAATTGTCATCAGAACATGTTAAAAAAAGAACTAAACAAGTTCTAAATTCTCAAGAAAAAATGAAGTTAAGTGATGAGATTTCAACGCTATAATTAGCAAAACAAAACAAAAAGAAATAATGCACACGCCATAGGTTGCGGCCTAGAAGACCCGCGCACGTGGCTCCTCAACAAAACAACTGCACACGCCATAGGTAGCGGCCAAATGCCAGCGCACGTGGCACACGAGAATAAACTTTCCTCAAGAACTAACGCACACGCCCTAGGTAGCGGCTAAAGGCCCGCGCACGTGGCTCCTCAAGAAAACAACTGCACACCAAGGCGTGCATAAAGCACCGTCAGCGCCAGCGAGGTTCGCACGAATCTGCTATACAAACACAGTGTTGTTAACCGAACTCCTTTTCTAAACAAACATTAGCACTTCCAGCATAGAAACCGGCAACTGTGTGACACGGTACTCACCAACCACATCACGCAATGCAAAAGAAAACAGCAAGGACATGAAGAAAACGGCAACTGTGTGACATGGTACTCACCAACCACATTACATCACACAATGCAAAATAAAACAGCAATGACACAAAAGAAAACAGCAACTGTGTGACACGGTACTCACCAACCACGTTACACCACACAATGCAAAATAAAACATCAATGAAACAAAAGAAATCAGCAACTGTGTGACATGGTACTCACCAACCACGCTACATCACACAGCACAGAAAACATAGAAAAAGAAATGTACAGTGTGTGTGTGTGTGTGTGTGTGTGTGTGTGTGTGTGTGTGTGTGTGTGTGTGTGTATGTGTGTGTGTCTGTGTGTGTGTGTGTGTGTAAGTGTTTGTATGACATAACACTCACAAACACGTCATACATTGCCAACGATAACACACAAAGTAAACAAAGCAGTCAGCTGCACCGGCAAACTCACGGCACAGTCGTTCGTTGCCTACAGAGCTGAGGCACACACTTAAGCACCAACGACACTAGCGATATGTGCACTAGAGCCAAGCCAAGCGCATGGCGCCAGCTGCACCAGGAGAGCACGTTATCGCACATCGCACAGCGTGCATCGGTAAAGTACTCTGTTGCACGCAGCAAGAAAGCGCAACCATATTGCGTCACTTGCAGAAGCACCATCATCATCAGTACCTGCACTCAAAAAAATACTACGCCATACCAAAATACTTTTTGGCAAACCTGTTACGTCTTTGTAACCACGTACGTGCTACACGTTTACAGATTGACTTTATACGGCGTAGGAAATAACAAAAACGTAAAAACTGAGATCTCGAAAAATTATGCACTTCAGTTATTTCAGTCAGAGTCAAATATTGCCAATACGGGCTCACGTTATTCGTTAATATCTTCACAGATGCTCTAAGGAGTACAATAAAGGAGTCCTAAAAACTTAAGTTACTCGGCATCTCTCATTATGTTATCTAAGGCCTCAACTTCGTGATCGCTCGATCTAACCTGACCATCAATAAATAGTACCACATTAGTATCTACTTCAGTTGCAAGAAACAAATGTGCTATCCTCTCCTACCAAGGGTAGTGTTACCATCTGTTACCGATAGAACAGGAACAGTTTATTGATCGGTAATCGATCGTCCACCTTAACTTCAAGTACATTATCAACTCGCGTTAGTCACACACCTCGTGCCCGAGTATACGATACCTCATCTCTATCCAATGTATCGGTGCTAACAATACCCGGCGTATTCATAAATCAGTCGGAGACAACATTATCATTGACTTCGAGGGTAATCTTGGAAAACTTAACCGTTAAAGTAGTACAGTAAGATGAATCTACCGCGCAAAACTTCTAGTACGTAGTACATGTACCTCTTTGCATAAAACACGAAAAGAGGGCATCTGAGTGCATTGAAAATGCCGTTTAGTACCCGTGGTACTACCAGTCGTACCACCAGTGCTAAGCGACACTCGGATATCAGTAAAGTAGTTGGATCGCTATCAGAATGATAAAACAACAGGAACTCCCTGGGTCACCGCGGTTACAAAATCGTGTCATCAAGTTTCTCGACAAATATTAACTTTTTGTTTTTATGAGAATGTATGACGTGACGAGCTAGTCGTTCACCTGATGCCAAGTGACACGGCCGCCCATAACATTTGCAGTATCACTCGGAACTTCAAAATAATAAAGTGTCGCGCGACAGTGCACCGCGCACGCCATCTCGAGGTACCACACAGTCCAGTAATAAGATCACGCAACTGTATAATCAGGTCACAAAGTCCCATTTGCTCAGCAATCCCACCAGCCACAACGCCCTTCAAACCAGAACACAGTATTGCCCGTACACAACTGCTTGGCGGCAGAATAACTGGCAAAGCGGTGGTACCTACCTAGACGAACTTTGCTGAAAAGTCCTATCAGTATCGTAACTTAGCACGCTGCTTTGCAAAACAGTCACCTGCCTTATGACCTATCGTTTTGCAATAAAAGCGTAGCTCTGCTCTTATTTAGGCATCGACCTATTCGAAAGACTTGCAGCTACATTATCACCAACCGATTAGTATAACCTTGCACGCTTATTAGGGCACAAATAATTGCTGCTGATAGGATCATGAGATCGGAACTGCTGTGCTCACGTTCCGAGAGTTCAATTACATAAGCCACGACCTTTACGCAAATCATGAGTTCGACACTGATGTAACCAGAACAGGTTTCATATAAATGGACAGAAACCTCACTAACTTGATGGCTTGGCATTAGACCTGAATCGGTTTTAATACCATCGACCAAATGTTTGCAACATCTACGCGTTGCGGATACAATTATTGAACTCACGCTTGAACTTCGACCAACTATGATCACTGCTCAATTAAGTACCTATGCGTGCTAAACGCTCACGGTCGCCCCATCTATTTAGCTTACGCACATGATCAATCTCACTACATCACACATCAATATTACGCAGATGGATCGAAATTCGAAATAAATACATGGTTCAATCTTACCGGCATGGCATCAATAGCACTCATGAGCTTCTCATCTGCTCCACTAGCCATGTCCGCAGTAGATTGCGTCGTGCCCGAACGCGGCACAGACATGTCCAGACTCGCACCGCATGACTCGCTCACCTGGCGATCGTCAGCTCACCTGGCGCCGGTACATCCGGTGCAGGCGCCGACTGGGCGCGCGACGTACTCGCAATAACACTTGCACTCATCATCATTAACAGCCTGAAGACGTCCACTGCTGAACATAGGCCTCCCCCAGAGCACGCCACCTTGAGCGGCTGCTCGCCTCCTGCATCCATCGGCTCCCCGCGGCTTTCACCAGGTCGTCGGTCCACCGAGTGGGGGGCCGGCCCACGCTGCGTCTTCCGGTTCGTGGTCGCCACTCGAGAACCTTTCTTCCCCATCGGTTGTCAGTTCTACGAGCGATATGGCCTGCCCATTGCCACTTCAACTTACTAACTCTAAGAGCTATATCGGTCACTTTAGTTCTCCTGCGGATCTCCTCGTTCCGGAGCTTATCTCGCAGGGAAACACCGAGCATAGCTCGCTCCATAGCTCGCTGCGCGACTTTGAGCTTACTAATGAGGCCAACAGTAAGAGACCAAGTCTCAGTTCCATAAGTCATCACTGGCAACACACACTGATTGAAAACTTTCGTTTTCAGGCTCTGCGGTATTTTGGACGAAAAGATAGGACGAAGCTTCCCGAACGCTGCCCAGCCGAGTTGGATTCTTCGCGCCACCTCTTTGTCGAAGTTGGACCTACCTAATTGGACAATCTGTCCTAGGTAGACATACTTGTGAACACTTGCACTGCGTCACTGTAATCAACTTTCAAAGCATTTAGGCAATTTATCGTCGTTTGAAGCTGGGCTTCTAAACCAAGAATAGGCATTCGATCTCGTATACGACTTTTACGTTTGCTACCCTAATCTAAGACAGCGATAAACTTCAATTCAATTCATTTATTTGCTTGAATGAGCAATACATAGATGTCAGTAAGTAAAAACTTTATAGCACAAAGCCACTGAATGAACAAAAGCATAAGTTAAGCACTATCAGAAAAGCAAAGTCAGAATGCAAAACTATTTTCAAAAACCGATAGCAATTTGGCGTCGTGGTGAATCCCAATGCGGATGTTATAAAACTAGCCTTGGAACTAATTTTTAAAGAGAAACAATCGACTAGCTGAACTTAATAAAACCTTTAATTATCACAAACTAAACAATACAACGACAAGAGAACAAAAGTAAACTTAACAAGGTAACAATAACGCAAAATACGTATACGAAACCCTAATACGTTCAACACGTCCGAATGCCAGTGGAAAAGTGAGGAGCGCTTCTCAGCCCTCGCCGCAGGCGCCCGCCGCGCGCCGTTCCGGTCGAGCGCACACACCACCATCAGGCCATGCTACGTCATCAAGACGCGCCACTAAGCCCCGCCCCCTTGGCTGGATATTTATAAAAGTATATTGTTATATCCATGGCACGGCATATTATTATGTGCATTGCACCTAAAATTACTTAGTACTTACATCTAACAATCGAGAAGGTTTCAGCTTTAATTTCATTTCATGTAATTTCATTTTCCTCCGAACCATCACTTTTTCCAAATTTTTATGTTGCTGGCACAGAAAGTACCTACTGAATAGGTTACTTACTTAGTTATAATTTAAAATAATCGGCCAAGTGCGAGTTGGACTTGCACACGAAGGGTTTCGTACCGTTAACTATAATATAAAAACGAGCAAAAAGCACGTTTGTTGTATCGGAGCACCGTTAAATATTTATTTTATTCTGTTTATTTAGTATTTGTGGTTATAGCGGCAACAGAAATACATCATCTGTGAACATTTCAACTGTCTAACTATCACGGTTCATGTGATACACCCTAGTGACACACGGACAGACAGACAGACAGCGGAGCCTTAGTAATAGAGTCCGTTATTTGCTTTGGGTGCGAAACCCTAAAAAGAGGAATATATTTTTAAATTTTGTTACAATAATACTTACCCAAGATTTGCGTAAAATTTTAAATAAACTACCTAAATATTTCAGCTCTTGGCCTTGCACGAACTGGGGCCCAATTCTGTATGAAAACACAGATTCCACACGATACAGAAACCACGTCGTTATCGTGTCTTGTTCAAATCGTGTCACAGCAAGGAATCGTCAATTTTTGTATTCTGTATAATCTAAGACACATTGGTGTCGAGCGCGACGGTCTGGTGAAAATCACGGCGAGCCGATGGACGCACGAGGTGAGCAGCCGCTCAAAGTGGCACTCTGTAGGGGAGGCCTATGTTCAGCAGTGGACGTCTTCAAGCTGGATGATGGTGATGATGATGATGAGTTATAGTAAAGGCATATAAAACTAGCCCGGCCCCCCACGGGGTGTACCGACGATCTGGTGATAATCACGTCGAGCCGATGGATGCACGAGGCGAGCAGCCGCTCAAAGTGGCACTCTGTGGGGGAGGCCTATGTTCAGCAGTGGACGTCTTCAAGCTGGATGATGGTGGTGATGATGATGATGATGATGATGATGATGATGAGTTATAGTAAAGGCATATAAAACTAGCCCGGCCCCCCACGGGGTGGACCGACGATCTGGTGATAATCACGTCGAGCCGATGGATGCACGAGGCGAGCAGCCGCTCAAAGTGGCACTCTGTGGGTAAGGCCTATGTTCAGCAGTGGACGTCTTCAAGCTGGATGATGGTGATGATGATGATGATGATGATGATGATGATGAATTATAGTAAAGGCGTATAAAACTAGCCCGGCCCCCCACAGGGTGGACCGACGATCTGGTGATAATCATGTCGAGCCGATGGATGCACGAGGCGAGCAGCCGCTCAAAGTGGCACTCTGTGGGTAAGGCCTATGTTCAGCAGTGGATGTCTTCAAGCTGGATGATGGTGATGATGATGATGATGATGATGATGATGAGTTATAGTAAAGGCATATACAACTAGCCCGGCCCCCCACAGGGTGGACCGACGATCTGGTGATAATCACGTCGAGCCGATGGATGCACGAGGCGAGCAGCCGCTCAAAGTGGCACTCTGTGGGTAAGGCCTATGTTCAGCAGTGGACGTCTACAAGCTGGATGATGGTGATGATGATGATGATGATGATGATGATGATGAGTTATAGTAAAGGCGTATAAAACTAGCCCGGCCCCCCACAGGGTGGACCGACGATCTGGTGATAATCACGTCGAGCCGATGGATGCACGAGGCGAGCAGCCGTTCAAAGTGGCACTCTGTGGGTAAGGCCTATTAATTAATATTGGCATAAGTGGTGGTAATTTTTAACGGGTCGATGTTTCGGAACGCGCCTGAGCGGAACATGATTTTTGACAGTTCAAATCGCGCCAATCCCAGTTAATTCCACATTCATTTCGCGCGGTTTCGTTCTCATTTCATAGAGAATAGAGTTTTGCAGATTTCTTATGTAAGACAAGGAATTCGCGTGGTTTCGAAGCAAGGAATCGTAAATTGGTCATACAGAATTAGGGTCCAGTTGTCATTTTAATAAAATGTTTGATATAATGTTAATGTTAATGTAATGTTGTGTTTCTATTAACTACCACTACTTTCTAAGTCTTATAGTTTCTAAGACTTTCGTAAAGACTATTGTACCCATATATAAATCCTAAACAATTTCTACATAGGTATTGCAAAGAACCGACCAGCGATGGCAAAAAAATATACTACTAATTAGACGTTAAATTAAAGATTACGACACACTTTTTAACAGCAGAAACTTTTATGCTTCATCACAGTTCAGTTTTATGAGCTTCTTTACAACCTTACAAAAACGGCGTATTTGACCCGCGCGGATAAAACACCGTATTAGGCTAGCCGCATAAAATACCGCGTGGTCGGCCTCTAATCATTTCGGACGGCGTTTGTTTCGGATACCACAGGTTTACGGTGCGTTTTATGCGTCGTTTTGTATAGAGGTTTGCAAACGGTAGATTTTATATGTTGATGTCTAAAATAACTGTTAGCGGTGTAGGTAATGATTTGATAAACACAGTAATTACAGGTACAGAGGGCGTCTTTCATAAGTAAATATTGCTACTTATGAAAGACGCCCTCTGTACCTGTAATTACTGTGTTCACCTAGTGTATGGTGCAAGTGATGATTGAGATGTGAGCTCTTACCTGCTGACTACATAACTATGCTGGTCACCTTGTGAGATAAGATACGAAATGAGGAGATCCGCAGAACTAAAAGTCACCGATATAGCTCTTGGAACTGGTGTCAAATGTCAATGGGCAGCCCCCATCGCTCGCAGAACCGAAAACGGATGGAGAAAAAAGGTTCTCGAGTGGCAACCCCCAAACCAGAAGACGCAGCGTAGGCTGGCCCTCCTAGATGGACCGACAAAACTGTAAAGCAGATGAAGCAAGAGGCAAGGAGCTGCTCAAAGTGGCACTTTATGAGAAGCCTATGTACAGTGCATGTCTAATGATGATAATACATTGTAGGCAAATAACAGGCTTCGGATAAAGTCTCAAGACATTACAAACACAGGATAGCAAAGGGCCTGACGATGTGAACGACCTCACTCGAGTATCATAACATAAGTGAGACTGTAACAGAAATATAGGCCGATTAAGACTGGTTGACGTGCAGATAACACTGCAAATTGGACCCCTTACAGAATTCTTAAAAACCTGCCTTACAGAGTACTTTAAAAGGAGGGTTAAAAGAGTCCTACAGGGTAAGCAACGCATTGGTGACGCCTCCTCCAGTGTTACAGATGTCCATAGGCTACGGTGACTTCCCATCAGGTGGGCCGTATGCTTGTTTGCTTCCTTTACCATAAAAAAAAAATAAAAAAACACTTGCGTTTATCTGTGTTTCTATCTACTACTGGTTGTATGCTGGCAACAATACCCCGTTGAATTGCAACGCTGATTCATTGTGCCACATAAGCCAGCATTTTGGTTACGCGTCGCATTGCTAGGTGCTCTTGTAGTATCCTCACCTTCACCACCATTCCTAACCATCATCATCAGCCATCCTCTTTTATAAAACTAGTATTAATACCTCTTTTGATATAGATCTACACAAAAAAAGCAACAACAGGGCAACAGACGTCAAGCGGCAGAAAAAAAATGGAGGTGGGAGTTCTGGTGCTCTGGAAAAGAAAGGAAGCCGAGGATTCTGACTAAGAGGCTCGAACGTGGTCTTTTCCTCTACAGCACACACGATAAGTGCCCTCATACGCCGTAGTGGGCTAATTATAAGGTGTCTGGACCGAACACGCCCGGACAAATATCGACATCAAGGTCGCTACAGCATAACTACCTAATGTGATCTGCTAAATAATCGAAGAACCTTCCAAGTACATCCACACTCCGCAGTTACGTTCTTATCTACCTAACTAAAACTCTATCCTCCAGCCCTAACTCGCATTCTCCTCCTTTCTCCCTGGTGAATCTAAGTCCAAATTCAGTGTCTGTGCCAGCTACTAGAGACCTTAAGTGTTTTATATTCAATCATTATATTTACTACCTACTCTAACGTGCCTTTCCTTTCAGGCCTATTCTCCTCCTCTACATTATGTCACCGTCTCCCTCCAGGGTCTGATTAGGTAGGATCAGGAATCCTAAGACCCAGGGCGGAGCCGTTACGTGACACTAATAACTATGATAATGTTCGAATTAGAATATCTTCATTCCTGACTGTCAAAAATTTTCAGCTTAATACGACTCCTATAACAACGTACCTGCAAGTTATACATACAGATTCTAGTTACCTAGTACCTACGTATGTTATAGTAGTAATTCACTAGAAAACGACTAAGCGTCCTTGTTCTAGAAATTGCGGGCATAAATTCTTATATATCATCCCTGTTCCATTTTGTTACGTTATGGAAGCTCGTATTTCAGTTTAACACGAAATTGGTAATTCTTAGTTATGGAATTGTGAATCTTATTTATTTAACGAAATGAGATGCTTAATAGGTTTATTGTCTGTATTTGCCACCAGCTCACAGAGACACAATTAGTTTGTTTTTATGGTCAACCATTCAGTACCTACTCGTACTTCTACGCTTTTTTCCTAAGCTATAACTCAAATTAGGTTCAGTTGGTAACATGACGTGCCTATCAAATGTGGGACACATATTACGGCAGTCCGTCGCTAGGAATTAATTAAACCACCCGATGGCAGGTCAGCTAAGCCGTAGTCATAATTGCTGCCTCAATAGAGGGACCGGCAGTATGCTGTAATAAGCATAGCATGAAGGTAGGCCGTCACGTAACATACTTACCTACATATTTTTTACTGCTTTAGGTATTTTTGATGTCTCGCAGGTTCTCAATTCAGTTGCATTTTTGTGCTTCGGTTGCCATAGTCAGACATCTTGGTGACGCTTGGCAGACATCTTGGTCATTACTGCACCGAAGAGAATCATCAATGGACAGCCTGAAGACACACACCAGCTGAACATAGGCCTCCCCCCGAGAGCGCCACTTTAAGCGACTGTTCCTGCATCCATCGGCGCCACTTGGTTTTCACCAGATCGTCGGTCGACCTAGTGGAGGCCTAGCCTACGCTGCGTCTTTCAGTTCATAGTCGCCACTCGAAAACCTTTCTTCCTCATCGGTATCAGTTCTACGAGCAATGTGGCTTGCCCATTGCCATTTCAACTTGCTACTTCTAAGAGTCAGTCCCTTTAGTTCTCCTGAAGATCTCCTCATTACGGATCTTGTCTTGGAGAATGCTGCTGTCCATTCCGATGTATATATTATACTAACAGTTTATGGCAATAAAAAGCATTCTTTGTCATTCTCCATAAAAATACAAAATATTTTTTCCATTATTTTAATGAATCCATAGATTTCCACAGTACTATTCCCACACAAAATTACATCAAGATCGGCTCAAACATTTAGCAGTGAAAAGGCAACAAACAGACAGAGAGATGGAGATAAATTGGAATTTATAAATACGAAATAGGTATGGAATTGGATAATTAATCAGAAAAAGAAAAAGAAATTCCAATTCGAAGTACGTTGTTGTTGTAGTATATATTATTTAAGAAGCTATTGTATTTAAAGTTAAGTAAACAAAAATCATAGTTATGTTAGATCGTTAAGGAAGCGCAATTATTAAACTTTAAATAATCATTACTTATTATATTGTCATAAGATAACAAGATATGAGAAACTGGAACAAATACGAGAGACATCATTAGTTGAATATTTTGTCATTGAGCAAACATCTCTTCATAACAACAACTATTAATAATAATACATTAACTATGTCAAAATAAGACAATAATAAGTTTTGGTAACTATGTTAACTAGAGTAGACTTTTCTGCAATGTTCGTCTAGTAGGTACCACTGCTTTGCTAGATATTCTGCCGCCAAACAGAATGTAGTGTGTATGCGCCCCTGAACTTCACAATCTTATTCCGCCGTCTCCATTCCACCACGGGACCACACGGCGAGGAGAGAGTTCCCATCCCTACGTTGTTGATTTACCTTTTGCACGTACGAAACGCTATGCAGATTCCTTTATTGTGCGTGCGGCTAGGGAATGGAACTCACTCCCGGCGTCGGTATTTCCATCCACTTACAACTTAAGTGTCTTCAAATCAAAAGTAAATAGGTTAATTCTGGGTAGGCGTGCTCCACCTTCGACCTCATCATCACTTACCATCAGGTGAGATGTAGTCAAAAAGTTAAACTTTATAACTTGATCTCACAGTCTGGTAATCTTACTACTACACTGTGCTAATGTGAAGGATGACGTGTGCAGTGATTTTCGTAATTCATTACACATTTCTTTTGTGGAAACCAGTATATCGTGTAAAGAAAAAAACGTATTCCATTGTAACTAACACCTTGAACCACTCAATATTCACAGGGATATAGGTTCTTTATGTATATTTTACCGCCTTTATAATGGAGAATGTTCTGAAGAGCTATTCAACCTGATTCCGGCATGTAAAGTGTGGAATGAGCTCCCACCAGCGGTCTTTCCGCAGAGTTATAACATGGAGTAGGTACTTTAAAAGGAGGGCTAAAAGAGTCCTACAGGGTAAGCAACGCATTGGTGATACCTCCTCCGGTGTTACAGATGTCCATAGGCTACGGTGACCAGTTCCAATCAGGTGGGCCGTAAGCTTGATTGCTCCCTATAACAAAAAAAAAACTAGTGTCGTATTACGAAGACTTTTCTTCTACCGCAACTGGTTACGAACCTCCGGTTTCGTACGCGGCTGAAGGGATTTATTATTATCGGATCGGGAAACGACATGAAACTACTTTAATTATCGAGAACTTCCAGAACCTATTGAATCTGACAATCTAGAGAATAGACTGGGGCCATACCATGGGTAGGTCTCAACGGATCCCACTAAACGAGGTTTTGAGGTGGAAGATAAATTGTCGACGACAAAAGTTATCTCTAGTATGATTAACTTTAGGTCTTCATTTGAATGGCGCTAATGCCTCTGTCAAATTCTACGTAAGGCGTTACAACACCTTTAAAGAATTCAAGGCAATTTACCAAACTTTAATTGATAAGAAAAAACTATCAGGGTACGGAAACGATTTAATTCTTTCCTTTCCTATATACATTATCAAAACTGAATTTAAATAAAACACACAAACTGCAATAACCCAAGGATACAATAAAGGTATAGTAGTTACCATAAAACAAGATCGCAGTGGTTATTAATGAAAGCTCAGCGGAACGCTTCTGTACAGTGTCAAAACTTTTGCCAGTTATGGCACTAGAAGCTGAAAAAGAGCGTGCAGTTGTGAATGGTTCACACGGTGTGTAGCTTTGGTAGTGAAAAATAACTTGCTAATAAATGTGAACGCAGCGTAAGGCGCTCTGATGCGGCGAGATGGAGCAATGGCATACGCAATGTATGTACATAGCTGATGGTAGCCATTAGTAGAGTAGAAGATGATACGTCCATGAGTAGAGCTGGTGAAACCAAGCTCAACGGCGTGTCTATGAGAGAGGTGAGTCCAGAATAGGACCACGAAGGTGTAACAGTGCGCACCAACAATCCACGTAAAATCGTGATTGAAATGCGTATTGGGAATTCGACGTGAAAGGAACTCATCATGGAGTGAACTCGACGTGAAAGCGCTTGACTTTGGAAGATTCAACGTTTAGGAAAGTTGAGGTTAACTGATCCGTAGGGCACTCAAGACGATGATGAATAATTATCATCATCCTGAAGTAAACCCCCATTGAGCACCCCTTTGAGGCTCCTTGCCTCTTTCATCGAATGATGATGTTAATGGTGGTGAAATTAACACACACATTCGGTGAAACTCAAAAAAGTTTCAAAAATAGAGCGTACTGGGAAACAATAAATTTCCACCCGAACCGCAGACCAACTCGTTTGGAACTCAATTTCACGAGTAAAGTTGTGGTACAAACCAATCCGCGCATCGGCGCTCTGTGCTTTTATCATTATCGTTTTTAATATTGCCGTATATGCTGAAAATTTTATTAAATTCATATGTACCCTACACCGTATCATCGGAAAGTTGCCAGTCTATCAGTTACATTTCAGTGAGTGTGCTGTGGAGCTTCTCAACCTAATTCCACCATTTACATTTTAGCACCGGACGACAAGAGTTATACTACATGCCATCCTTTTATGGTTGATGAACCTTCAGTTCGTACAAAGCAGTTCGACTCGACATTTATAATCCAAGCAGCGAAGGAATGGAAGAATTTACCAGCATCTTTGTGGCCCGTTAGTGTTAATCTGGAGCTCTTCTAGTTTGAGTGAATAGGTATCTTCTAGTGCATCATGTGCTATCGTAGGCCGCGTCATCACTTACCAACGGGTGAAGCTGCGGTCAAATGCAGGACTATTTTGTAATAAAAAAAAGTACGCAAGCAAAATTGAGATTTTTTGTTTATTTTTGTAGTTAAAACAGTATTATATTATGCTTGAAACTCTTGAACGCATTAAAAATCTTGAACTTTTCATTTAAAAAAAATGTCACGATGACGCCATAGCGTTCAATCAATTTCGACATTTTGGCATGTGAACCAATTGAACTCTGAATCACCAATAAGAGACAAATGCAAACTTTTGAATTATATATTAATAGCGGGGGAGTTTTAAGTTCAAAATCAGTTTCGAAGCACTTTACAGTGTATTCTGGTATACCTTATTTGATAATCTATCGTTAAATTTTAAATAACATGGTTATTAGAGCGATGGTGGCCGAGCGGTAGCATGTGCGCTTCGCAATCTTACGGCTCTGGGTTGGATCCTCGGCCCTGCACCAATGACATATCTAGTAAGTTATGTGCAGTTTTTGATGCCATCGCTCCGTGCCTCGCAAGCCCGTTAAGCCGTCGGTCCCGGCTCTCTTATGAACATCTATGGCAATCGTTACGGGTAGTCAGAAGCCTGATAGAATCTGACGCCTGATCTAAGCATCCCTGTTACTGGTTTCTTATGGGTTGCGAGGTCAGATGGTAGCCGCTCGTGTAATTCTGGTAGCTCGCCGCTACAGGTTAGATTGTGAGCCGACCCCAATAACAAATGGGAAAAGACAAAGAGGATGGTGATGATTAGGTACCCAGCACTGATCAGGTAAGACATGTTTAAAAAGGTTGGCAATACGCCTTCTTACATGCTTCCACTATCACACCAATATTCAAATAAGGGTCCGCATAAACTCTAAGTTACGCGGTTTCTTCGTGTTTTGCAAACATACGGAACTCTTGACCCTTGCGACCTTAATAATTTTTATATTGTACAGCCGCAGAAATAGCGAAAAGATGAGCATTTGGGCCGAAAACTAAAAGGGTTCCAGACATGAAAAAGTTATGGCGGTTACATGTTTAAGTAGTTTCGTTTTCGTGTTTGTTTAAATTTGGTACCAGCTGGATAAAAGCTATCATTATGTATTCGACGCTCCAAAGTCCTGTTTTCACCAAAATTTGTTCAACCAACAAAAACATTACATTTATTTATGTAGCTGTGTGTAGTATTGAAAGACATTTTGTTATTTTAGTTATTTATTAAACTAACTAAGTACTACAATATTAAAAACTAGTAAACTAGCTACACTATCTACTATAAAGAACATATGGACTGTATACTAGCCGCGATGGCCTATTTACATAAAAGATTACCTATTTTAAGTAAAAAGAAGCTACTTATTATACTGGGTGGCGCAAAAGTAAAGACCCTATTTGGTTCAGCTATAACATTTTTTCTAAATTAGAAAACTAGATTTAGGTTTTTTTAAATGTATATTTGTGCCATTAAATTTACCGTACCATTAGGATTTAAAGATGATGTCTTTTAAATGGTGACCTCCAGAGTTGATACACATTTGAGCCCTATTTATGACATTTTGCATAACTTGCCGTAACACTTCCTGCGATATGTTCGTTATTTCTTGACGAATGTTTTCTTTTAGAGCTGCGAGAGTCTGTGGCTTGTTCACATACACCCGAGATTTCAAAAAACCCCAAAGAAAGAAGTCTGGACTGGTCAGATCGGGTGATCTTACAGGCCAAGGCAAATCGCCAAAACGAGAGATAACTCGGCTTGGAAAAGCGTCCCTCACTAAGTCCATAGTGTCGCGCGCTGTGTGTGCCGTAGCGCCGTCTTGTTGAAACCAGATGTGCTCCAGCCCCAATTCGTCCAAACTGGGTATCAAAAACTCACGTAACATGGTTCTGTAGCGTTCTCCAGTGACAGTTATCGCATTGCCTCCAGCGTCTTCGAAAAAATAGGGTCCGATCACTCTGTCAACACAGATGCCACACCATACAGTAACTTTTAGTGGGTGTAGAGGTGTTTCTTGAATAATGCGCGGATTATCAGTGCCCCAGAACCGAGTATTCTGCTTATTGACATGCCCTGAGAGATGGAAATGCGCTTCGTCACTCATAACCAATTTTGAAGGAAAATCATCTTGCAAAATGTCATAAATAGGGCTCAAATGTGTATCAACTCTGGAGGTCACCATTTAAAAGACATCATCTTTAAATCCTAATGGTACGAAATTTAATGGCACAAATATACATTTAAAAAAACCTAAATCTAGTTTTCTAATTTAGAAAAAATGTTATAGCTGAACCAAATAGGGTCTTTACTTTTGCGCCACCCAGTACGTACATAGGGTTATTTATAAAAAATTGTATGGGTCGCTAGCCAGCAATAATAAATATTTATTTTATGCATTTTCAGACCATAAAAAATGATTTATGTAATTTTTATTGTTTATAGAAAATGTATAGAAATAACAGCAACGATTCTGTGTGTTGTGATAACTTAAATTAATGAAGTTCTCAACTAGGACTTCGCACCATGAGTGCCAATAAATAATTTCAAATGTTTTCCTTTCGTAAAATATTTTCATAAGATATTGACTGTGATCTATGTGTGTTTTGATTAGATCCTTCTGAAACCGACCAAACAAATACGAGTAAAGGTTGATTATGACAAAACGGCAGTTAATGCTACTTGATTTTCTTTGCTCTGCTGTTTAATGTTATGATAGTTCATGTTATAACTCTAGACCAGGCAAAGGTATAAAATGTGAACGTGTGAATTTTATAGATATACCTTATTAAAACATAACATAAAATTAAATAGGCTAGCGTAACGGTCATTATCATTGTGACCATCAAACGTGTACCTAGCAAATCAATTTGTTCTAGTAATTACGATGTTTAAAGTTATATTGGTAATCGGTGTGATCGTATTAGTAGCAGATGGTATAAACGACTGTTCTGAGGAGAGCTTCCTTCTAAGAGGGTCGCTGATCGTGCTTGCCAACAGCAGGGTCGAGCGCCGGGCAGAGCAGGCGGATGATGAGTGGGAGACATGCCTCTGGTTCTCTGCCTCATACATATGTAAGTTTGTCCTAATCATCTTAAAATCATCTTAAACAATTTGTACTATTACATTTGCAAGATAGAAATAAGAAAAAAGTTTTTTGCTTGAAAACTGGTGTGAAAGGTGTTAGATAGCTCTATAAATTGATGAGGGAGCTGTAACTGCTGGTGCAGGTGAAATAGATTCAGATTGCACGCACAATATTAGGCCGCCTAAAAAGGAAACCAAATGCCTGCAGATTTGAATCTGATCGGTTTGACTCATCGGCGGGCCTTTAGAGTGGCCTGGTGGAGTGCGTGGTGGTGGTGGTGGTGGTGGTGGTGGTGGTGGTGGTGGTGGTGGTGGTGGGTGGTGGTGGTGGTGTGGAGTGGTGGTGGTGGTGACTTGCAGCAGAGAAAGCTGACGATGATGATGCTGATGGTGATGATAGTGACACTGGTGAAGATTGCACCCTAAATAGTAACATTTTTTATTGATTAAGCCTTTTTGTTTAATTGAAATCGGTCTATCTAAAAAGGAGAAAATCATTTTTTGATAAGGGCTTCCACACTGCGGTGGACCGTTAGTTCGACAGCACGAGGGTTGAATAACAAGTATTATGTTTGTAAAAGAAAAAAAAGAGAAGTAAAGACTAAGAAAAGGGGAAAGGAAAACATAAGAAAAAGCGTAGAGAAAGGACAAAATATAGAGTACCAAATAGATGGTGCAACAGGGCTGGTGAGGATTAATGTGTAAAATTAAACCAAAGTGTGGCTAGTTATGAATGAAATATCATGATTCCACTTGAATTAATGACGTAAAATACGGATTCTGGCATAACATGTTGTCCTTTTTTCAGATGGAAAACAAACCCTGTGTAATGAACATTTCTACAGAGTTGTAGGTTTCTCTGGATATGACCATCCTGCACGAAGAAGTGTTCACTTATATGACGCATACGGACCTTATAAGGCAGTATCGAAATACAATTGGAGAAGTGAGCTGTTAAACTTCACGTGTTACGATGAACATGCTGATGTACTTGCAAATACTTTCAAGTTTATTGCAGCTCCGGTGAATCACGAAATATGTTTGGTGGCTGCAATGAAGGGTGACATATATCACTATGCGCTCTTCGCACATCACAATCATACTTGTACTGAGGTGAACTATTTCATAAAGGCCATTGAAGTTGAAGGGTTTGATCTCTTTGGTAAAAATTTGGAACCAACGTGCTGCCATAAATGAAGTCCAACACCGAATCTTGTATCTTTCATTATGGCTTCGTAAGGAGTGACTCATAATGATGATAAAGTAATAGTAGAATCTAGCAAATATAAAGCTAAAAAACTAGTGAGTAAAACTTACAACAATATATTAAAGTATGTAATAAAAAAACTAGCTGTGTTTTATTCCATGTTATAAGTTATTTAGTTCTCCTGCAGATCTCCTCATTCCGGATCTTATCTCGCAGGGAAACACCGAGCATAGCTCTCTCTCCATAGCTCGTTGCGCGACTTCGAGCTAACTAATGAGGCCAATAGTAAGAAACCACGTTTCAGTTCCATCAGCCATCACTGGCAACACACAGACACTGATTGAAAACCTTTTTTTTTGACTCTGCGGTATTTTGGACGAAAAGATAGGTCGAAGCTTCTCGAATGCTGCCCAGCCGAGTTTGATTCTCCGTGCGACCTCCTTGTCGACGTTGGACCTACCTAATTGGACACTTTGGATAGTCTGTCCTAGGTAGACATATTTGTCAACAATTTCGAGACTGATATATATAGCTCTTAGAATTAGCAAGTTGAAATGGCAATGGGCAGGCCAGATCGCTCGTAGAAATTTCAACCGATGGGGAAGAAAGGTTCTCAAGTGGCGAACACGAACCAGAAGACGCAGAGTAAGCTGACCCCCCACTAGGTGGATCGACGACCTGGTCAGAACCCGCAGGGAGCCGATGGATGCAGCAACAGGAGGCAAGCAGCCACTCAAAGTGGCACTCTATGGGGCAGTTCCTTAGAGTATACATAAGTATATTATTTTGTATACTCTAAGGTAAGGCCTATGTTCAGCAGTAGGTCTTCAGGCTTGTGATGATGATGACTAACCTATCTGTATTCATACATCATCATCATCATCATTAACAGCCTGAAGACGTCCACTGCTGAACATAGGCCTCCCCCAGAGCACGTCACCTTGAGCGGCTGCTCGCCTCCTGCATCCATCAGCTCCCCGCGGCTTTCACCAGGTCGTCAGTCCGCCGTGTGGGGGCTGGCCTACACTGCGTCTTTCGGTTCACGGTCCCCCACGGTGGTGGTTCCCCATCTCTTCCCGTGGGTGCCGTAGAAGGTAGCTAAGCGAATATCTAGGGAATGGGTCGCAGCGTTCCTCTCGGTCTTGGTGATAATCAATCCTCACCTACTGCGATCACCAAGCCGCCTGCCAAGCGTGGTATGGCAAACCCCTCCCTAATGACAAGCTGTATTCATCACCAGTCAATAATTATTTTCCTCTTCTGGAGTGTGGGTCTTGTCTCACAAGAAGCGAGTGAATACCGTAACCCAGCGCGCACGCCAAGTGCGGGTCGGTGAGATAAAAGTAGGTGTATTTGAATCATGAATAGGACAAGTATGCCCTTTGCTCGTGCCGTTCTCCTTCACCGTTGTAAAAGTGAGTGAAAATATCGCATTTGAAAAGTCACTGGTGGCAGTCATAATATCTACAAATTCTAACTGCATTTGTACTTTACTTCATCTGTAAGGCTTCGATGTTCTCTCTGTGAAGCTAAAGCGACACTATAATTAAATTTCAGAAATTTTCTGCCGCTCTTGTTGTGCTTTAAGAAAAGTCTACGAAATAAAGCCGACGCCATGACAAAAGACTCGTAAAGTGATTCGTAGAAATAAAATTGAGTGTTCTGAAGGAACATTGTTTCTAGTGTAGAAGTAAAGGTAGTAGTGTGGAACTATTTTTATTGTGCCATTACAAATGAAATGAGAAGATCCGCAAGAGACCTAAAGTCACCGATATAGCTTTTAGAATTAGCAATTTGAAGTGGCAGTGGGCAGGCCATATCGCTTGTAGAACTGACAACCGATGGTGAAAAAAGGTTCTCGAGTGGCGACCACGAACCGGAAGACACAGCGTAGACCGAACCCCCACTGGATGGATCGACGACCTGGTCAGAATAGCGAGGAGCCGATGGATGCAGGAGGCAAGCAGCCACTGAAAGTGGCGCTCTATGGGGAAGGCCCGAAGATTTAATTAGAAGAAGCTTCCTTATTCTGGCACATAATTATCAATCAATACCAATAATACTGTAAATGCGAAATTTTGTATATGTGAATGTTACCATTTATCTCCATATACACCGTAGAATAGAATTCGATGTTTTCCTGAAATGTATGTGCTCAGTCCATGATAAGGAACAAATTTACAGCGTTAAATTAATAAACAAGAATAAAATAAATGCATCAAAAAATACTTCACCGTTAGCCGAAATGTCTATTTCACGCAGTTCACGCTGCACGCAGCGGGCAAATGTGTCGTAGGTAGCTAAAAACACCTGCCAACTTTTTGCACGTCGCGTCGCAGGAATTTATTTGAACTCATTTTATAGTACCTAGTTTTACGTTTTATACTATAGCTATTTATGTGTTTAGTTTTAAATAAACATTCTATAGCATGGACTGAGTACATACATTTCAAGAAAATATCGAATTAAACTCGGAGTGTACGAACTAATTTTAATGAAATTTGGAATGCAGTTAGCTTATTTTTAGTTAGTTAGGATTACACATAGGATACTTCCGCGGGTGAAACTACGGGGCGCAACTAGTTATCAATAAACCACACCACCGAACACCGAAGCCCATAACTTTAAGCTACTGATATCCTTCCCATGCAAAGGTTGTCTGGAAGAGATCGCTCTAAGCGATAAGACCACCTAAATACGAGTACGAGTATAAATTAATTAACTTTTTTCTATTTGTAAATTTTGTTACTTTACGGTGTACAATAAAGAATTGATCTATCTATTTTACTTTGATTTTTTACCATTTTTATACAATGTTTGTGAAATATAAAGCAGGCCGCACATTAGATACTCCGTGATATGAGCGAAAATTGGTAGATGGGAACGACAAATAAGCTCGGATACGTTGTGAATAATTCATGATGCGCGCGGCGCGTCCGTCGTGTGCCGTTCGCTTGTCTTGAACCGATCCGGAAGTGTGCGCACGGCTTTATATCGCAAATTTGTACATGAAAGCGTTTTCATTGTTTTTCAAGTTATAGTTATTCATTAGATAAAACGTAAAAAAAATAATCCTCTTTGCCTTTTCCCATTCGTTATTGGGGTCGCTCCCAATCTAACCTGTAGCGGCGAGCTACCAGAATTACACGAGTGACTGCCATCTGACCTCGCAACCCATAAGGAACCAGTAACAGGTATGGTTAGATCAGGCATCAGATTCTATCAGGCGTCTGACTACCCGTAACGATTGCCATAGAATAGAATAGAATAGAATATTTTTTATTAATATTATGAAGCACTCAACATAATTGTAAATTTAATAAGTATTATACGTAGATGTTCTTGTGACAACAGGGACCGATGACGGCTTAACGTGCTCTCCGAGTCACGGAGCGATGGCATCGGAAACTGCATATAACTTACTAGATAAGTCATTGGTGCAGGGCCGAGGATCGAACCCGGTGCCGTAAGATTGCGAAGCGCACATAGTAAAAACAAAACATAGTAAAAATAAAGTTTAATTTTGTAAACAAAAAAGAATGCTCATTGCCAAGATCAATAGTAATCATTGCACTAACACACAGTCGGCTAAACCTAATATCCATATCCAGCCATAGAAAAATCGCCCCTGAGGACTGTAATTACTCTGTATATCTTAATATATATACCTATATACATCCTTTTAAACCAAGAATGGCCTGTCTCATTAGGACAGCTTCAAACAATTCAAATTCTGGTACAAAGCATTATTCTCGTCTCATATTTGATTCAAAAGTCTCTAAGATCATCCTATCAATTTAAACCTTAACGATTCAGATTTAGAGTTTAAGATTTGTGGAGGAGTTTCTTTTATTGTAGCTGCAAGTAAGAAAGTAAAGCGGAAGTAATGTGTTTAGAGAAACCTTTTACCTAATGAAACAAAGGGTTCCGGGAGTTGAAACTAGACTCGCATTATAAAAATTGCGAGCATTTAATAGAAGTATATAGGCAATCAGTGTGTGTTGTCAGTGATGACTTATGGAACTGAGACATGGTTTCTTACTGTTGAGCTATGCTTGGTGTTTCCCTGCGTGATAAGCTCCGGAACGAGGAGATCCGCAGGAGAACTAAAGTGACCGATATAGCTCTTAGATTTAGCAAGTTTAAATGGCAATGGGCAGGCCACATCGCTTGCAGAACTGACAACCGATGGGGAAGAAAGGTTCTCGAGTGGCGACCACGAACCGGAAGACGCATCGTAGGCCGACCCCGACTAGGTGGACCGACGATCTGGTGAAAGCCATGGGGAGCCGATGGATGCAGGAGGCGAGCAGTGGACGTCTTCAGGCTGAAGAACTAACAATAAAAATAATAAATAAATATATAGGAGTCTCTCGACTCGTCTCTCGGGATTCCCAAACCCTTTTCCCAAACTAATTCACTAATATTTTAACTTAAGGTGGGTTTTTTCAACGATAGTTAAACTAACCAATTGTTAAAAACCTTAACAAATTCTAACGAATAGTCAAAAAATTTTAGAGTTTTTAACCATTGGTGACCTTAACTATTGGCGAAAAAACCCACCTTTAGTCAATTATTAGGTCGTCTTGCTGATACGGATAAATGCAATATTATTTTCGTGAGTTGAATAATGCATCCATTTTGGATGGAAACCCAAAATTAAGTAAAGGTGGGTTGAACAAGTGGGTATAAAATTCATTAGTAGGTACGTACTACGTACCTACCTACGTTTAATAGACGTATTCTATTATCATCACCACCTACAGGATCACCTAACAAATAACTGTATGCAAAATACTTTCGATATGTGTTAGTAGTTAGTAGGAAACATAGTGTCGATATTTGTACGAGAATATTACTAAGGTATATAACCATTATCTCGCACTCCAAAATAAAGACAATAACTGAGCAAAAATATAGTAACTCCATTGTCATATGAATATGTATATATAGGTATATAATATAGTGTAATTATATATTTATATATAAATGTATTATTAATATTCATGGTAAAGATAGGTAATATATATTTATGAGTCCTAATTTATTAACGTGTAAAAATATAATACTTTGTATATTTAAGCTGCGTTGTACTGCCACATAAATTTTCCATGTTACACCCAGGTTAACTGGAAGATAATGCTCTCTAGCATTAAGTTCGCCTATGTACCTACATTTTTTGTTTGTGCAATAAAGCATTTTCTATCTATCTATCTATCTAATATTGAAAGTGTCCAGCGGGAAGACCACAAAAACATGTGAGTTGCCAGCCGCGGCCAGATGGTGCGAGTTTGGCGGTTCTCGCTGAATTTCAACGAGCGATCTAGACGGAGTTGGCAACTCAACTGCATAATGTAGCTGAAACTGTTAGCGGTTAAATTTAAATAACATAGATTAGTTTTTAATGTTAAGGAAAAATTTGAATCACAAGCGGGATTTGAATCCGCACCCATCCGTCTCTAAAGCCGGGATATGCTTTACTAAAGCTACTGTGAATATCCATACCTTTTATGTACAATCAACTTACTTACGTTTGGTTGCTATACAAAAAAAATATTCTTTCATAAACCTATTTGTAGAAAAGCGTCAAACTCTTGGGTTTCTAGAAATAGGGCTGGACGTTTAAGCCTTACATTTAAAATTTAAGCTTTAGAAATAAATGTTCAGGCTAAAAGAAGTTATACGCCGGTCTCCGCTAAATGGTGCTCTCCAGAGGTTCTGTTAAGAAAATCTTGGGTATTGCAAGCGAGCGTATATAAAAGAAAAAATGAAATCATGGAAATCCTAATCTTATTGTCTTATCTACTATCCACTTAAAATATAAATGCAAAAATTAGCTTATAGATGTAGTTAGGTCTACCTACCTAATTCCGCAAATTTTTAGGTGTTTAGGTACTAGGTACACTATGTGTGAAATTTGAGAGCATGTGTCGTCTAACAACCTGCACTTGACCAGTGTTGGTGATTATGGCCTGTGCTCTCTCCATGTAAAAGAAGGCCTATTTTACAACTGTGGAAACGTATCGAGATGATGACATGATTATTAAGGTACATAGTATTAGGTGCTAGGTACTAATCAACGCCAAAACAGATTAAAGAAAAATTAAAGCTAATGGTTACAACGTCTTCCTGCAACAATAAAATAAAACCGGCCAAGTGCGAGTTGTGAAAACGAGCAAAAAATCACTTTTTTGTATGGGAGCCCCCTTAAATATTTATTTTATTCTGTTTTTTAGTATTTTTTCATTATAGCGGCAACATAAATACATCATCTGTGACAACTGTCTAACTATCACGGTTCATGAGATACAGCCTGATGACAGACGGACAGACAGACAGACAGACAGATGGACCCTAGTATTATGGTAAGTTTTACCGTTTGGGTACGGAACCCTAAAAACATTCAAATATAACCATTATAGTTCAACTGTATCACAATTTTCTTAGAATTGCCATGATATAAAGTTATTATATCGCCAGAGACAAAGTGTTTTGAGATAGTAAGTTCTTTGCACGTTCAACGATTAACGCCCGTCTGCAGCCAAAAACTTTTAAGGGGGTTTTTACAAAATTATGCGTAGTTGCAAGGTTTTCGTCGTCAATATTTGATGCATAGCATTAATGTCTATACTTAGCCATTATATGAAAAATACCCTTCATTTCATTTTCTTCGATAATGACAGAACGGATTTTAAGTAATTTATCTATTTATTTAGTAATCATCATTCTCCTGGTGTTCGTTTTGGCAAAAACACACAGAGACCTGATTTGAGAGCTCTAATTTACAAATTCTGTGTAACGTAAGTCTCCAAACTAAATTAAACTCCACTAAATACATCCTGTACTTCCATAATGACAGAACAGATTTTTAATTTTTACCTTTCAAGCAATTAAAAAAATATTAAACGAAATTTGATTTTTAATCAAAAAGGGTTCAACAAAAGTTCTAATATCTCCAAAGTTTTATATTACATCGACAAAATATTGTTACCAAAGTAAAGCTCATCATTTTTCTAAGCTACTACAAATTATTTCATAGTTTTAAATTAACGCTCTTATTTATTTATCAATAAATGAAATTGGATATATTTGGTCAAACCGACGGATGCTGCGAGCTCGGTACCGCGCGCGCGGTACTGAGCTCGCCAAAATGTAAAAGCCCCCTTAAATTAACGTTTCTGGAGCGAAGTTAATTAAAATATCCTTTAATAATCGCGTCGGGGCTTTGATACAAGACATCTTACTCTGAATCACACCTCCCCAACTGAAATACTCTATAGGGCGTATTAAGAGAGGGGCTAGAGCTTTCTCAATTTGCAATCGATTTTTCGTGACTTACAGTAGGTATTATTTTGTAAGGTTGAGCCAGCAGCACAGAACCGTGTTTTTTGTGCTCTACCCTTTTCTGTCACTTGAGATCGTCATTTCCTATGGAGCGCTATCGCGCGCGGAAGCCTCAACGATGCGATAGGCTATGGGGCTACAAACGCCGTCGACCGCGTACAGCGTCACGCCGTACGCTGCGTTACGATGCTTACTATAGAAATGTACTGTTGTGGTCTCTTTCACACGCTGACGTTGGCGTGTGGACGCTGTAGGCGGCGTTCAAACGCTTTGCGCCGCGTCTCTATTTATTTCGAAGCATTGCAGCGTGAATGTCGTATTTGGCGTCAGTACAAAATGTCGAAATTTAATAAAGAAAAAGACGAATTATTGACTAACTAAATCAGTCAAATGTTATAGCGCATTATACAAAGTAACACAAGCACCGCGAAAAGTGTCGAATTTATATTCAGTTTAAATCACTCGACTACATGCGAGCTCTGTTTGTCGACTACTGTTGTGAAAGAGACGTCATTGTTCGCTATATGGGATGTATTGACTGCTGACGCTGTACCTAGCGTTCAGACGTCGATCGGAACGAAAACGCTGAAGTCGGACACCGCATAAAGCATTTAATAGGAGACCGGTGCCATAGGTACTCACGGCGTCTTTCTTGCTCTGAGAAGTGACGATCCTAAGCGATAGACAGATGAGGTTCAACCCTTAGCTACTATCCAAGCTTAATGTGTACCGGCAGTCTCGCTTTTGTTAAACCTGCTCATCATCAGCCAGAACACGTCCATTGCTGCACACAGGGCGAGAGAACATAATCACTGTGACAGCTCTGTGGTGTGGTGGTTGAGCAGGTCGGCTCATAACCCGGTGGCGGCGGGTTCGATTCCCGCAACAAGACTAGTATTTGTGCACATGAAAAAAAGTGCAAATAGTTGTTCTGTGTCTGGGTGTTGTGGGACCATGGTCCTCGTAGTTCCTGGGTCTCTAGACACAGGAAATCCTAGTTAGGGTCCAGGATTTATGTCTGTGATGGTTGGGCGTTATTATTATTATATTATTAATCACACGCTTGCCGGGACTCTTGATAATAGCAGTATTAGGTAAGTTATAATGCATACCGAAAAGCGGCTGCCCATTCCTGGATGATCCCTCAGCCAGTTTTTACTGCACCTACGTGAAGAAAAATGAGGATGCAACTTTGATACTTTGACTTATTGCCTCCTTTCTCCTTGAAATGATGCCCTGAATACGTCCACAAAAGACATCTGAATCTGGTGTTGAATCACATCTAAAAACCCAAGAGACGCAGCCCTGTTTACTTTTTAACGGGCGGTTTAGGAGGGAAATTAGTTTTTAAATCGTGGAGAAAATTGCGGAAAAGCCGCTCGTTTTTTAAAGGAAACTGGTTTTTTCTGTTAATAATAATTTTGTGTAAATGTTGGTGTTTGGAAGCGCATGGTCTGTTTAATGAGTTTGAACGGAATTTTAAATAGCTTTTTATACTGGAATAGGGTAGTTGATATTCTTAAATATAATTAATTGCGATACGTTTGCTCAATACCGGTTCTTTTTAGGGTTCCGTACCCAAAGGGTAAAACGGACCCTATTTCTAAGGCTCCGCAATCTGTCTGTCTGTCTATCTGTCACCAGGCTGTATCTCATGAACCGTGATTGTTAGATAGTTGTAATTTTTATATATTATGATGTATTTCTGTTGCCGCTATAACAAACACATACAAACAAATACTAAAAAACAGAATAAAATAAATATTTTAGGGGTCACCATACCATACAACAAACGTGATTTTTTTTGCTCGCTTACCAAATGAGTCATAGATGGCGCTGCTTTAAATAGTACTGCTAGTGCTACTCAAGACTAGATGGCAGGGATAGATAATGGTACGGAACCCTTCGTGTGCGAGTCCGACTCGGCCGGTTATTTACGAACCGTTTTAAAATGCACTTAAACTATTACTACTAAACGTAGCTGCAATCTTTGTGTGGTATTCACAAAGAGGTTAATTTTAATTTGTTCACAAATTTCGATTCTGCTAAAGGTCTGATATCCTTTTTTAGTGACATAGCGTTTGAGGTTTCGCATGTAAATTGTAACCCCTTGCCTAATAAACACTGCATAACTACTATGTTTTCTCTCGTTCTGTCTTTGCGTATTTCAAACTCGATAGAAAGAAACAAAACACAAAGTAACTAACCCACTGCTATACAATGTTTATTTAGTAAGGGGGTAAGTATATTGCAAACAATATAAGAAAATCCGACCCGGGACTAATTCTATTGTGGCAAGGAAAGTGCCACCGTGGTTGGTAGGATCGGGAGAAACGATGTTGGCGCAGTCGGGAGGATATGCTTTTTGAGAAGTATTTTACGATTTCTCTAAAATTTTTGAATTTATTGCCATCACAGTGTAGTGTATACTATCTAATAATACACTTTAGTAGTAGATAGTAGGTAGGTAGTTAATTTAAAGAATAAAATAACTTTTCCCGTTATTAAAAATATTGTTAATTGTCTAATGATTCTACTACATAGGGCAGGTACTCAGTTAGTGCATTTAATTTTAATATACCCAGACATAAAACAAACATCCATTTTCATGACATAAATGTTTTTCCTGAGTAGGAATCGAACACACGACCTACAGATCCGAAGGCAGAGTTACTACCAACTGAGCTATCAGGCAACTGAGAATCAAACATCTTTTTTTAATAAGGATGATAAAAAAAATCACATAATTATATGAATAAAAGAAAATAGCTGTAAACACTCGCTATAAATAGGTTTTTCCATTGTAATGGGATATCATCTCGTACCAAACCAAAATACATATTTACAGCCATTTCAGTAAAAGCCTTTGCTTCACCGTGATTTCCTTAAAACACCATTTAGGTTTGGAAATATTCCGATATTTGTTTTCATATATTTTATCGCTTAGTCATTGCTTTTACATGTGACTTGTGTATTTGGTAAAAGGTTATTTTATTACACCAAGATACAGGCCTCGTGCTTAGTTTGGAGCTCATAGTTAAGTTTAATTTGACGGAAATGTATATTCTTGCGGTTTATGTATATGTATTAAAATTGTAACTTTTATTCTGGCAATAAATTTATCTTATCTTTATCTTATCTTATCTTTTACACACTAGTTGCTGCCCGTGGCGTTGCCACGCGTTGGATTACATTGACTGTCGCACGCTACCGCTACTGCTGCGAAAGTATGGCCTCCTTTAATTATACTCTTTGAGTATGGCGGTGGCGTGCAACAGCCACCGGTGGCTGTGGTCTGTGGCCCGTTCATGCGCCAAATAAGCCTTTGCTCACCTGGTCTGTGCTAAAAAAATAAGTGTCATATTTGCAATGCTCTGTTGTATTCGGTATTTCGTCATACTTGCAGGACATAGTATATATGTTGCCAGTAAAAAGTATTAAGTAACTGTAATTTGAACAGTTATGATGTCAATGACAAAAGAAGCACAAAAATATCGTTTTGAGGCCAATCTATTTAACCTACATCTTATTTATTTATTTACATCTAAGGTTTGAGGTGTTTTGTTAAAATTTTGCAGAGCCAGGCAGCCAGCAGATATCACTTGTGTCACATCCTAAAAAGATGCCTGTACCACAGAATTCGATCTAATTACTTCTAAGTCTATGGCCTATCAGAAAATGTTAAAACTGTTGAATATTCATAGCATTAAGCACCGCACTACCTTTGTTTTTTCATAAACTCTGGTCATTGTTCTGCATGCATGGTATATTTACTACATTGCACAGGAATTAAGAAATGGCTTCATTTTTAAAAACCGTGATTTTGACGAAACCTCATCTTAGAACTTGACTCCGTTTGGTAAACGCCGCAAAAGGTTTTCTATCAGCCACACCCAGTTTTGTTGCTTGTAAAATCACACCCAGGAAGTAAATCCAAAGGCCAGACCCAGAACCCTTTAAATCAAAAAACTGAATAAAAATTTGAATTATGTAAGCTTTAATATTTTTTGGTATGTAGTAGTAAGTACCCATCTAATTTACTCCGAAAACGCCAAACAACCTGTAAAGACTTAAATAGAAAAACTATTAATTGTTTTGATAGTTTCAATACGCTGTTTATTGCATATTTACTACGGAAATTGATTATAATGAGCTTTCGACTGTTGTATTACTATCAAAGTTACGTTATGAATAGGTAGCAAAGAAAGTTAACTCATAGAGTAGCGGTTATATTACTCTTTGGTCATATCCTTGCACAAAGATTTTTTTCTTTAATCTGTGCCTATAAAGTTACCGTCAGTTGCAAAAAAAACTCACCATGAAGCGGCCATGTTGTTTAAAATTCCGTTTTTTTCGTAATGAAATATGAATAGTTTAGAGCAAAAAAATTAATGATATTTCAATTTTAATGTATCCTATTTGAAGCGCCGGGTATTTCTAAGCATATTAGTGAAACCTGCATGAAAATCAGTTCAGTGTTTTAGGAGTTCAGTCGGAACAAACAAATAACGACACATCAGAGTCCCTAGATGGCGCTGATATAAATAAAATTAGATAATGTATGGAAAAAGGGCAAAAACCGGGTGGCCTGCATCACGCATGCGATATTTTTTTAACAATAGAACCTATGGGATAAATTACATTTGATATAATTATGTGTGTGTTCCCTAGTGCACCAGAGTTACACATTTATTATATGTAGGGATAAGGTCAATCTGCTTCTGCTGTTTCGTTAAGCAACCTAGGTACGAATGACTTAAGCCATCGCCTAAACTTAAAAACTTAACATAATACAAGTGCTTATAAATAGGCATTTACTTATGAATATACTTCATTACGTAAAATCTATATTAAGGTCTACTGAAACTGGACGACGAGATCATTTAAGGCACCGGGTAGGGCCAGATAAGCAGGTTAAAATCCGTTCAAAGAAACATTGACCTTAACATACCCGGGACACTCTGGGATTTCTTACCTTTTGTTGATTAAATTAAATTTGATTATTATTAAAATAGGCTTTTTTTAATAATAATCAAATTAAAATAATATTTTTTTTAAAACTTTAAAGGAAAAATAAATGAGAAATAGAGATCAACTGTGTATCAGAAGGTCCCATACAGCATTAATGCATAGTAGTATGTTTTGTATGGCGCCAAAAATGTATAGTAAACTGCCCGAAGCATTGAAGATGTGTAATATCGCTAATTTTAAGATGAAACTAAAGAGGCTGCTAGTTGACAAATGTTATTATAGTATTACAGAATTTTTAAATGACTCCGATTTGGTTATGACATATTGACTGTATTGTTGGCCTCGTTAGATATTTATTTGTGTTTTAAATTGTGACTAAAATATTTGCATGCCTACCTGGTGAGAATGTATAAGGGACATATTATAATATTTATCATCATTTTTTGTAAATACCGCCATTAGGACAAATAAATCAAATTGAATTGAATTGAATTGAAAAAATCAAAAATCTGTTCTGTCATTGATGACTTATGGAACTGAGACATGGTCTCTTACTGTTGGCCTCATTAGTAAGCTCAAAGTCGCGCAGCGAGCTATGGAGCGAGCTATGCTCGGTGTTTCCCTGCGAGATAAGCTCCGGAACGAGGAGATCCGCAGGAGGACTAAAGTGACCGATATAGCTCTTAGAGTTAGTAAGTTGAAGTGGCAATGGGCAGGCCACATCGCTCGTAGAACTGACAACCGATGGGGAAGAAAGGTTCTCGAGTGGCGACCACGAACCGGAAGACGCAGCGTAGGCCGGCCCCCCACTCGGTGGACCGACAACCTGGTGAAAGCCGCGGGGAGCCGATGGATGCAGGAGGCGAGCAGCCGCTCAAGGTGGCGTGCTCTGGGGGAGGCCTATGTTCAGCAGTGGACGTCTTCAGGCTGTTAATGATGATGATGATGATGATGATGATGTTCTGTCATTATGGAAGTACAGGATTTTATTTAGCGGAGTATAATTTAGTTTGGAGACTTACGTTACACAGAATTTGCAAATTAGAGCTCTCATTTCGGGGCTCTGTGTGTTTTTGCCAAAACGAACACCAGGAGAGTAAAATAGGTATATTGAAATGAAGGGTATTTTTCATACCGGGTGGCGCAAAAGTAAAGACCCTATTTGGTTCAGCTATAACATTTTTTCTAAATTAGAAAACTAGATTTAGGTTTTTTTAAATGTATATTTGTGCCATTAAATTTCGTACCATTAGGATTTAAAGATGATGTCTTTTAAATGGTGACCTCCAGAGTTGATACACATTTGAGCCCTATTTATGACATTTTGCATAACTTGCCGTAACACTTCCTGCGATATGTTCGTTATTTCTTGACGAATGTTTTCTTTTAGAGCTGCGAGAGTCTGTGGCTTGTTCACATACACCCGAGATTTCAAAAAACCCCAAAGAAAGAAGTCTGGACTGGTCAGATCGGGTGATCTTGCAGGCCAAGGCAAATCGCCAAAACGAGAGATAACTCGGCTTGGAAAAGCGTCCCTCACTAAGTCCATAGTGTCGCGCGCTGTGTGTGCCGTAGCGCCGTCTTGTTGAAACCAGATGTGCTCCAGCCCCAATTCGTCCAAACTGGGTATCAAAAACTCACGTAACATGGTTCTGTAGCGTTCTCCAGTGACAGTTATCGCATTGCCTCCAGCGTCTTCGAAAAAATAGGGTCCGATCACTCTGTCAACACAGATGCCACACCATACAGTAACTTTTAGTGGGTGTAGAGGTGTTTCTTGAATAATGCGCGGATTATCAGTGCCCCAGAACCGAGTATTCTGCTTATTGACATGCCCTGAGAGATGGAAATGCGCTTCGTCACTCATAACCAATTTTGAAGGAAAATCATCTTGCAAAATGTCATAAATAGGGCTCAAATGTGTATCAACTCTGGAGGTCACCATTTAAAAGACATCATCTTTAAATCCTAATGGTACGAAATTTAATGGCACAAATATACATTTAAAAAAACCTAAATCTAGTTTTCTAATTTAGAAAAAATGTTATAGCTGAACCAAATAGGGTCTTTACTTTTGCGCCACCCAGTATAATGGCTAAAGCTATGCATCAAATATTGACGACGAAAACCTTGCAACTAGGGATAATTTTGTAAAAGCAGCCTTAACGCTATCAGAGAACCCTTTCACTTTGCATCTTAGTAACTTTATTAGAACCTTTTTCCGTCTTTCCATTCTTATTCACTACTCAACTAAAAAGAAGTGAATTGGAAAGAAGCTTCAAGTATTTTTAAAGAACGAACCAATAAAAAGGTTTGCGTAAACGAATCTGCGGTCGCAGTGTTGCCATAACGGTAAAAACGTCCAAGTTTGGTGAGTAATGTGTTATTATTCCGGCCAAATGCTGAGGTAGGAGAACGTTTAAGTAGCATTGTTTGAAAGTTTTGAAACTAAATAAAAGTAGAAAGCTATAAATAAATTTTTAGAATAATAATATGTGGCTGTTGAAACTTTTATAAGTGATACACAATAAGTAAAAAAAAAAAACAAAAATAAAATAAAAAATAAAAAAACTAAAAAAAAATTAAATTATTGTTCACTCATTTATTGTTTTTTCTTAGATATAAGTTTTTCTACAATATTCATATAAAAATAAATTACAAAAATATTATAAAAAAACCTTAAACCTAGAGTGCCGCCGGCAGCGGGGCAGGACCCAAGCTACCAGTGGTCAGGGCTGCAGAGTGAGGAACCTCCTGACAATACGTGCCGTGTCAAGGAGTACTTGCCTTCTGAATCTGACCCTTGATGCAACCGTCTAGCGAGAGCCTCTCGAGGTGTTGGTCGAGGCTCTTCGCTATAAGGCCGTTCGCCGAAACGACTATCGGGACAATGCTCGTTGAGTCAACATGCCACATGGCGGTTACCTCGTGAGCCAAGTCAAGGTACTTGCTGAGTTTGTCCTTCTCAGCCTTCACGAGGTTCTCGTCATGTGGAATGGTGATGTCAACGAGCGCTGCCCAGCGTTGGGATCGGTCTACCAGCACGATATCAGGCTTATTGGCTACAGTAGTCCTGTCCGTGATGATAGAGCGATCCCAATAGAGCAATGCACGGCCATTTTCGAGAACCGGCCCCGGTGTGTACTTGTAGTACGGCACCTCAGACTCCACAAGGCCGTATTGAAGGGCAAGTTGCTGATGGATGATCCTGGCCACTAGGTTGTGTCTGTGCAAGTACTCTCCGTAAATTATTGTTATTGTTGTTGTTATTATTATTGTTAAATTATTACTTTATTTGTTTTATTTTTACTTTATTTATTATTTTTAATTAATTTTTTTTTTTTTACTTGTACAAAATATATTTAGTTTTTACTACATTAAGTACACCTGATGGAATGTGAAGTTTAAGCCAACAACGAATCACGACCAGGGGGCGTACTGTGAGCTCTTAGCGCCATTCAAAACAGAGCCTATACTGGATCGCTTTGTTTTTTTTCTTTGTATGAGGATTTTGACGATCCAGTATAGGGTCCGTTTTGAATCGCGCTAAGAGTTCGCAGTACGGCCCGTGACTCAGAAAATAAAACTATTCTCCATTATCGTGAGCGTGTCGATATAAAAAAATAACAGTAACTTAATCTACTGATAAGAAAGCCGCAAAGGGATTCACAGTTCTGTTTTTAGCTTCCCAATGAAACCATCCTCGCTGAACCCAAATCCCACAAAAATACCCTAAAAATCTCGTACGCCACAAAATCCACCCGATTTACGGCAAATCTGCCGCCTGGCAACACTGCTGAGGTGGAACTGGCGTAATAAAATCAAACCGGCTGCCAACGGCGGAAAATGGCGTAGAATCGAATTCCTTGACGCCGCATTCAAGGAAATTAGGTCGAAGTAACATCGGAAAATGCTAGCTTAATTCAAGAAATGATGGAATAATTTAGTTTTACCTTCTTGCATGCTTGGGCTTGTGGCTATATTATGATAAATAATATCTGGGTTTAGGCTCCACTTACAACCAAAGGTCTCAACATGATATAAAATAAAGCAAAAATTTCCGATTTGTGGATCCAGTTACCAATAAGGTAGGTATTACATTCATACGAGCGATGGCCAGTTCCCGAGATACAAGGATGTTCAGAAGAGGCATATGAGTAGATTCAGCATTGAGCCCTCTCGTTGGGAAGCACTTGCTCAGAATCGTTCCGAATGGAGGCGGTTACTCTTTTGAGGACGACATAAGGCGCGATCTTGCCTCCAAACGTGACGAGACTACCAATTTAACAGCCATATCACCGAAAACTTAAAAGATTACAAAGATAGATAGGACAGGTGTTATACTTATTCTGTGGAGCGGGTCAGGGAGGACGATGGCAACTCTGACCCGCTCCGGCACAGACGGACCGGGGGATGGAGGAGGCGTATTGCGCACCTTCTCCATCCTCCGTAGTGGGGTCGGTAACGGATAGGCGGGGCCGGCGCCCCGCTAGGATCCACTAGGATCGCGCTAGCATTCACTCGTTTGGCGAAACGAGTGAATGCTAGCGCGATCCTAGTGGATCCTAGCGGGGCGCCGGCCCACATACTACAACCGATGGGGAAGAAAGGTTCTCGAGTGGCGACCACGAACCGGAAGGCGCAACGTAGGCCGGCCCCCTACTTGATGGACCGACGACCTGGTCAGAACCACGGGAAGCCGGTGGATGCAGGAAGCAAGCAGCCGCTCAAAGTGGCGCTCTATGGGGGAGGCCTATGTTCAGCAGTAGACGTCTTTAGGCTGATGATGATGATGATGCGTACGCCAAAATGGGCTGATTTGAAGGTACTTAGATACTAAACAAGAAAGTTCACAACATAAGTTTAAATTAATCTTTAATGGAATACACGTTTGAAATAAAATTATAATTAGATTTCCTCTAATACATAATATTATTCCTTATCGTTCAACTCATTAATAAATGAATCAAAACTATTTTATCATACTAATTAAGTACGTGCGCTTACAATATAAAATAACATCTAAATTAATATAATTTTGGTCAAAATATTCACAGAAATTGGTAAACATTCATTTATTTATGGCACTATTAATACTATATCTAATAATAACTGATTAATTAATACCTACAACTATTGCTACTACCATAATTATAGTGAACTGTATACACTGCCCATATTGCTAGAGGCATTTGCAGATTTTGTCCGCTATGGAGCAGTGTGTTATTAACTTTTAGGCCGCCAATACACGTTCAATTTTATTGACCAAAAAAAATTGACGAGACCACTTCCGTGAATGTTTTCTCCATACTGTCACCTGTAAACCGAAAAACATTGACCAATACTAAACCCTACACGATCAATAAAATTTATCAATTACAAAGATTGCTCAATAAAATTGAACGTGTATGAGAGGCCTTAGATGACTGTGTGGTAATGTTTAGCCAAATAGATGCAGGACTCACAGAATAAAATAATAATGCCTCTATAGGATAAGACTTTGAGATCCAAAAGTCGAATATCAGACTACATCTAGCAGATTAATTTGTAAAGGAAAAATTTGAATCACGAGCGGGACTTGAACCCGCATCCAAATAATAAAAATGGGATAATTCTTAAGAATTTCTCAATAGATGGCGCTGCCAACCCCGTAAGTTGGTTGTAAAAAGGTGAAGGATAAATTCGGACACGAGATCTCTTGTCACGATAGCTTAAGTAAAGCATGTCCCGGCTTTAGGGACGGATGGATGCGGGTTCAAGTCCCGCTCGTGATTCAAATTTTTCCTTTACAAATTAATCTGTAGATTACGCTGAGCAGGCGATACTGCTATAAAAATCATAAATATTACATCTAGCAGTACCTAATCGTTATTTAGAAAAATGGTGATAGAAAACCACTGGAAAGTTCTATCTTAGATTCTGCACTCCGCATGTTTTGCGTTTTTTTTATTTTGTGCCGGCATGATGTAGTATCAACTATAAAGTAAACTATAAGATCGGTAGGTATGGTCCCAAAAAAGATTTTGTTTACCCTTTTTTTTAAATATTAGTAGCCACTCTGAAACTGGGGCTGAATCGTTAGTTGCCTGATATTTTTATTATTAAGTTAGAACGTTAAAACTAGCGCGGCAATTTCAAATGTTCTTGCGTTCTTTTGCCAATAATAGCTTAATTACTCAACGTGATTACATGAAAACTAATTTTGCGGAAATAAATAGAATGTATCAACAAATTACGATTAAAAGTATCTCCTACTTATCATTGGTTTAGCGACAAATGGCAATAGACTGAAACACTAAGATTTTGCCATTTGTCGCTAAACCAATGATAAGTAGATGATACTTTTAATTGTAATTTATTGATACATTATATTTATTAGCGCAAAATTAGTTTTCATGTAATCACGTTGAGTAATTAAGCTATTATTGGCAAAAGAACGCAAGAAAATTTTAATTTGCCGCGCTTTCCGAACTTTGCACCTTTAACAAAACGAACGTCTTGTTATTTAGGAGAATGCTGTTTTTGACATTCATGAGAAACATACATTTTAACATAATTGGGCTTTTGGTCTGCATCTCAAAATCTTTCTCAGAAGATCGGCTACTTAAATGCCTCGCCTGTGTAATTAAGCATAGCCTTTCAATGGAGTCAGTTCGACGACCATGGGCATTGGCGGAGCGCTTGGTGTAACTAGCAATGGGCTTCCGACCTGGCCCTTCTTCTGAATCATGGTCTGGTTAATCAGGGACTGGCCCATCATGGGCTTTCGATTGCCGCCAACTCGAAGTAGTCCTTTCTTAGCTGCGATGATAAGCAGCACTACTGCAGATAGAGTGAACGACAGAATCTAAAAAGAAGATTTTTACGTTAGTAATAAGTACAGGGGATGCATTGTCTATAAATCCAGTTGACCAATGATACAACTTCCCCTCATACGAAAATTAGTAGTGTATTTCAACTACTATTTTCATATAAATCACGGGAACCCGTTGATGTCTTTTATTCCATCCTGCTCTATCCTTTGTTATTTCGTATAGCTTTGTCTCGTTTTGTTCCCTCGCCTCCTGCCCGCGCAGGTGAGTCGTGTTTTTACGAGAAATTATGTTCACGAGCTATCGACGGGCTTTACAATCTTTGACGGGATGATTATTGACAATTTTACTTTTTTTTAATGTTAACAAATAAGGAGACAGGCTAATCGTTCACCTGATGCAGCCACCCATAACAGTTGCAGTACTACACGGAGCTCTAAAGCCCACATACACACATCAGCTGGAAAACGTCTACTTCAGCAGTAGACGTTTTCATAAACATAAGCCTCCCCCATAAAACGCCACTAAGCAGTCCTCTTAGTGAAGACGCTTATCATAGTGGAGGGATTGGCCATAATCACCACTGGCATCACTAAACATCACTTGGCAGGCGGCTTGGATCGCAGAAGATTCTAATGTAACGAGGAGAATGCTGCTGCCCGTTCCCTGGATATTCCCTTATCCGGCTCTTACGGCACCCACGGGAAGAGATGGGGTAAAAACTCGCCATATCTTATTTAACTGGCAGTCGCCCTGTGCAAATATATCGCCAACTGTGCAGTTTTTCTACTACACACTCAGTTTTAACGTGCAGTCTTATCTGAATAGTTTATCTGATGCTATATTATTACAGTTTTATAAACCAAAAGATTTTAGGGAAACTGTAACAGTTGTACTGAGACATGCGTTTGACCACTATTTCACCTGTAATGTTGGTAAGGTTTTTGTAATACTAAAGACACTAAGGGTGGGTTTTTTCACCAATAGTTAAGGTAACCAATGTTAAAACACAAATTCTAACCAATGATCAAAATTTGTTAGAGTTTTTAACCATTGGTTACCTTATCTAATGGTGAAAAAATCCACCCTTAACCAAGAAGTTCTAGTATGTATAATATTTTTTTTATTTTTTTATGTAACTGAATGACGTGACGAGCTAGGCGTTCACCTGATGGTAAGCGTCACGGCTGCTCAATGCAGATTGCAGTATCACTCGGAACTATAGTTTTGCGTGACACTGCACATCGCACGTCATCCTGAGACTTCACACAGTATAGTAATAAAATTACTAGACTGTGTGATCAGATCATAAAGTCTCATTTGCCCAGTAATTTCACTAGCTACAATGCCCTTCAAACCGGAACACAGTAGTGCTTGCACATTACTGCTTGGCGGCAGAATAACTGGCAACGCGGTGGTACCTACCTAGACGAACTTTGCAGAAAAGTCCTACCACCTAGTACCTATATCCTATAATGATATGGTTACAACAAGGTACCTACTTGGCAGAAAAGTATAAAATAATAATACCTAGTTTATTTAAGCTAATACCAAAGTTTTTTAATTAGATGCATGCTTGTTCATCATTCTTTTTTAAAGTGTTTAAGTGCTTTAAAACAAGTTACGTATTGAAATAGACAAGTTTAAAAGTGGCCCAAGCCGACCGGAGGGAAAATAAATGCATATTTTTCTAGAAACTTATGTAGTTTTCAAAACATTCCATTCAAAGGCAAGTTTTCATAATCATCTTTGTTTACGAAGTTTTATCTAGAACAATGCCGACGTAAGTTTCTGAGAAACAAAGAATACCCAGAGGTAAGTTTATTATCTGACTAGGGTTGTCAACTTTTTAAAACAACTAGCAACGCGATGCAACTTTTCTCAATATCTTTAAAACCTTAGAAAATAGAAAAATACCGAACAAATTAGCACGAAAAGCAATTTAACTTTTTATTGCATGGGTGTAAGGTAAAACAGGATTTGATGCTGCAGATTTGTATTTGGTTTATTATCTCCAGCCGTTTCTAAAAAAGGGGCGTTTAAAAGACAGAGACGGATAGATGGATACCAAAATGAATTTACTTTCATGCAAGAGTTTCGTTTTTATAACACAGGTTTTTATTCTACTAAAAGAGACAAAGAAGTATAAAAATAATAAACTGTTTCCTAAAGCCTCGAATACCTATGTGAGAAACTACGTGTTATGATAGGTATCAGGTGGTACTTACAAGGAACCCTTTATAATAAACCATGAACCTAAACCATTTACATTTAGTTGAAACATTGCATTAGGTAGGTATTCCTACCTATTTAGGTCACCCTTCACCGTAAGTACCTATCAATTAATGCACAAAGTTGAATTTTAAATAACTCGCAAACATAACCTCCACGGTTTTTCCAAACAAAACACCACACAAAGGTCATTCTTTCTTTCTACTCACAGCTGATATCCCGAACGTAGCCATCACTTCGTAAGACATAAACATTTTGACACTAAAACAATTAAGTTCGAAACACAAAACAAAAAACACTCTAATTGCGCTGCGTTTTTGTTCCGCTACCAACGAATGAATGAACACGAGTACTACAAAAATTCTCGAATCGAAACACACAGAAGCACGCTGTCAAGGTGTTTGATTATAATACGTTTTACAAGCTCGACAGGTGACACAGAGCGCTAAATGGAAAACCAAAATGGCGCCTGTTAACCTGACAGCACGGAGCGGCAACGCCTCACACATACGTCATTCGGAACTCGTTTTACGCGCGCGTCGCATACGCATCGCATTCCGCTGATCTGTTCCCGTGTTATCTATGGCCGATTTATCATTGTTCAAATAATAGCTGCTGTGCCCTGTTTGGAGGTTGAGGCTGATTTGAATGCAAAGTATTGAAACTTATTCAATTGTGTTCACATCCGTTATTAAATAGGTAGGTTGCTAAATAGCAATGTTCTTTTACAAAATATATACTAAAGGCGCCCTGCGGTTTCACCAGCTATAGTCCTGTTTTCTCGCGGGAGCTTCTAACTTTCCGGGATAGAAATGATATGTTCATAAATTATATATACACAACAAGATTAGTGGGCACAATTTCATCCAAACCAACTTGCATTTAGCGTGGCACTGGTCTAGTCATCTAACAATTTCATTTATATTAGGTACTAATTGACTCGCACCGGCTTCGCATGGTTTCATCTGTATCTTCTCTTCAACAGAATGAGTATAAATAAAAAAATAAATATAAAATAATACAAACAATAAAAATCTTGGATAAAAATTGCATACATGTTTCTTCGTACGACCCGCACTTGGCCGTTTTAGAAAACAACAAAAAGTATTCTAAATGTTATTCTGATAGCTATACCCATACCAAATTTCAGTGAAATCTGTTAAGTAGTTCCAGCGGGGATACCGTCTGTACTAATAATTTCATTATTCATAATTTCATTTCACATACCTCATTTTTAATAATGATGAAATTTATAATGGTGGTTATTAACTTTGTTCATAATAGTTACTTTTTATATTGATCTTTTCTTATACAATTTATTCAAATAATGTTTAAATTTATAAATTTTTATGTTATAATATCAATGTTAAGAATTTTTTATCATATTTTTTTTTATTATAAATATCATTACTTATAATTTCATAATAATCAGCATTCATAATTATATTGTTTATAATGTTTTTTTTTCATATTTTTTAGTTAACATAATAATAATTTTGAGGTAGTTAAATCATTACATAGATATGCGTGTATACCCTAAAGATACTAGTCTAAGGCAAAGTCATAAATAGGTGCGACGACGAGCGAAGCGAGGAGGAGCGTTAGGTTAACTGTGACCACACGACGCACGAGCCGAGCGAGCGAAGCGAAGGGTAGCGAGCGTGCCGCGGCAGCGGCCGGCGAAGTGCCAGAAGTCACTTATGCTTATATAAAAAATTACAGAAACCATCTATATTAAGTTTCAGATAACCTCTATTTGATTTAAACAAAGTTCACCAACAACACCAAAATCAACATAACATGAGAAAATATAAGTTATTTTACAATTAGTCCACACGTTAATTTTGATTGTTTTAACTGGATAAAGTGCCTGCATAGATTGAAGAACAAATTGGCTTGCCGTAATACGTTTTTATAACTGATTAAGATATATATAATAATCAACAGTTCCAGTCACATTAATTTACAGTATTATAGATAATCTGTTTTATGATTTAAGTTACTTATTGTAAAAGAACATTATAAATTTGTACTGTTATGTTATATACGCCTTATGAGTTTCATTCTTATAAATTTGGATTATTATTAATTTTGATTTATAATAAAGAAAATTAGATGTAGTAAAAGTATGTTAAATCACATTATGTGAAATGATGATTATAAGTAACATTTTTATTTGTAACAAAATTATGATAAACGATTTTATAAGTTTCGACAGTGAACCGTTCCAGCGTGATGCGTGTTCAAATTGACAGACAGACACAAAATTAAAAAAGAATTGTTTCCACTTCTATATCGACAAAGAAGTTTAATGTAATCAAAAATTTTCAAAAAATATTCATTGTATAGATTTAGCTCAGTTACAGTTTAAATATATGTAGATATAGATTAACCAACCAAGTAAAAGAAAACCTTTTTGCGTATTCTTTATGTATTATATAAGTTAAAGGTACCTTTTCTATACCTACATTTATTAACTGGAACTGCGTAGACGAACAGTATTAGTTTTCAACTCTTCGAATCACCCAAAGGCGTTTCATTAGCCAGAAACAAAACGTGCCTGAGGTATAATTTCCTCCGCCCTTCATCAGGGCATCCGGACCCTTGTCTTGCACCTTAATTTACCGCCCTTCGATGATATGGGCCGTTAGAACCAATGGACCATGGACCGGATGGGCCCTTATCGTCGGATGGGCCCACCTGATGTAGGCCTTGTAATAAACGACAAGTACAACACTATTTTCTTGATGTAATCGTAGAATTTGTCTCTGTTTGACATAGAAAGCGGATTCACTTCAGTGAGCGCGATCCCTATCTACTTCCGGAGTTTTGAGTTATTGATTCGATTGGCGTTAAATTTAAATAAATGAAGGTTTCAGAGGAGAAGTTTTCAACCAATGTGTGTTGCCAGTGATGTCTTATGGCACTGAGACGTGGTCTCTTACTGTTGGCCTTATGAGTAAGCTTGAAGTCGCGCAGTGAGCTACGGAGAGAGCTATGCTCGGAGTTTCCTGGCGAGATAAGATCCGAAGTGAGGAGATCCGCAGGAGAACTAAAGTGACCGATATAGCTCTTATAATTGGCAAGTTGAAAAAGCAATGGGCAGGAACTGACAATCGATGGGGAAGAAAGGTTCTCGAGTAGTGACCACGAACCGGAAGACGCAGAGTTGGCCGGCCCCCCACTTGAATGATGAACCAACGACCTGGTGAGAACCGCGGGAACCCAATGGATGCAGGAGGCAAGCAGCCGCTCAAAGTGGTACTCTATGGGGGAGGCCTATTTTTCCTACGATGGTGCATGCTTGCCTAGAAGATACCTCTGTTCGTTTGCACGACCGGATACCGTAGTAAAGAAGTATTTTCGACCAGGAGCAATACCTAATTACCAGGGAACTAGCAGGATATTTCACAAGTGTTGAAATTTTAAAAAAAAATCTCACACGATATGCCTCTTTTTATTCGAATGTGCAAGAGTGCCAGTGAGAATTGTACACGACCAATCCAAAACTTGAAATAAAAGTTCACAAGCACCCAAGTTGGAACAGTTGTGGAATGTTCTAGAAATGTGTACTTTGTCATAATTTGTACGTTTGAGAGACGGATAGTTGGATAAGACGTAGTTTCCTGCTATTCTTCTTATTGCAGCGCGCGAGATTGTGACAAAGTTGTTTTGCTAAACTTTGTCATGCCTTTTTAATTGACTCAAGAACTTTTTGATACGTATAATATAAGATAAGATATTATAGTTCTTAAAATTTTAGCAACCAGCGGGATTTGAACCCACGCTTTCCAATTAGACGCTCTGCCAACTGAGCTATGGTCACATGACCGCTGACGGCGAAAATCTTTAGGACTATGTATTTTTTGATACGTTCACAATTTTATATTGAAAATACGAGACGTAATAAAACACATCACATCATCATCTCCACAAAACTTCCACTGATGAACATAGGCCTCTCCTATTAGTTGTTTTTGCCATAAATACCACGCTTGGCAGGCGTCTTAGGCCGTTTGTCCACTGCACCGTCACCGAGCCGTCACCCGAGAACGAGATGTCGTTATCGAAGTACATTGCTAGTAATGTACGTATCGCCGAAGTAGCCAGACATACATTACTAGCAATGTACTGCGATGACGACATCTCGTTCTTGGGTGACGGCTCGGTGACGGTGCGGTGGACAAACGGCCTTAGGGTGGGTTTTTGATTTTATTTTATTATATTTTATTTTATTTTCATCAGAAAACTAACAGCTAACTAGTAACAATAGGTACACTTGTAAAAATTAACTTATGGCTAATTATAAGTTTTCACATCTAGGTAACTAAGTAATTTTTTTTTCCTTTTTTCAAAATTGCACAAGCGACAGACAAGATTAAAACTGAGAAGAAGTTAAATTAAGATATATGGGTTATTGAATTTACATAAAAGAATGACCTAAACACTTTAAAACATTTAAAAACAAGACTAATTTTAAGAATTTAAAAAACGATTATTTAAACATTGCTTCAACTTGAGTGCCGACATATTAAATAAATCAAAATCCATTTCCTTCGCCATTGCATTATAACACCTGCACGCTCTGATTAAATAGCTGTTTTGCATGTAATTGCACTTTACATTAGATATGAAAATAAGATTATGTTTTTCTAAATGAGGCCGCAGGGGTTCGGATTCCTATCTGTTCGAGTAGCTCAAACAAATTTTGACCAATGGTTAGAATTTGTTAGACTAAGAAAAGATTTATTCATGGTATTACAAATCATATTAATTTAATTTAATAATAGGTCACTCCAATAACCCACCCCTTATTGTTCCCGGTGCAAAGGTGCCCATAACGCTTGCTGCGTTGCCACGTTGGATGGCAATGGCCAACCTTTGCACCAGAAACGCACCGGAGCGGGAGTCACCCGACCTTTCGGCCATCCTACGCCCTAGCTCTGACACCAAGTTCTTTGCTTCTGCTCCCCAACTGCCCATGGTCTCCACAGCGATGGGCACAAAATAATAGTGGGGCTCCATCGCTGCGTATTTCAGCCGCTTTTTGTAAGCGGCCTCTTCCGCTGCCGCTGCTGGAGTGTGGGCAGTACGACCCAGATGGCTAGCAGCAACCGTGCTGACGCAGGTGGCGTCCCATACTAGACATTTGCCGCCTTTCCACGGGACTAAGGTCAAGCCATCTGGTCTCTTGCCGTCGGACCTGCTAAGCCCCGGCGGTTCTAGCACACAGGGCACATTAGCCGAGACGAAAGCTCTACGGACTATGTCGTTGAGGACATGGTGACGTGGAAACCTACCGGAGCATCGACGACAACTCAACGCGTGGTGACCATTGGCCTCCACCATGGAACCACAGGTGCATCTATGAGGTTCACACACCTTGCAGCCAAGGCGGAGGGAAACCGCCACACGCAGAGGTGAAACTTTTTACAGCGGGAATTATTTTATTTTATTTTATTTATTTTATTTTTATTTTACATGGAAAACTAACAGCTGCTTAGAAGCTAATAAAGAATGATCATAAACAAAAGAGAAAGCCTTAAATAGTTTCCGCTTGTAGTTATAGAGATTACAAAGTTTACAGTGTCCTAACAGATAACGGTGATAGATAAAAACCAGGTGAAAAGAAAAATATAAATGTACCTAAATCTAAACCTTGAGCACAATAATCATATTAGTCAAAGCCATATAAAATATATTACAAATATATTATAACCCTTTAGGTATACTTTGATCCGTAGTTAAGGTAACCAATGGTTAAAAGCTCTAACAAATTTTGACCAATGGTTAGAATTTGTTAGTATTTTTAACCATTGGTTACCTTAACTAAAGATCAAAACCCCACCATTAGTGAACTCAGTAGATTGTAGTGCAGACGGAAAAGAATTACTGCTGGTCATTCCCTGGATATTCCCTTAGCCGTCTCTGGCTAGAAACCTATATTGTCAAGACTTATGCTATTTTTCAAATGGGTTAGTTGCAATCTCTGCAGTTATCCAGTTAAAAATAAAAAATACTGGTAGTTTAGTACATTTTTGAATAATATGACTTAAGTCTCGAAAGTCTCGTTATTCCCGGGACTAGAGGTAGCAGTCTCGAGTCTCGAAAATACGAAAAAATCGTCGAGACTCTCGATATTTTCGAGACCGAGACTCCCGGGATGAAATCCCTACTAGGTAGGCAGGCCTCCGACTAGATGAACTAACGACATTATGAAAGTGACGGGCATCCAGTGCAATGCAGGGCAATGTAGATGGCAGAATCTCGTTCAGTCTGGCGGTTGATGGAAGTAAAAAGCGTATGTTCATTTAGAAGTAAACTTCTTCTGACTGATGATGATGATGATGATGATGCGTTTGGCATTTGTGATAAGAATCTTCGGAGTGACGTAAGCGTCACTCCGAAGATTCTTATCACAAATGCCAAACTATTAGGTACTATACCACAAATTGATTGGCCTGTTAGCTCAGTTGGTAGTAGCTCTGCTTCCCATCAAGGACATACCTATACATTTGTGTGATGAACATCGATGTTTGTTCTGTGTCTGGGTGTTATATTGTATTCTATGTATTTACAAACAAAAAGTATCTAAGTATTCAATCAGTTATCTGGTTCTCATACTACCAGCTATGCTTAGTTTGAGGGCTAGATAGCGCTGTGTGAAATGTCCACACATCTTTTTGAAGTGTATGAAAATAATACTTAGAGTTTTATCGCAACTGGTTTCGTATACGGATTAAAAAGTCTTTGACCGAAACTGGTTACGTACAAGGACGAATAAGTCTTCGTTCGTAACTGGTTACGTACAAGAACGAAAAAGTCTTCGTTCGTAACTGGTTACGAAACTCCGGTTTCGTAGACGGTCGAAGCGTTTTTGTAGCACTTGAATACGAATACCAATTATTTCGAGCAATTATTGCTTTTTTTTATTGCGTTAGTTTTTGGATCAACGGCATGTAATCAATTTGTCAACGGTACGGGTCCGAACTATCTGTTAGAACCCTAAATCAGATGAGTTGAGTAAATCAACCGCTTTATCGATATTGCTTAGAAAAGGTCTATGAAGCGGATAACTTAGAGAGGGTTTCTTATCTTTTTGAAAGAAAGACGTAACTGTTCGATAAAGGCGATCCTACTCCTCCTAATGGTGGTATATTCCTTGACAATAATGTCATTTTCGCAACAGAAACATTAATAGCTGGGGTTATCACCATATTCTCGCATAGACTATTTAACAAAAGTTACATTTTTTTTTTTATAGGTCCATGTTCAGCAATGGACGTCTTCCGGCTGTTAATAGTGATGATTCTGATAATGATGATGATGATGAAAAGTTTTTTTTTTTCTAGAATAATCACAAAATTCGAGAGCGTGATGGGTCATTCATAACCCACACTCTGTCCATTGAGCAGGACCATGTGACGTGTGAGCAGCAGTGAGAACTAGGGCGTGCAAAACCGAAAGGTTGCCAAAACCGGTTTTAAATTCCGTTTTTGTAGGCCCAAAACCGAAAACCGGTGTTGGCCACGGTTTTATAAAAAAAATATGGTTAATTTGAACTAGAAAACAATATTCTTAAAAACCCACAAAATCTACAAAACAAACAAATTTTATGAATACCTGTGTCCACGCGAGGAGACACTGCGAGAAAATAAAACCCGAAATATAGATTACCTTGCTGTTTTACTTGTATTTTCAATATAAAACGAGTACAAAGTTTTGGTCTTGAATTTTTAAGTAAAAGTTATGAGAGTGGTTCGGAAAAATACATCGATTGCTCTTGAGTTCTTGTAGGCGCTAGTGGTAAATAAATAAAGTATTTATATTCTTGAAGCGGTCCAATGCTACGCCGCGAAAACCTATTTTTAATCACCATTCACTTATTACTAACTAAACTATTTGATTGACATGAACTTAAATCAATATATAGATTATTTAACTGAGATTAAATCAACAACAACCGGTTTTGAGAAACGGTAAAGTTTTGTCCGGTTTTCCGGTTTTGAGCAAAACCGAAAACCAGGTTTGCATGCCCTAATGAGAACGTGTTGGGTTGTTAACGATGAGAAAAACTATAAAATTTAAGTTGAAAAAAATTATAATGAGCATAATAATGTTAACATATTCATCCTTGTTTGAATGATAGTGATGCGGCGGCTGCTGTTGATAGTGTAACTACTACACAGAAGCACAGAATGGATACCTATAAAAGTTACAAAATATTTAAGTAGGTACCCAAGTAACAGGTACACCTTATCAGGATGCCAGCCAGCCCGTAGGTCCAAAACAAAACACGATATATTCTACAAATTAATTTTAATGTAAAAGAAAAATTTGAATCACAAGTCATTGATATTAAAATTAAACTTCTGATTACGCTAAACAGGCGATACTATTATAGGCGATATAAATTATAAATTTTACGATGTGTAATTTTCTCGATTGCAAAACTAAACTTGCAACCTATCATTTTATACAGCTGGCCTAAATTTATATTAAAGTTTACGAGGTAGGAAGACAGATAGTGATGTATAGCAAAACAACCTTCTAACTTACAGGTTTTAATAATATTACATTTAGGAATGAACTTTTTGGGATATCTATGTTTTTTCCTCAAGATCAAAATTTCGTCTGAAGTGGTTTAAAACCTATATCCAATTTAGACGCACGGTTTCATTCCGTTGTAAGGGTCATGAAGGCCCCTATAAAGAAGTTTCCTTACACTTTCGGAATATCCAATATGGAACCAGATCCTATTACTAAGGTCAACGACTTTCTATATATGAATGTAGAACACAGAACTCTTTTATAATGTGCTGCGAAAATTACGTGCGAAATAACACTTCTTCTTACTTGATTGACCGACAAGCTTGTACTATGGAAACCAGATAACTAACAGAAATTGGCAGAATACATAGTCTATCTACTTTTTGTTTTTGTAATGAGAAACCGGGGTGGGTCAACAGTAATAAATAATCGCTAGCTTGTACCAGTAGCAGTATTGAATATACAAATTCAATTATTATAGTTATTAGGTTTTGGCTTACATTTTTAAGTTTTGCATCTAGGCTCGTCAAACACTTGATTGATCAGGTTCTACAGAATTCAGAAGCATTTTGTCAATTTCTTTATTGGTCTATCTTTGGATTGGTGAAATCGATTATTCAATCAGTCAAAAAGCGATCCTTGCTGTCTAGTCATATTGAGATGTAGTCCTGAAGCTTTTAATCCAACTGATCATGGTCATATCAAATTAATGCGAGATTCATCAAGCCGGTACACTCGAAGAATAAAAGGTTCATCACCACAACACAGTGGACTAAAATTAAATATAGACTGATACCTAAATATTTAAATTTTTTGACGATGGTTTAATATTTAAAAGTGGGCCATAAAGATAAATAGATACTGATAACCGATGGGGACGAGAGGTTCTCGAGTGACGACCACGAACCGGAAGACGCAGCGTAGACCGGCCCCCCATTCGGTTGACCGATGATCTGGTGAAAACCGCGGGGAGCCAATGCATGCAGGAGGCAAGCAGTCGCTCTAGGTGGCTCTCTCTGGGGGAGGCCTATGTTCAGCTGTAGACGTCTTCAGGCTGTTGAAAATGATGATGATGATGATGAAAGGTAAATATGCCCGCTTATGGAGTCTGTGTTCGCACTGTATATGTGAAAACCATTAAGATTAAGGTTTATTTACTTGCCAATAATTACTCTTGGGACAACGAGTCGTTTTTCTATAATTTTGCGGCTGCCGTGGGAATGTCCCAATATAAAGCTCATTTCATTACCAAGGGCAGTGACTCACCACCGTAATCGAATGTCGAATATTTATTGAGAGATTGAATGAGCTTACGAAAACATGATTAATGTGTATAGAAGAAAATGAAGATAGACGATGGGATTTGAAATAAGTTTTGATGAATATATTGGGGAAAATTATATGACTGATATCAGATTTGTATATTATCTCACTAATACCATTGCTAATACATTCCATGTATGAAACTGCTTAGAAAAAAGTTACACTATCTATTTCTATATGAACCATATTTGCGGTGGACCTATTGAGAATGATTTGGCGCTCTGTTAAGCTTTGGAATATACGTGAGTCTTAGTCTTACCATGGAAAAAGGAGGAGAGGAATGCCAATACACAAAGAAAACAGGGTAGATCAAAAATATTCCTAAAACTAGATGGCGTTGCAAAATGAGCGGGTTATAAGTTGAGCGCAGATTAGAAATATGCCAAAAAACCGTTTTAAACCTAGCCCGTCGTAGCTACCGGTATAGCCCGCTCATTTTGCAGTGCCATGAAGTTCAAAACGGTTTTTGGCATATTTCTGATCTGCGCTGTTTTCTTGGTGTCAATACATCAAGAAACAACAACATTCCTCTCCTCCTTGTTCCATGGTCTTATTAACAAAATTTCCAAATAATTATAGGTAGACCATAGACTGAAAACTACGAATTGATCAAAATCAAGATGCTCAGAATGACTACTGGGCTATCTTCAATTAACTAAGTACCGAGACATGTAGCTAAAATACTCGAGAGCTCACCAGAGCTCTTCAGTATTTTGGGCACATATCCCGGTCAAAAAGTGGCAACCTGGACAAGCTCATCATCACAAAAAAGACGGAGGGTAAAAGCCAGGGGTTCACGTTCTTATGCACTGAGAAAAATGAAGCAAAGAGGAAGAGATACACAGAACATTCTTTTTTCAATTGTTTTTTCTTTTGTAACACCATGATTGTCTCCTAAATGAATGAATAAACGAATGAAAAAATTAGGAGACCTAATGGGTGGAATAAGCTGTAAATTCATGATAATGATGATTGATGGCGATGATGATGACGATGATTACAGTTATTGGATAAAAACTTTACTCAGAAGAAATTTTCAATTGTCATTTCTTATTCTATAACTAGAACCAAGATTAACACTCGTGTGAATGGCAAACCAAAATTCCTTCAACACTCTATTTTTTAATTAGACGGAGTAAACTGACAGATCGAAATGTCACTTGTGAAAATAATGCTGACAACTTCTAAATCACAGTGATGATCTAATTCAGCTCATATAGTTCAAAAGAGTAGAACTATAATTTGCCACTACAAAAATGCCACTTTTAAATACTATCGCCGACACCTTTTTGGTTGGTACTAGATAGTGTAGATGATTCTTCCAATATTTAATAAAATATTAAGTTATAAAAATGATAACTTGTTTTATATTGTTAATTTTGCAATTTTTATTTAAGCATATTCCATTTTTTCAGAGGCCGCTAATTAATATAAATCAAAATCAATCAGGAATCACGATTTTTAGGAAATGTTCAGAATATAAAAGAATGGAAATAGATCACTAAACTGAAATAAACTGTAACTGTGGAACTGTATCTTTTTTACCCACCACTATTTATTTTTCACGGAAAAGTGGCAACACTCGTAATGTCAGTTTACTCCGTCTAATTAAAAAATAAGATATAGATCCATGATACGCCGTTTTCATCGTGGGTAAAATCTTTGTCCCATTATATTGCTCCGCTTCACAAGTGTGTATATACATAATTACATGTTCTCACTTGACTGTTTCATTTAACGATACAAACTGGCAAAAGGTGAGAGAGTTCAGTCACTACCTTAAGTACTGTTAGATATTCTGTGGTTCAGTGTTAATCAACCAATATGTGCTTCGAACAACCTGGAGGTCATGTAGGGTCACAGTACTGAGAGGCAATTTATCGGTCGATTACCGATCACAAACCTTTGAGTAGGCAAGGTATATTGTGTTGCCAGTTCAATATTTAGGTTTATTCTTTTGTTTGGCTTCTCTCAAATTGTGTATTTAGATTTTTGCTTGTATTGTTTACTCATAAACAGTAAATGGGCAGTTATAAGATTTAAACGTATGTAGGTGAAACGTCAAACTTGAATAAAAGGAATTTTAATGACAGAGTAAAGTTCGAAGTAAATTCAAAGTATGGTCAAAGTTAAATCTAAGTAAGGTCAAAGTAAAATCAAAGAAAAATCAAAGTGTAATTTATACTTAAGGCGGTTTCTAAATGATTATCATTGAGAGATGACCAGAGATCGGAGTAGGTAGAATGATTTAGGGCTTAGGGCAAAAATCTCAAACATGTATGCTAATATGGACAAGCCTATGAGATTCGGGCATTTTTAAATTATTAAGGCCCGATTTCACCAAACTAGAATAAATTTTATTCCAGGTATAACTTTCCGAGAACAACCGAGTTACGCGAATATAGCCCTTATGTCACCAATTTTGTGAAGGAATAAGACTTATTCCTTGGATATAATCAAAATGGCGTCTTTTTGTGTAATTTCATTTGTCAATTAGCTGTATCAAGGAGTAAGGAATAGCCGTATACTTGGAATAAACGTTGGTGAAATCGGGCCTAAGACATTTATCCGGGATTTCAAAAATTATTACGTGAACGAGTGAGGTGTGGTGTGTTTATATTCTGCAGGTAAGTAAAATTGCATTGCTTTTAGTGGATTTAAATTGCTAATCACTGGTGAAATCGAGCGGATCATTTTTCCATCTTCAGTGCTTTTTTTTCTATCAAGTTATGTAAAATAAGTAGCATATTAGTTATACGTCTTTTTTCGCGTTACCTGTCTGAAGTACCTAAATAATAAAAGTAAAATCTGCGAGCTGTACAATCTAAACAAAGGAATATCGAAATACAAAATTGTAGCAGTAACAGTGCAATGTGGGTCCATTAATTCTGGTCCGGGACCAATAACTAGAGTCCGGTACAAATCACGAGTTATGTGTGAACACCAGCCTAATGCAAGGTACGGCCGAGCTCGAATAAGGTGGTAATGTATGTCATCGCCCACTCGTTGGCCAGATTTTTCTGTCACAAATGCTACAGAAAAATACAAGACTTCTGTTAAATACCGTTAATAGTATATTATATAATCTGTGGTTAAGTGGAAATTTCGATTCATTAACATTAGAGTAAATATAATATAGCATAAGGTGGTAACTGAACAGTGTATGTTTACTGTACACTGTACAGTGTAGTAATAATATGATTTCTAGATGCCGAAATTAAAATTTCAAGGTAGGATTCACTATCAGCCCAATAAGTTTCCACTGCCAGGACATCGTTTTTAGGGTTCCGTACCCAAAGGGTAAAACTGAGGCTCCGCTGTGCGTCCGTCTGTCTGTCTGTCTGTCCATTTGTCACCAGGCTGTATCTCATGAACCTTGGCAGTTAGACAGTTGAAATTTTCACAGATGATGTATTTCTGTTGCCACTATATTGTATATACCAACCTAATATATAAATACTAAAAAACAGAATAAAATAAATATTTAAGAGGACTTCCATCCAACAAACGTGATTTTTTGCTCGTTTTCACAAATAACGGTACGGAACCCTTCGTGCGCGAGTCCGACTCGCACATTGCCGTTTTTATTTTTTACACTAGCGTAGGCCATAATCTATCACGCTGGCTAAGTGCGGGTTGGTGGATAACACATGGATGATTCTTAAACATGCGGGTTTCCTAGTGAAATTTTTATTCACCGTTGTAAGAGCGAGTACCAACTTCCACTTTAGCTACTTTCTACTAATACTAATAAGGCATTCAGTTAATCACATTACACACAAAACACACTTTAAAATTTTGTTCCACAAAACCAATTTTTGCTTTGTTCTGTCTAGTGCGCGATGACCTTCATAGACGCGGCCTGCGAGCACTATAACTTTGCCAATATACAAGTCAATGGCGCAAACGTAATAGCTACAAGTATTTGTTTACTTGTGATTATCGATTATACTAGTAACTTTGCCTTGCTTTACTTGTGTTATCTAAGGGCTGGCCTCTATTTTCCATACAATAAACAGAAAACATGGTATTCAAAGTGATACAAATAGAAGCATTTAGCAAAAATGGCTCTGTGTTATAATAGTCATATTATGTTTACAATAATTTAAAGCACGAATTACGTTAGAAAATATCAAAATAATAGAAACAACACTTTTATTTTCAGTACAATAGTTTGTGGGTTTAAATTAGGTAAACATTCAATTCATTTAGAAATTTCCTACTGTCAAAATTTCATCATCATCATCAGATCAACAGCCCGAAGACGTCCACTGCTGAACATAGGCCTCCCCCACACAGCGCCATTTACAGCGGCTGCTTGCCTCCTGCATCCATCGGTTCCCCGCGGTTTTCACCAGATCGTCGGCCCAGAGAACCTTTCTTCCCCATCGGTTGTCAATTCTAAGAGCGATGTCGCCTGCCTATTGCCATTTCAACTTGCTAATTCTAAGAGCTATATCGTTCACTTTAGTTCTCGTGCGGATCTCCTCGTTCCGGAGCTTATCTCGCAGGGAAACACCGAGCATAGCTCTCTCCATAGCTCGTTGCGCGACTTTGAGCTTACTAATGAGGCCAACAGTAAGAGACCATGTCTCAGTTCCATAAGTCAACACTGGCAACACACACTGATTGTAAACTTTCGTTTTCAGGCTCTGCGGTATTTTAGATGAAAAGATAGGACGAAGAACGATAGGTTCCCGAACGCGGCCCAGCCGAGTTGGATTCTTCCTGCCACCTCTTTGTCGAAGTTGGACCTACCTAATTGGATAGTCTGTCCTAGGTAGAAATAATTGTCGACAACTTCGAGAGTATCGTTCCCAACAATTACCGATATAGGTGGAACATGAGCATTAGACATGATCTTCGTCTTGTCCATATTCAATTATTCATTGGTTCTTTACTAAAAAAAATATTTCCTCGAAATGTAATAAAAAAAACAATCAGAGATGATTGTCTTTTTTTCTATCTCTTAAATGTCGAAATATCATAAATAGGCTACCGATAAAAAAAAACATAATATAGGTTCGTTATCTCGATAAGTACTATCGACTTGCGGTAGTAACGCTCCCAGTAAATTTGGTATTTATTCTATCTCCATGTGGTCGAGCAACTGGAACGCCAAGTATCCAATAACACAACTCATGAACTTGTCGTAATAAATCCAGCTACGGTGCGGCGCGCGCCGTAGCGCTACGCCGTAGCTCACGTAGAGTTGATATTCCTAGATTAGAATGAAACTTATCTAGCAGATAGATAATGATTTTGTTATTTGAAACAAAGAAAGAAACACTTAATTTTAAAATACTGCACAGTAACAATAGCTATAAATAATATTAAACAATTGTATTGGTATATAGGTACCCCATTTATTTTATTGGTCTCAATAGTTTATGCTAAACAACTAAAATGACTGGAAGACTGGAGGAATAGGTGTTTCTAATTCGATAAAAATAATCCCACCGCCATTTTTCCTATTATCATCATTACCTTGGTCAATAAATGGGGCAACGAAACGAATTTCATTATTTTTTCATTGTCCTCATTACCCCGGTCAATTAATGGAGACAAGGAGACGAATTTCATTGTCTTCTTCATTGTCCTCATTACCCTAGTCAATTACTGGGGACAACGAGAATAATTTCATCATTTTTCTCATGGTTCTTATTACCCTGGTCATCTGGTCAATTAATGAGGACAATGAGACCAAAGTTATTATTTTTCGCATTGTCCTCACTACTCTGGTCAATTAATAGGGACAAAGCGACGAAGATCTTTATTTTGCCACTGTCCATATTTTCCTGTTTCACTATTACAATGAAAATCAGTACATTTTCTCTCAACTCATTAAGTTAAGATAGGTGATACCATTAATACATCTTGCCCACTACAAAATCTAGACCACAAGTGAGATTGTCCACTTTTTAAGTTGTTACGGAGAGCTTTTCCCTAAACTGGGATCTCAATAACGGGCCAGTCATCCCATCAAATAATCTAAAGCGGTTATTTATCTAATGACTGGATAAAGTTAATTTATCTGACAATTCAGTTGTAAGCCAACAAAAATTGTAAAAGTATCACCTACTTATCGTTGGTTTAGCGACAAATGGCAATAGACTGAAAAACTAGGAAGAAAATTGTTTATTGCCGTTTGTCGCTAAACCAATGATATCTAGGAGATACTTTTAATCGTAATTTGTTTATACATTCCATTTATTTCCGCAAAATTAGTTTTCATGTAATCACGTTGAGTAATTGAGCTATTATTGGCAAAAGAACGCAAGAAAATTTGAATTTTCCGCACGAGTGTAACGTTCCACCTTAAACAAAATCCTGCTCCTCACCACAACGACCAGTTGTTACCCATTTTACGTCCAACTTGAAAAGTTACAAAGTAAAACTTTGAGCAGAAAAATTATCCGGTCACTAACCAAAGCTTTGGCAAAAAAATAACACCCTGTCACGACTTTCCTTACAATTTGAAGCAACCCCCTAACTTCGTCAGAACTACCACCAGTTCAAAAACTTCTACCACCTTAACCATGATACTCAGAATAAAAAAATAGACGGCGCACGTGAAAATATAAAGTGAATCCGTCAAAAGTAAAATACAGCAGAACCATACCTTTCATAACGTTATTTTTTGTAGCATTTCGTTTTTTATCTTGTGTTCAATCCACAATCCACCCACACACACACACACACACACCCCCACACCCCCACACCCCCCCTCACACAACTTTTCCACACATTTGGTCTTAGTATTATAATAGATGAACCTCGAAGAGAACTAGCTCCCACAGACTCAGGGTATCCTACCGTGAGAGCTAGTGACTCACAAGTTGTTACCTAAAACAGAACAAATATATGTTTTTTTTTTTTTTTATTATTATTTGAATTCAGGTACCCCTATGACGAGCGTCGTAAAATATTTTGTGAAATCATAATTTACGTAGAGTTGTCGCTAGATGGCGCTGTGCTATATTTCATATAAATATTATCCTCTATACTCGACAGCGCGTATAGACTCGAAACAGAGGTACCAATTCAACCTCTGATGGAAGCAGTATTCAACCCGAATAAAAATAAAACCGCATTCCAACCAAAAAACCATACGAGTTGCATTCACAGCCTACAGCATACGGGAGTCCTATGTAGTTGCGAATAACGCTGGTGCGACGCACGTGTCGCGAAAACTTTTGTTGATGGGTCGTCACTTCGAAAACTCATCGCATCGAAAACCGACCGATCGAACGACTCGAGTTCGAAATAAAAATCTAATTTTTCTTATTTTCATGGCATTTGTAGGTTGTTGAAGTTTATGAATATGATATACATGAATGCTCGATAAGCCAAACGTTTGTACATTAAATTAATTGTCCCTCCGGTTGGGAAGAGATATCGTAACCTATGGACATCTTAACACTAGGTGAAGTACCGCGACTTACCCTATGATAATACTGTTTTTTCATCATCATCATCAAGAGCCTGAAGTCGTTCACTGCTGAACGTAGGCCTCCCCCAGAGAGCGCCACTTTGAGGCTGCTCGCCTCCTGCATCCATCGGCTCCCCGTGGCTTTCACCAGATTGTCGGTCCACAAAGTGGGGGGCCGGCCTACACTGCGTCTTCCGGTTCGTGGTTGCCACTCGAAAACCTTTCTTATCCCCATTGGTTGTCAATTCTACGAGCGATGTGGCCTGCCCATAATGTTTTTTACCCTCCTTTTGATGTGTTCAATATGCAGAACTTTAAAGAGAGGATCAAAAGAGTAGCTCTGGGCAAAACGCGCTGGTGGAAGCTCGTTCCACATCTTACAGGTGCACAGCAAGGAAATGCTCGTAAATCAAGACACGTATGACATTTCACGTGAGAGAAACGTTAAAAGATCATTTTTTCGTACATTTCTTTATAGAGCGTTTATAAAATAAGCGATCGATGCTGAATAATAAGTCTGCTAGGAGTAGATGCGTGAGTTGCTTCTGATCATATGCTATAAAAATATTGTTAGAATGTATTGGTATTGGTGGCTTCAGTTTTTAGTTCTAAATGCACTATCTATTTAGGCTTAGCGATAATATTATTCACCGTGAGGAGCTAACGAGCAACCCCAAAAAGTTCCTATTGTGGATTTTTTCGCTAAACTACGTCGCTTTAGGTTATATTTTCCTGGTAGGGGAAAAGTTATAAAAATTACCGAAAATTTGGTATAGACGTACTTCTTTTTGTTAAATCACATCTTAATCATTACCATCAGCCTGAAGAATAATAAAAAATAAAAAATATAAAAAATAATAAATTATAATATTATTAATAATTAATAATTACAATTAGAAAATTGGGAGTAAAATTTGATTGTGGTCAAACTAATAATTTGTTAACTAATAATTATTTTCTTTGTAAGTACATATTGACTCTTTCGTGAGGTCGTCCTCCTCTCTCCAGCTTTGCTGCGCCCGACGGGGTCCATATGAGCCTATTAATTAAGTTTATACTTATTCCACCTATATATACACTATGGAAGCAATAAAATATCTGAATCTGAATCTGAATCTGACGTTCCCTGCTAAACATAGGCCTCCATAGAGCCCCAGTTTGAACTTATTGCCTCTTGCATCCACCAACGTTAGTTACTAGCCACTACCTGCATCACAAGATTCATAAAACTTTAAAAAGATAAACATTATTTTTTATGCTTCAAATGAGGAGATCCAGGACTAAAGTGACCGACATAGCTCTTGGAATCAGCAAGCTGAAATGGCAATGGGCAGTCAACATTGCTCGTAGAACTGACAACCGATGGGGAAGAAAGGTTCTCGAGTGGCAACCACGAACCGGAAGACGCAGCGTAGGCTGGCCTCCCACTAAGTGAACCAGCGATCTGGTGAAAACCGTGGGGAGCCGATGGACGCAGGAATCGAGCAGCCGCTCAAAGTGGCACTCTGTCAGGGAGGCCTATGTTCAGCAGTGGATGTCATCAGGTTGTTAATGACGATGATGAAGATTCATAAGTATTAGTAAAGATAGTTACCTGCCATCCTATAAAATCATGATGCGAGAATGACAAACGGCGAACAAAATGCAATGTTCTTAAAAAGCGCTCTAGTCCCAAAAACAAAGGATGGCTCTTAAAAAAACAAGGTTAATTTAAAACGAGGGAACCCGCGATGTTTTTGTAGAACGTTAGTGCGGGACCCTGCTCAATCTCTGTCGAGCAGTGTACAGGCATTCTTACCGTGATGAGGGGGCGTGTATGGTTACAGGCGGAGCGGAAGACAGAGCAGTGGCGTTTAAAAAAAACCTGCTTTCCATCAGGTGAGACAGTGGTCAAATGCTTTACCTATTTATAGGCAAAGCATTTGACCACTATTTGTTTTTATTGTTTACAATAAAAAAACCTCCTCATCAATCTATTTTTGAAAAGTGTAAAGATAGCCTCTGTGGTGCGGTGGTTGAGCAGCAAGTCGGCTCAATTTTGCAGGGAATGTATTTATACAAATAAAATAACGCCCAATTACTTGTTCTGTATCTGGGTGTTGTGGGACCATGGTCCTCGTAGTTCCTGGCTACCTAGATACAGGGAGTCTTAGTTAGGGTCTAGGATCTACGTATGTGATCGTTGGGCGTTATTTATTTAACTACTAGCAGCGCCCCGCGGTTCCATCCGCGTTCCTCCAGGAACCGTTCCCGTTTTCGGGATAAAAAACAGCCTATGTTTTAATCCAGGGTATAAGCTACTTCCATACCAAATTTCATCCAAATCCGTCTGGCTGTTACAGCGTGAAAGAGTAACAAACATACACACATACGCACAAACTTTCGCCTTTGTAATATTAGTGTGATTTAGTATTGAATGTTTATCGCAATCAACGGCAAACCAATATATGGTATCATCGACGTAAAAAATTACTTTCATCATCGCTTGGTCATCTTTTATTTTTATTTATGAACCAAATATTTAGGAATTTGTCTTTTGAATTGTGTTACGTTCTTTGGTTTATAAAGTGTCAATTAACTCTTGAGACCTAAAAATAATGTAATAATTTCTTTGCTTAGAAAACAAGAATGCAGCTTTAAATTCATTTATCTCTCATGTCATGTGAATGTCATGGAATGGACTTCAAAGTGTACCACCATTCTCTATCCACAAAAATACCATAGTTCTTAATAATTTCAGCAATCAGTGAGATTTGAACCCAACTACTGATCAACTAATTCATCGGATTAGACGATTTGTCATCTACGCTGTGGTAGTACCAACTGTAGATTAAGCCGTAGTGACACCGATCCAGCAAAAAATTGGTGAAACGCTTATCGATTGTGCGTTAATAGAAAGTGATATCAATCTCTTACTAGTTAGGAATGAAACGACCATGTTTTTGTAGTAAAAATTTATATTCTTGATAGGATTTATTCCCGCTGTCGCTCAACACCACGCCCGCTCTCTGAGCCATCGTGCACGGTCTAATAAAGTGTCACGCCGTAATCTCACACTCACCCTCACGCTTGCATGCTCAGAATTAGCTAACACGTTGTCTTCCGGCACTCAAGCTTACAGAGTTTTACTTTTGACTTATTTTTGATACATAGCATTAATTATACTCAATTATTATACTTCTTTACGTTTGTGTCACGTAAACCCGTTTTAAACTGTCACGTGATACCGTTGTATATAATCACGCTTGCAGTGATGCGAAAGCGAAACGCTGTAAGTTATTTCACTGATTACAAACCTATTCATTACTGACATCTATACCACGTCCCGTTCCCTGTCACGTCAGGGCGTAATAAAGTGTCACGCGGTAATGCCACCCTCTTCCCGTCACACTTGCGTTGTTGAGTTGAATTAAGAAACGTTGGAATGTCATTTAATTCGAGAAAGTGCTGGGTTTGTGTTTTGTGTAAGAATAACTTCACACCAGACGTGGTAATGTTGAGAAATATTTTACTTTAGAATTGATTGCGGTTTTTGCTGACCTTTTGATGAGAAGACTAGAATAATGTTGTTCTAGTTAGGCAGTTATGGTTAGGACTGAGACTTACGCCTTACTTTTGACGTATGAATGCTGGAGTTTTGCAGGTTATTGAAATAAAGCAAGAATTTTTATGAGCTTAATCATACTGATTTTCTTTTAACATTTTCTTTCACTGTTTTTAAAAGATGCCTGAACCACTTAATGCGTGGGATGGAAATCCCTTGAGGATAAATTATAGTAGCTAAGTAGGAATTTCTTTTCTTTAGCATTACACCATATGCACTTCTTTTTCAGTGTCTGCGGGCAGCTAGCCGTTCATTGATAGACCGTTAAAGTTTGCCGTTAAGCAGTTTCCATGATTTAGTCATTGTGTTGAAAAGGCATGATATGCTATCAGTCCTTTGTCGTTAGAAGAGGCAATGTAAGCCTTCGGGTGGACTGATAATTTTGACAGCCGAGCTTACCATCTTAATACGAGAAGAGGAAATATGTCAAGTATAAGTATACCTATATAAGAAATGCTACAAATTAATTGTCTTACTAAATGGATTGTCTTAATTTATTTATTTCCAGAGCTACGCTGTTATCTCAATGTCACGTCAGACCGTAATAAAGTGTCACGCTATTAAGCCGCCCATTTCTTGTCGCACTTGCACCACTAACGCTTACAGCCTTACATGTTACTTAAATTTAATCAAATGCTAACATGCTCTGTCTCGTTTTCGCAAGGACATTTCGCATCAGAGAGAAATTGACAGGGCTTAGCATTCAAGTAATATTTATAAGTTTAGTAAAGCATTTAATAAAGGAAGGGCAAGGAAGGAAGGGAAGGGGTGTTTTATCTGCTTTATTCAATTATGGATCCTTTTTTGGATTGGTTAGCTTGAGACCAACTCGGAAAGTTTGTAATAGATAGATATAGATAGATACACTCTTTAATTCACTCATCAAACAATACAGTTTTACAATGAATACAATGATTTACCAGAAATGTAACAATAGGGTGACCTTAACGAGCCCTTAATGAGCTTTATTCCCTCTATGTTTAAAAAAATCATACTTTTTCGCAATTGTTTCCATTAGATGAAGCTTTCGCTATTGTCTACAGTTTTCATCAGAGTTGATTAAAGAGTTTTTTTAATACGAGCAACTTACTACCTACTACAATAATAAAAACTAATAAACTAGCACTATCTACTAGCCGCCCTGGCCTATAGATAGACCAATTACTCCAGCCCACTACCAGTTGGTAGCATATCCAACATGCTGGCAGCATTGCCTCGTTGAATTGCAATGCTGATTCGTTGAGCCAAATAAGTGCTAGCATTTTGGTCACGCGTCGGATTAACCAGGCGCTCTGATAAACTTTGGATAACGTGATGAGCTCCCGGTCCCTACGGACCCAGGATCTCAACACCAAACGGCTCAAATTTGTAACCGCTACCGAGATTACTATATTTTCGCTGTGTTAGCTGCTCAGCTGAATTAGTTTTTTGCTTAGTTTGTTAATTTTACTGATACTACTACGCCTACTATTATGTTATTCTGTCATCATCATCTTCTTTGCCTTTTCCCATTTGGTACTGGGGTCGGCTCCCAATCTAACCTGTAGCGGCGAGCTAACCAGAATTGCACCAGCGGCTGCCATCTGACCTCGCAACCCATAAGGAACCAGTAACAGGGATGGTTAGATCAGGCATCAGATTCCATCAGGCGTCTGACTACCTATAACGATTGCTATAGTTGTTCTTATGACAACTGGGACCGACGGCTTAACGTGCTCTCCGAGGCGCTGAGCGATGGCATCACAAACTGAACATAACTTACTAATAAATATGCAGCCGGGATAGGAGAAATCACAAATATCCAGCGTTAGGTAGCACAGATTTATTTCGACTAATAGTTATGTCCTACCTACATGCTTTTCTTATTATAATATTCTTATCTACCTACCATTCTACATACACTACACTCCTCTACACTTAATTATGAGCTATGTCTGCACTCTGACCTAATAACAATGTGTGACGTGGATTAGTTCTTAGAGTAAGTGGAAGTACCTATGTGTATGTATATAACTATATTTGATTTATACGCTAACAATAAACAATTCAAAACTTATAACTAGATACTTTTAAAGTACATTTTCTTATCGGTCTGCCTTTGGGGGTATGTGTGATCTGTTGGTCTTCTGGAGGAGGTTCACGGGGTTCAGGCGAGGGCTGCGCAGTAGAAGTACTGACCGACGCCGACAACTCCGACTCACGACTTTCCAATGTTACAGAGAGAGGACTTGAATCAGATTCCTCAGGAAAACGCTCATCCATCGTACGCTCAGTGTTTGGGCAAACCAAAGAACTTCTATTCCTACGTTTAATCTGATCGACATGACGGTGTACTTGATCTCCCCTCTGACCTATAACTTTAAAGTTAGACGGCCCCAACCTACTGTCTATTCTACCCGGTAACCACTTTTCCCCCTTTAAAAATTGACGATACCAAATGTCGTCCCCTGGGTCTAGGACCCTCTGAGCTCCCCCAGCGTGTTCTACTTGCCGCTGCTGCGCACGGCTCACGCGTAACTCCCGGTCTGGCTTCAAGGCATCTAACCGAGTCCGCAGCCTCCTACCTAACATTAGCATCGCTGGGCTTTCTCCAGTTGATGCATGTTCCGTGTTCCTATAGTATAAAAGGAATGTATGTAACGCCCGATTTACATCAGTTTTTTCGGAAACTGCTTTTTTAATAACTCTTTTAAGTGTTTTAACTGCATTCTCCGCGGCGCCGTTAGATGCTGGATGGTACGGTGCAGTAAAAATATGCTCGATGCCCCTACTCTTATTGAAAAGCGCAAACTCACTGCTCGTGAAGGGTGGACCGTTGTCGCTCACAACTTGACGAGGGAAACCCCATCGCGCAAACAGTTCCGTTAACTTATCTATAGTCCAGTTGGCGGCTGTACTCGGAACTACAAACACCTCCAACCACTTAGACATGGCGTCTACGACCACTAAATATGTTTTTCCAAATACGGGCCCCATAAAATCCAGATGAAGCCGTGACCAGGGCCGTGCCGGCCAAGGCCACGGGCGTGGTACCTGCCGCGGCGGTGCATCTGCCTGCGCCGCGCACACCCCGCAGCTGTGACACAAAGCTTCGACCGCTTCATCTATTCCGGGCCACCAAACGTAGCTTCGGGCCAGAGACTTGGATTTAACGATTCCCATGTGCGGTTCATGCAACACCTTCAAAACCCTATCCCTACATTTTTCCGGTATGATCACCCTATGACCCCACATGAGACAGCCCAACTCCTCATACAGCTCACCCCGTCTGTTGAAATATGGCTGCATACCAACTACTTCGCATTCTGGTGGCCAACCGTCCCGTACAAAACTAATAACTCTGCCTAACATCGGGTCACTCGCTGTACATTTTTTTATTTCGTTATGATCTAATAATAAGGCATCCTGTGCGAAATGCAAGTAAGTCTGCTCCGGCAACTCGGGCATAACCGGTTCTTCACAAGGCAGCGGTAAACGCGAGAGCCCGTCCGCACTGTTACTGTCGGTGCGCACGTACTCGATATCGTAGGTATAGGCCGACAATATCACCGCCCATCTCGACATTCTACTAGCAGACATTATTGGAATGTTGTTATTCGGGCCGAAAATGGACACTAGAGGTTTGTGATCGGTACGTAAAGTGAAACGCCTTCCATACACATACTGATGAAACTTTTTCATACAAAATATTATAGCTAAAGCCTCCCTGTGAATTTGAGAGTAATTTTTCTCCGCGGGTGTAAGCGTGCGTGAGACGTAGGCGACCGGCCGCTCCCCGCCCGCGCCGTCCGGCTGCGACAGCACGCCGCCTATCCCGGCTCCGCTCGCGTCGCAAGTTACAATAAGCTCTTTGTTTTGATCGTAATGCGCTAACACTTGTGAGCTCATCAAAACATCTTTAATGTCTTTGAACGCAGATTCACATTCCTTTGTCCACTCCCATTCTACACTTTTCTTAAGCAAATTGAAAAGTGGCACTAATCTAAGGCTAAAATTCCTAACAAACTTTGTGAAAAAGTTAGCTAAACCTAAAAACGACCTTAGTTCTGAAACATTCCGCGGTCTAGGAATTCTTTTTATAGCTTCTACTTTTGCCGGGTCAACTTTTATACCCTGTTTGGATAAAATGTACCCTAAGTACGTGACTTCTTGAGCCAAAAAGACACATTTGCTTTCCTTTAAACGCAAGCCGTTAGTCAGTAATCGGTCGAACACCGCCTCAAGCGCTGCTAAGTGCTCCCGCTTATTTTTACCCCCAATTATGACGTCATCGATGAAGACGCTTACGTTTGGTATGTTTTTCAACAGATTCGTCATAAGGCGTTGGAAAATTCCCGGACTGGACGATAATCCGTACACCAAACGATTATAACGAAATAAGCCACGGTGTGTATTTATAACGGTATATTTATTCGAATCATCCAACTCAATTTGATTATACGATTGCGACAAATCAATTTTACTATAAAACTGAGCCCCATTCAACGCAACAAGTACCTCGTCAATTCTAGGCAAAGGGTAACGGTCGATCAGTAAAAAAGGATTCAAAGTCACCTTGTAGTCCACACAAACCCTGAGCGCACCGTCCGGTTTGTTCACGGGAACCAACGGGGAAGCCCAGTCGGAGCTGTCGACCGGCTCGATCACCCCTGCCTCCAGCATCGCGTCCAGCTCGGCATCCACCCGCTCGCGCAGCGCGAACGGCATCGGCCGCGCGCGGTGGTACACGGGCACCGCGCCCTCGCGCACCCGGAGCGTCGCCTTGCCCCCCGTGAACCTCCCCAGACTCCCGTCAAACAGCTCCTTATATCTGTGTAACAAATCATTTATATCATTACTTATTCCGTCATCGTTATCGCTACTTAAATTATTGCAATTTAACTTAGGGACTCGAATCCCTAACTCACTAAGCCACTGGCGACCTAATAATGACGTGGTCCCTCCTTTAATAATAAATAATTCTAGCTCTTTAGCACAGTCTTGATATTTTACAACCGGTTTTATGATACCTAGCGGTCGGATGCTAGAACCATCATAGAAATTCAAGCATAAATCGTAAGGGATAATTTCAACTTCTTTGAAGTATTTTATGTACGTCGCTTCACTTATACATGAGATGGCGGTTCCGGTGTCTATTTCCATTACTATCTTCTCGTCATTAATAGTTATTGGAAGACTCACCGCCTTGTAGTCCCTAAGGTTTAGTTGGTGCAAATCCACGGTGTCCTCTGCCGGGCTTTGATCTGATCCTTCTGGATCTGTATTCCCAAAATAAATTCCACCAGCACCGCCGCGTCTCCCACTGGACTTAGCCCTGGTTTCCGTGCTGACACCCCATGCCGAGCACACTCGTCGTAAATGCCCCGGGCGCTTACACCGACTGCACACGTAGTCCCGGAACCTACAACTGCCGTAGTCATGACTCGTTGCTCCGCAGCCCCTGCAGCTGGACGGCGCCGTCCGCGCCTGTCCCACCGGCCCTGGTTGCCGGCCGCCATTTCCGCGGGCCCTCCGCGCATGCTCCGCGCGCCCGGCCACATGCATCGCATGCACCGCATCGCTCACCGCTGCCTCCGGCGGCTCCCGCGCCTCCACCGCAGCCGCGTCGCGCTCCGCCGCCTCCAGCGAATTTGCGATCCTCACCGCGTTTGTGAAATTTAAGCCGTCATCCTCCGCAAATAGCCGTTGACGGATGACGTCACTCGCGACGCCGCACACAAATTGATCCCTCAGATTTTCATTTAATCCGTCACTAAATTTACAATTCCGAGCCATCTTCTTCAGCTCCGCCACATACTCGCTTAAGCTTTCTCCTGCTCGCTGTCTACGTTGTCGGAAACGGTATCTTTCCGTGAGAACCGAAGGCGCCGGCTGCAAATGCTGACGTAACACGTCACTTGCCTCTAAATACGTTAGCTCCGCTGGCTTCCTGGGACTTACTAAATTCACCAACAGCTCGTATGCCTCGTCCCCCATGAGAGAAATGAGAGTGGGCAGTTTTAGGTCATCCTTAACGCCGTTAACCTTGAAATACATTTCAAGGCGGTCAGTGTACGACGACCACGTACCACACTTCATGTCGAATTCACCAATTTTCCCGATTGACATGGTAAATTTTTGCACACACGGGATTACTGACACGTAATAATCGATATTCGCTCGTCGCCACTAATAAATATGCAGCCGGGATAGGAGAAATCACAAATATCCAGCGTTAGGTAGCACAGATTTATTTCGACTAATAGTTATGTCCTACCTACATGCTTTTCTTATTATAATATTCTTATCTACCTACCATTCTACATACACTACACTTACTAGATAAGTCATTGGTGCAGGGCCGAGGATCGAACCCGGTGCCGTAAGAGTGCGAAACGCACATGCTACCGCTCGGCCACCATCGCTCGTATATTATTACACTATTATATTATTCTGTATTGACAGTAAATTTTTTGGACGTTTCTCCTTTAGCTTTTTAACATTTAACTTTAAAGGCTTTTGTTCCAGATTCCAATTCACTAGCATCCGATTCTTTGAGAGTTCAATTGGCTCGCGTGGTCCCAATTAGAGGTGCCGTGTTGGCACTCAGCGGAATCAATTAGACTGCTGTAGCTGGCGACGTGCCAACGACGCGACTACGTGACACCACGAAGCGTTGTACTACACCGGTTGTTAACTTACTCTAAAATGCTGAGGTTTAGTATTACAAGCTTTTTGCGAGAGGTCATCTAGTCGGTCTTCTTGATCATAGTCAATCTCCGACGATAATAACGCTTTGCGTTCACCAACCGCCCCCTAATTACCTAACTCGCAACAGGTTTGCGACAGGCGTAAATCTCGCGGTGATTGCTGTCATACATCATTAGTGGTGTCGAGAATGTATGCTTCGCTACTGCTGTCGCATTGCTACTGCTGTCGCATTGCTGTTGCAAATTTTACGTAATTACCCCGCCGATTACTTCGCTGACTTTTCCAAACTCAAAACTCAAACAATTTATTGCAAATAGGCTAATTTTAGCACTTTTACAAGTCAAAAAATCAGCTAAATTTAAAATATACAGAAAACTTAGTACCTACTTATGATATTGTTCTAAGCATAATTATTATTACATTGCAGTGCTTATTGTCAAAAATAGCAAGCTGTTAACGATCAGTTAACAACAACAACAACAACACACAACATCAACTCATCTACAGTGTTTACGTCGACTTCCCAGAATGTTGAGTCTTCCAAAGTCGAGCACTTACACGTAGAGTTCACTCCACGATTAGTTTCTTCCACGTCAAATTCCCACGCGTTAATCTTATAAAACTATATCGTGGTAACTAAGTCGGAGGTGAAAAGGGGTCTTTACTCTCTACACTCTCATGTCACGAGTCTTAACGGAACACATACACAAGATGTACATAAAGACCCCTTTTGTCGGAACACCGGCGGATCTTATCCCTCAGAATAACCACACCGCCAGTAGTAGATTGTCAAACTTGGCATTCGTACTAACGACAATGTTGAGACGCGACGCGAAGACCACGACTAAAAGTCGCATTTAGGCTAGTGTCAGCCACACTACAAGCTTTTGTAGATCGAATTTTGTGATCTATACCTACTTATCCTGTTGATATAGTACTTAATCCTGTTGAGTATTATAAATGCATTGACTCAATTTTATTTATTTATTTCAGATAAAATACACATATAATTAAAAATAAACTTAAATACATAAACAAACTACCTACTATACGACTATTACACTTACTTAAAAATAAAAATAAGAGTCTAAAGAAAACTTAAACTACGTATATCTATAGACTGGAAAAGGTCTATAGATAGTACAAGCAGTCCGTAGAATATAGCAACGTTTCCATAATGCTGGCAGCGTTGCCCCGCTGCATAGCGAGGCCATAGATCTCTAGCGAGGCTGAAGGTAGCTAGCCTTGGCCGAAGTAGATGCCAGCATTTTGGTCACGTGCCTTAGACTTAGTATCTGTAAATAGGGCGAATTCTGTGGATATATGTAAAAGTTTGTGTGAATATATTATAGGTGGGTAAGTATGGAGGTACCATTGTTAGTGCCTAATGTAAATAATAGATATTATACCCTTCAGCTCTGAAATTGAAATGTTGTAGCAAAAAAATAGAAAAATACACTGCCCACACCGTTAAATTATTACATTATTTTTGTCATTATTACTGTGCATATTAAGATTTTCCAGTAGTTGTCCACCAATTGAATTTTCCCGCCCTGTGACGCTGTAAAGATCGGTAGAGACCAACAGCATAATTAGCCAGTAATAAAAACAATTGAGTTCACATGTAGACGGGCATCCAATGGCTTAAGACTGTAAGAAAAAGAAGTTGCTGTAACCCCTTTAAAAAATGGATCATAATCATCATGAGCCTGAGGACGTCCACTACACTACTGAACGTAGACGTCCCTCATTGATCATCACTTTGAGTGGCTGCTTGGCTCCTGCATCAATCGGCCTCCGGGGTTTTGACCTCGGGCAAAAAATAATCATGTATGGTAGATAAAAACCGTTCCGCAACGAAGTAACTCATTTTACCGCTTACCACCAATCTCTAGGCTCCAAGCAAATCGTTCAGCTGGCCCCACAGAGCATGGAAGAAAAATGCGCTTTGCCTGTGCATAGCATCATATTTTTCAATGCTCTGTGGCTGACCTTAATGACGTTACCGCAAATGTCATTTGTCAAAGTGAGTTAGTGCGTATCAGTGCGTACACCATAACACGAGTGGGATACCGTATGATGCGGATAGCCGGCCGCCATATTGGATTTGACACGAGCCACTGGACACCACGAAACCAATAAGCAATTACAGCTGCCCGTGTATATTGAGTAAACTCCAAAAAATAACAGCGTTTGCTAAAGCACGATTGCTGACCTACACTTCTCCATACAAAACAAACTGAGCGAAAAACGCGAACTCGATGGACGCGTAAACACTAGCAAAACTCACACAAATGCCTCTGTTACCATTCAGAAGCTAACTCTTTGCCATTTATGGTACACTTTTCCCATTTATTCTGCCAATCATAGCTTAGTTATTCATTTATTCTTAAACATGATTATAATAAACTTGAACGCTGGAAGTTAAAGTTGCTCGTCTAAACCGTGCATTCAACCCTCATTCAAATACGTTGTAAGATAAGTTAGGTACTCTATTTAAATCCTTGTCTTTTGACAATAAAGTTGCAAATTTAATAGCAAAAGCTTTCGCTTGTCAGTGTCAATGTCTGACAATAAAAGGTGTTATAGAAGTTGCTTCCACCTAATATGTATCATGAAATTCTAGTAGTAAAATAGAAGTCATCGTATTATAGTTTAGACTTTAGACTCAACTCTATTAAAATAAAAGTTTAGTATTGCGGGATTTATTCCCGAGCCCTATTCAAACCGGCGCGGTTTTCGTACCGCGGTGGATAGCGGTAACCCGCGCGGGATTCCGTCCCCGTATTTTGTATGAAGTTTCGCTCAAGTTTCGCGCTAGCTGCAGAGCTTCAGTACAGTATTTACCGCTACCCACCGCGGTACGAATACCGCGCCGGTTTGAATAAGGTGAAGGCGAAAGTTATAGTGTAAAAAATGTACCAACCACCATGTGTGTGTGTGTGTGTGTGTGTGTGTGTGTGTGTGTGTGTGTATGTATTCAACTTTTTACTCACGCGTCATAACCAAGTTAGATCCCAGAGTTTATTTATTTTTATTTTATTTTTTCTGTCATGTAAGGATCATGTTACTGATTGTAATATTAAATCTCGCACTTGTCTGACACATTATCGTGTCATATAATTTTCCCGTTTATTCCCGTTAGAAAACCAAGTTTCATAACTGGTTATCTATTGGGAAAAAAAATCCTGTTTTATTACTGGTTATTATTGTATTCTATGTATATATTTACAAACAAAAGTATATAAGTATTGTATCAGTTATCTCGTTTCCATAGTACAAGCTATAATGCTTAGTTTGGGGCTAGATGGCGCTGTGTGAAATGTCCACGCATATTTTTTTTTTCTTTTTTTTTTATGAATCACGAATATATTTTTCCCATTAGAAAACCAAGTTTGATAACTGGTTATCCCTCTGTCGCATCGCATGAAACAACATAATTATATTTTTAGTGTATGCCAGAACTAAATAAGGCCGCCCATTGTACTTTAGCTCTATGTATGTAACTTCCTGTACTTAAATGTATCTGTTTTCATGTCTGGTGTACAATAAAGAATTTTGTATTGTATTGTATTGTATTGTATTGTATTGTATTGTATTGTATTGTATTGTATTGTATTGTATTGTATTGTAATATTTATGATTTTTATAGCAGTATCGCCTGCTCAGCGTAATCTACAGATTATCTACAGATTAATTTGTAAAGGAAAAATTTGAATCACGAGCGGAGACTTGAACCCGCATCCTTCCGTTCCTAAAGCCGGGACATGCTTTACTTAAGCTACCGTGACAAGTGGTCTCGTGTCCGAATTTATACTTCACCTTTTACAACCAACTTACGGGGTTGGCAGCGCCATCTATTGAGAAATTCTTAAGAATCATCCATTTTTCCTTTACAAATTAATTTGTATTGTAATGTAAATAATGAAGTAGAAAATACCATTTCCAATCACGCACTGCTGTGATTGGCTGCCTTCAACCATTAGACAGTGGAATACTATAAAGTTGACACTATAGGTACTTGTTTTATGTCTAGATTAGGTAATACGGCAAACTAAAAAATGTGATTCTAACAATAGCACCGAATAAAACCGAAGAACACTCAAATAAACCTCTATCTATTCCACAAATAAACTCCAGTGAGCATTTTGCTCGCCCCGAGCAAGGCTTCAGCATAATCCGACAGTTTTACGACAGGTAAAGCTTTTTGTTACTTGAATTTATTCTAGTAGGTGCTTAGGTAGTAGGTATCTACCGTCACATTCATACATAATGGAATAACTTAATGAAATACCAATTTATGTAAACTAGGTACCTACTTAATTATAATCGTAGGTCATTACTAATTTATTATAGCTGATTTTTTTTTTTAATTGAATTTTGTTGTTCATTGGTTTCCAATGCAGCGCTATTCTTGGTAAAACTAGGTACCTAAAGTATTTTTTTTTTACTATAAATTGGTTACAAATAAGTTAATATAGGTTTTTGGCAGGAACGTGAAAAAGTTCACGTCGTTGCATTGTATTATTTCACAAAACTTATGCTTTTTCTAGTGTTAATGTTTAAAATTAGTGGCATTTTACGCATTAAGTGCTGATATACAAGTATAAGTATAGGCAAGTGATATAATGTAGTGAAACGTGGTTTTTCGTGTTGCTTCCAAAATTCCATAGAAGCCTCTAGTAAAGTTGCCACTACTTTATTAGGACATGACTTAGACTGGATTATGACTACCTGACTTAGACTGGACTATGACTACCCTGACTGACTGTGACTAAGACTTGACTTTACATGAAATATTTCATAATACGATGAAAAACTACAATACTTGACACTGGCTAAATACACTATGTGTGAAGCCAAAATTTAAGAAAGAAAAAAAAAGTTAATATACAATGCATGAGCGTCGAGCAAAGAACGATTTAATGCAGGCTACTGTATTGTCTCTACTAGAATAATTAATTAAAACTTGGTTCGAAACGTTGCAAACTAAAACAATAAAACTGATTAAAATCTAAATTAGCTGGAATCTAGCATCCCGAGAAGTTAACTTGTAGAATCTAAGAGTACTGTCCCATTAGGAAGAAGTAGATAAACATTTTTTTAACCCCCTCGGATAAAAGACGAACATAGCCTGTCAAGTTATGGAGAGTTTGTATCCACGGATCCCATGATCAGATTGAATTGTCCATGGATCCCGGCACGTTGTATCCCAAAGAGGTATATGTACTACGTACTAGAATAACTATGGGAAGCACAAATAGTTGTCATTTTTGGTATAATTAAACTAAAATCAGCTACAGCGCTTTACGAGATTAAATCGCCTGACCAACGATTCCAACACGCAGCGCTAGTGCTTGTAGGTTGTATTGTTCGGTCAGGGTTTGTTCACTTTGGCAATACCTATGGCTGCCGCCGCGCGCTCTGGTGCCATTATAAATCGACAAAATACAATTTTATTTAGGTGTATTTTGTTCCAAATTCTAAACTTATTGTTTAAAAGTGGTTCCGTCACGTTTGTTTGTTTTACTAGACTGGTTTTTGCAATATCTAAGTACGCACGATGGCATTTTTGGATCATAATTTTTATTGCAATACACGTGCAGTCGCTTTGAGTGCCGAGCTACGTATGAGCGAGAAGACGCTGGCTGGCTTATTAGCAGTGGTCGACAGTGCAAGTTAGAGATGTGCTGTCTATACATAGAAGTCTTTGACATTACATAACATGCTCATGCTACCCGTGAATAAATTTAGAAAGCTTTTGAGTGAACTATTGGAGTAAGTGAGGTCGTACAAAGACTAGGCTATTAATTAAACTACGACGGTATAAATTTAGGTGCAGAGCATTACCACAATTCAGTTATTGTTCACTTCCCGTCTACTAATGGTGCTAATTGTTAAAGGGAGTCTCGGAGAAAGTTTGCAGATGCTGGACTTCTAAGGCGTCTAACTTAGCAATTGGATGAATAGTGGCTGCTGGAATAAGTTTGTTTACTTTGGAAAAGACACAAATAATACCATATTTAAAAGATTAAAAGATTGTATGCATACAAATAAACCTATATCATAGTCCAATAGTATAATCAACATGTTTGTAACAAACCTTTAATTCAATAAGCTTCCAAAACAAGATTTTAAAACATTTATACGTAAATCCGGAAGACGCAGCGTAGGCCGGCCCGCACTCGGTGGACCGACGACCTGGTGAAAGCCGCGGGGAGCCGATGGATGCAGGAGGCGAGCAGCCACTCAAGGTGGCGTGCTCTGGGGGAGGCCTATGTTCAGCAGTGGACGTCTTCAGGCTGTCAATGATGATACGTAAATCAAATAAAAATATGTTAGAATAAAGTTATGTGCTGAATTTCACACTCGTAGCGTCCACATTGTTCGATTGAGAGAAGTATAGGTAGTATATAGGTCGCGGGCCAGACGGCGCGACACCCCTGGCGCCACTACTCAGAGAGGTGGCAAAGAGTTGGCTGCAGAAGGTTCAAATATCGAACGTAGAATACTGAGATCAGGGGGCGTACCGTGAGCTCTTAGCGCGATTCAAAACAGAGCCTATACTGGATCGTTTTGTTTTTTTTGTATGGATATTTTGACAAGCGAGGCAGTATAGGCTCTGTTTTGAATCGCGCTAAGAGCTCACGGTACGCCCCCAGATTGCATAAATAAATATAATTTCATGTGCGAAAAGAGATCATAGTTGATTTTTATTGCGAGTGCAGATTTTGAATTTCGAGCAAGCTTAAGATTGCAAGATAAGGTAGAGTAGTGAGGGGTTCAAAGGTACAAGATGCATAAAAATAGTCTCGTATGCCACATATAGGCACGTATTCACCTCAGCAACGAGAACATAATAAAGGAAACTGGTGGTGTCATTTGGTGTCAGTCTTTTGGCGGGATCTAGAAATACGAGCCAACTTTTTCCCTCTGCTCTTACTACTCAAAGAGCTCAATATGATTTTGCTCACTGTTTTCTTGAAGCAAAGCTGTCATTTGAGCTGCCGAGGTGAAAAGAATATATTGAGAAAATTAGGACTATAAATTAATCTCTTATAAATACGACAACAATCAAACTCTATAATTATGTGCCCGTTGAATCACCGTCGCATGCACATGACTTCATTTGTGAGTACCTATACGAATATCATCATCATCATCATCATCATCATCATCATCAACAGCCTGAAGACGTCCACTGCTGAACAAAAGTCTCCCCCAGAGAGCGCCATTTTGAGCGGCTGCTCGCCTCCTGCATCCATCGGTTCCCCGCGGCTTTCACCAGATCGTCGGTCCACCGAGTAGGGGGCCGGCATACCACTGCGTCTTCCGGTTCGTGGTCGGCACTCGAGAACCTTTCTTCCCCATCGGTTGTCAGTTCTACGAGCGATGTGGCCTGCCCATTGCCATTTCAACTTGCTAATTCTTAGAGCTATATCGGTCACTTTAGTTTTCCTGCGGATCTTCTTGTTCCGGAGCTTATCTCGCAAAAAAGGTATATAAATATACCTTTTGATAAAATTCGACATTTTTAAAACTAACTATCTAGATAATATTGCCCCTTCTCTACGCTATCTCTTTGCCATTCTGTGCAGCAGCTCATCCCTTCTCGTAGCTACTGCTTATTGGTTTACTCTGCTCTCCATGTAATATTCACCAATCACAGATTATCAAGAAATATTTTCACCAATGAAGACATAGGCGAAGTGGATTCGCACCAAAATATGAATTTTCTCAAAGAAGCAACATTATTTTACAGTTTCTGTGATAATTTCAAGTAAGAAATATATTAAAACAATGTGAGATATTATAAATAGTGTACAGTGTAGTGAAAATAATAATATGATTATTATTTACGTCGATATCATACTTTTAGTTATACTGGTAAGTTTGGTGACCCTACGTAATACGTCATTTTAATTTATTGTGTTTTATTTTAAATTTGACAATTTTTTTTATGAATACGTATTACCTATTATATTTATTTATTTTTTTAACTAAGTATAAGGAGCTGTTTAGTCCAAGTTGTAAATTGAATCAAAAAAACAATCTCCTCAAGAGTCACGTATCATACAATTACTTCACCCATACATCATTTTTACCTGTCATTTTATGTAATCTATTTAGAATACTGTATTACATACCCGTAAACAAAAATAAATTAAGAGCCAATACAACGCCAAATTGCTTAAAACGGCTTAGCTTGAAGCAGTATCCTGTCAACAATATTGCAACAATGACTTTGAAATTAATATATGGTAAAGTCCAGGACTAATGCTACTGCAAATGTATAGTGAAAACACGAATTAATAAAATTTTCTCAATAGAAAAAAATTACAAAGTTACCTCCAAACCGTACAAATAAACAGCGATTATTCAATGAATACTTTAAATAAGATCATGAAACTTTGTGTAGTAGTTGTATTAAATATAGTGGAGGGCTTATGTATAGCGGATTTTTAAAATACCCTTTATATTCAGTGTAATAATAAATTACCTAAACTATTGCGCGTTGGAACCAGTTTAACTTAGACCGCCCCTGCCGCTCGGCCCCTGCTTTGGCCTAGTACTATACATCTATTCTGTGGCTTTGACGTGAATTTGCGCTGGCCTTGCACAAGCCCTTAATTAAACAGTCTTTTTCCTACATCTTCTGTGAGTATGATCATGACCTCAGGAGTATAATTAAGTAACCCTTTCAATCAAGGGGTTTAGAGAAGCTCCACAATCGATAAAAATATCGATGAATATACATAAAAATATAGTCAGATGGACATAGAACGCTCTCTCTCTCAGTTTGACGGCTATCGAGCAGACGTTTTATAGGCTCGACAACTTTTTTAATTATAAATAAGTAATTTATTAATTACATAATATTTATTATTTTGATCATTTTTAGGGTTCCGTATCCAAAGGGAAAAATGGACCCTAATACTATAATACTAAGGCGCTGTCTGTCCGTCTGTCACCATCAGGCTGTATCTCATGAACCGTGATAGTTAGACAGTTGAAATTTTCACAAATGATGTATTTCCGTTGCCGACATAACAACAAATACTAAAAAAAATATTTAAGGGGGCTCCCATAGAACAAACGTGATTTTTTGCTCGTTTACCAGCTGAGTCATAGATGGCTGCTTTAAATATTACTGCTACTCAACACTAGATGGCAGGGATAGATAATGGTACGGATCACTTCGTGAGCGAGTCCGACTCGCACTAGCCGGTTATTTTATAATCACTTGGAAATTGTACAAGCGATTGTCTTGATATGTAAACAATTTTTATGAATAATTTACTATTGACTACATATTGTTAAAAATAGTTGTAACCCATTATTTAAGTTGTACTTACCCTCATCTATTTGTTACAGTTATGCCTGACAGTATTCACATGCGGGTATTGTTTCTACAGAGTTTATACGCTACAGCGCGATGGGCAGGTGCGTTTCTCTTCTATTTAATTTATTCAATAATTACTTTACTTTGACAAACATACAATAAAAATTTAACGGGTTTCAAATTCAAATCACTTTATCACTTTATCCAAAGGGTCCATGACCTGGCCTGGGCTATGGGCTTTGTCTCATGAAAATTAAATGGATCCAACTGTTTATACCCTCGTCATAAGATCTGGTCCGATGGATGTAAGAGACAAGGCAGGCGCTCTATGGGAGAGGCCTATGTGCAGCGGTGGAAATCTTCAGGCTGTTGATGATGATGGTATGATGAAGTTGATGAAATATTTTACGGTTGATTTCAGGTAGCCATTCTGCTCAGACCTACCAAGGTCTTGTTCTCACATAAAAAGGAAGGAGAATCGGAAGGCGAACTAAGGTAAGCCAAAAAGTGACACAGTCTAGCTATAGTCACATTTAAGTCAAGTCACATGCTAATAGTCGAACTGTTGATACCTACTGAAGGCTTTCCTAATGTAGTTAGAGAGAACGAAAGGTAGATTTTTCATCTTTTGAAGACAAACTTCGTATGTAGGTACCATTTTCTTTTCTATCATCATCGCCATCAACAGCCTGAAGGCATCCACTGCTAAACATAGGCCTCCCTCAGAGAGCACCATTATGAGCGGCTACACGCATCCTACATTCATCGGCTTCCCACGGCCGTCACCAGATCGTCGGTCCACCTAGTGGGGGGCCAGCTTACTGGCTAATACTGCCTACTGCTATTTTATAATCCAGCATTACTACTCATTGAATCTCGAATGTGGACAAGTTTTGGCAAATAATACAAGATTACAGTTTTGTGTTCGTACCAAAAACCCACGTCGGTATGAATGTAACTATTATATTTGTAATTATTATTTGCGACAGCCTCTGTGGTGTGGTGGTTGAGCAGGTCGGCTCATAACGGCTGCGGGTTCGATTCCCGCGACAGGACAAGTATTTGTGCACATGAAAAAAAAAGCACAAATACTTGTACTGTGTCTGGGTGTTGTGGGACCATGGTCCTCATAGTTCCTGGGTCCCTAGATACAGGGAATCCTAGTTAGGGTCCGGGATCTATGTATGTGATCGTTGGGCGTTATTTATTTATTTATATTTATTTACGTTCTCAAATCTTAATTACAGAACAGTAGTAGCATATCGCAACCCGTTCACCGGCGACTACTGCGTGCACAAAAGCCGCGTGGGCCCTAAAGGGTACAGCAACAGCTTGCAGCCTGCTTCGCCTGACAGTGGCCTCTCCGACGAATACGAGCCGCTCAACCTGGAGCCCGGGCCTGCGGTACCTGATTTAATTGGAGAACCTCCGAGACAGGTTAATAAACTCATTTTTATGTTAGAGAAAGTGATAGGTGACTGCTACAAAAAGTGGTATTTACAACTGAGTAATGGTAATGGGCTGGCCACATCGCTCGTAAAACCACAACCGATGGGGAAGAAAGGTTCTCGAGTAGCGACAGCAAACTGGAAGACGCAGCGTAGGCCAGCCCTTCACTAGGTGGTCCGACGATCTGGTCAAAACTGCGGTGAGCCGATGGATGCAGGAGGCAAGCAGCTGTGATTATAAGGTCTCTCTGTCTGACTGCAATTTAAAAAAGAGGGCCAAGAAAGTAAGCAACGCATTTAGTAGCACTTAGTGATACTGATGTCCATACGCTAAGGCAACCTCTTTTCATTAGGAGGGTCGTATGCTTATTTGATATCTATATCATAAAAAATAACATTTTGTAAACTTAATAAACGCAATTTCAAAGTTGCCAGCAGTTTCAATACTAATCTAGCTACAAATGAAAGCTAACAAGAACAAAGAGTGAGCGTTGTGTAAATTGAGTATTGTACAAATTCCCTTGTAAAGGTAAAGCTGAGCACTTAATTTATAATTGAAAATTCACACAAAACCTCCGGCTATCTATTAAGGGGAAAGTATCTCTGAAATACCCGAAAAGGCTAAGGTTTTCTTAAAAGAGTACAAAATTATAAAGTTTATCTAGAATTAAGTCAATCGCCTTTGAGGCCGATTTGGAGTTCGTGGCCATTAGGAGCTAATATTTTCTCAAGCATTTGAAATTCAAATTTACAAACGGGGTAAAAACTGTTGCTGAAGGTTTTGCTAACATTAGCAAACTAAATACTATCGTGGAACCTCTCAAGTGGAGGAAACTGAAAGAACTGGATTTTTCTTTCTTTTTTTACATCACACTACAGAATCATGGCCACAGGTGGATCAAGGTACGCCTGAAGGGCTAGCATGAGCTGTAAAAGTAGACATATCTTTTTTCTCGAGAAAACATTGGACCAATCAATGAGCACGCGGATCACGTCATAAAACTTTTCTTGCATTTTCATTGGTCAATCGCTTTCCCAAGGTTTTTTTAGCTCATGCCCTACTGGTTGGAACAGCTCATTATCAAGTGATACTGCCTGAATACACTACGATGCAATACTTGGAGTTGGTGGTAGCTAATGTTTAAATACTTTAGATTATTATAATTTTGAAAGCTAACTACGGCCTGGTCTGGCTGAGGTATATCTGTGGGCTGAGACAATTGTTCCCAATTCTATAGATTCCCATTTCTACAGATTCCCATGTCTACACATTCCCATGTCTACAGACTCCCGTTTTTAAAGATTCCCATGTCTACAGATTCCCGTGTCTTGTCTCCTATTTCTACAGATTTTCGTTTTAACAGAATCTTACGTTTACTGATTTCTAATTCAACAGAAGCTAACTTTATTGACAGTTACATTTTTTGGCAAAGCTATTGCAATAATATTGTTAAAAACTCTATAAAACCCACATATTCTAATCACTTTTGCTAGTTTCTTTGGCTTAAGATTATAGCTGATGATTTTTGATTTAATTTTGACTAATTTATCTTTGCCAGAACCCCAAAATTTAGTGCATAGTGATTATTATGATGTTTCCATTCACCAAAAGGTCGTGGTTGTGATAGTATTCCAAATTAAGTCCCCTTTGTTATACGCATTTTACCTCTTTATTATTCACTCCTTTTCACTCCATCAACATTCATCATTCTTTACGTACTGTTCCGGCGATTACGTGAACCCTGAACCTTAATAAATATTTCTCAAATCCTGCTCGGATTTGCGCCAATGACTTTTCCAGTTAAGTGGGGAACTTGTACTTTTTTAAATGTAAATGAATGACGTGACGAGCAAGTCGTTCGCCTGATGTTAAGCGTCATAGCTGCCCATAACAGATTTCAGTATCACTCAGAACATGACAGCGCCGGATGCAAAGCATGCCTAGGCCTACTTTGTCTGCGGATACCGTTCTTTTTGTGCCTATCAAAGAGCGTAGTGTTGCCAGCGCGAGATTATTACGGCAAAAAGCGGGCAGAGTGCGCCGTAAATGCACCAAAATAAAAGAAATGGTACCTCGCAAAGGTGTTCTGATTTACGGTAGTGGTTCGTTTTACTGGCGTAAAATGTTGGTATATTTAAATATGGAAGCTTTGACCTAACAGCCGCGGCGTAAAGTACTCTATAGACTTGGTGAGAAGTTATTTACAAAGATTAGTATCTACCTACCTACCTGTATCTACATTACTTTATTCCTTAACGCCATCTGGGTCCCTCATAATGAGGCCCATTTCTACGTCTATATTAGCGTGTAATACAAAAGAGACGTATTTTACTAAACTTGGTAAATATCCTTTTTTTATGCGATTGAATGACGTGACGAGCCAGTCGTTCACCAGATGTTAAGCGACATGGCCACCCATAACAGTTGCAGTGTCACTCGGAACTTTAAAACAATAAAGTTTCGCGCACACTGCACTGCGCACGTCATCCCGAGACTTCACACAGCCTAGTAATAGGATTACTAGATCCTGTGATCAGATCATGATGTGTCATTTGCCCAGTAATTTCACTAGCTACAATGCCCTTCAAACCGGAACACAATAGTGCTTACACACTACAGCTTGAAGAATAACTGGCAAAGCGGTGGTACCTACCTATAGTACCTATAGACGAACTTTGCAGTAAAGTCCTACCACGTACATACTAGTACTTGCTCCTACAATGGTGAAGGAAACCATCATGAGGAAAACGGCATGTGCAAAATTCACACAAATTCAGGGACATGTGTCATTGTTCCATCCCCACTTGACTAGCATGGTGGATATGGCCATGGCGTGGTATGGATATATCTCTCATTGAGAGAAGATCCATCGTCTTCTCTCGTGTCTCAGTGTAAGAACATAAGTATTTGGGCTGACGATGAAATACCTAAAAGATTTCTGAATGAATATACGGTGCATATATTTATAACGTCTCTACTGTATTTTCAACCAATGGGAAAGTTGGTATTCTAACTAAAGTCTATAGCTCAATTGCTTTTAGTAGGGCACGAGAACGAATGATGAATATAAAACAAAAAAAAACTGCGTAGGTTAGCAGAACTGAAAAAATGTATCTATTTTTGGTCAAGTTTATCTTGATTGCCTGCAGGGTTAGCACGGACGGTAAACAAAATCGTCTTTGCCCTATTTTACTCCAATTGACTTGACAAGTAAGCAAGTATGAAGAAAGTAACATACAACAGGGAAAGACAATTTAGTCTACCATATCCGTGCTAACCCAGCTGGTGTCCATTGACATATATATATTTACTGGTGTCAGGATTTTAAAACGGCTTCAGTTTTTTTTTTGCTTCAAGTTTTTTATATGTCACCATGCAAATAATGACCTCAGAAACGTTAATAAAATCAACCGATTGTTAGCAACGTATTTTATAGCTTCGTTACGCAAAAATCTTTTTATCTATTCTATTTATCTCTATTAGCTGATTATTGACCCCAATAACATATCGGGGAAGAAACACATTTTGCTTTCTCATAAACATTTACCACGGTCGGGTCATAATTCTGTATCTCTTATTTTACTAATCCTGTACAAAGGAATACAACTAACAACCCTGGAAGCTTTCGTAATAATCTCTTTTTCACGTAATTATGTGGGTTACACGTACAAATTGTTAATTTCGGGGTTCACCGGCCATTGTCGGCTTGTCGTGGCCGTGGCCAGCAGTGGGGGGTAATGGGTCCATGAGGGCCATACCTTAGTGTCGTTTTTAACGGTTCTCTAAGAATTCAATATTTTTAGGGTTCCGTAGCCAAAGGGTAAAACGGACCCTTTTACTAAGATTCCGCTGTCAGTTTGTCTGTCTGTCTGTCCGTCTGTTCGTCTGTCACCTGGCTGTATTTCATGAACGGCGATAGTTAACAGTTAAAATGTTTCACAGATGATGTATTTCTGTTGCCGCTATAACAACAAATACTAAAAAACAGAATAAATAAATATTTAAGGGGCTCCCATACATCAAACATGAATTTTTGCTTGTTTACCAGATGAGTCATAGATGGCACTGCTTTAAATAGTAGTGCTACTCAACAATAGATGGCAGGGATAGTAGGTAAAATAAATATATAAGGGTTTACCAGATGAGTCATAGATGGCGCTGCTTTAAATAGTGCTGCTACTCAACACTAGATGGCAGGGATAGATAATAGTATGGAACCCTCCGTGCGCGAGTCCGACTCGCACTTGGCCGATTTTATTTCTATAAAATGTTTTTGCCACTGCCTGGTAGTATTGTATTTAGCTGATTTAAGGCCCGATTTCACCAACGTTTATTCCAAGTACAAGGCTATTCGTTACTCTTGGATACAGCTAATTGACAAATGAAATTACACAAAAAAGACGCCATTTTAATTGTATCCAAGGAATAAGTCTTATTCCTTCACAAAATTGGTGATATATTCGCGTAACTCGGTTGTTCTCGGAAACTTATACCTGGAATAAAATTTATTCTAGTTTGGTGAAATCGGGCCTTAGCTATGCAATGGCGCGATATAATACTACCACGGTAATCGGCTGATATTACCTACGTAATTAAATTATTTTAAATCGTTGATGAAATACCAATTTCACAATGACACAATAAAAATATTAGAAAAGTCATAAAAATATTGTCGGTAGGTATAAAAACAAGTAATATATTTTTTTTTTATTGTTGATAGGCAAAGCATTTGACCACTCTCTCACCTTATGGAAAGTGATGACGCAGTCTACGATGGTGCATGCTTGCTTAATTTTTTATCTTCTAGGCAAGCATGCACCACTGTAGGCCACGTCATCACTTACCATCAGGTGAGACAGTCGTCAAATGCTATGCCTATAAATTATAAAAGCAAAAATAAAAATATATCAAAAAAAGTTTTTTTTATTTAGTTTAATATTAAAATCTTGTTTCAATATTAACATCAGCTATTTTTTACCCCCTCAAGTCTTTTTCTGAATACGTCTCTGGCGTTGACAAACAAATCCTAGGGCCTTTATGAATCGGATAATTATGTGCTTTAGGAAAATGAGAATTCACCCTTTCGTGAGGATCCATTGTTGTATCTCCCTTTGACGGTTTATGTTTTTTTACGTTGGTATTATATATTTGTATTTAGTTAATAACACGGGGAAGTTCTTTAACCGATTTGGATTCGTAACAATTTCGACCAGATTGGCTAGTTCATCATCATCATCATCATCAACAGCCTCAAGACGTGGACGTCTGTGGACTGCTGAACATAGACCTCTCCCAGAGCGCGCCACCTTGAGCGGCTGCCTCCTGCATCCATCGGCTCCCCGCAGCTTTCACCAGATCGTCGGTCAACCGAGTGGGGGCCGGCCAACGCTGCGTTTTCCGTTTCGTGGTCGCCACTCGAGAACCTTTCTTCCCATCGGTTGTCAGTTCTACGAGCGATGTGGCCTGCCCATTGCCATTTCAACTTGCTAATTCTAAGAGCTAGTTTTAGATTGGCTAGTAGCCTGCTATTAAAAATTAGCAAGTAAATATTATTTTCTTAAAATAGGTTAAAATGAGTACAATATTCTTAAAATGGATGCAATAATTGAAAAAAATAAGTAAAATCGTTAAATGAATCACGGAAGTATTTAAAGTTTCTGGAGGGGCCATCGCCTGTCCCTTTCTCGCAAAATGGTGATCGACCTTTCCTACAGTTAATGAAAACAGACGTTGTGACACATGCCAAAAAAAATGTATGTAAAGCTACCACGGCTTAGTAATGAGGTACTATTATGGACCAAGAACTGACGTCATTGCATTTTTGAGCTGTCTCTTTCTATTCCTGTATTTTGAAATGCTTGTAACTTTGACATTGAGTTTTGGCGGGAACGCGGAAAAGTTCGTCGGTGCATTGTATTATTTTGCAAAACTTATGCATTTTCCAGTGTTAATGTTTAAAATTGGTGGTGTTTTACGCATTAAGTGCTGAATTACGAGCATGAGTGTGGCAAGTGATATAATGTAGTGAAACGTGGTTTTCGTGTTGCTTCCAAAATTCCATAGAAGCCTCTAGTAAAGTTGCCACCACTTTACTAGGGCATGCCTTAGACTGGATTATGACTTAGACTAGACTATGACTACTCTGACTGTGATTATGACTTGACTTTAAGTGAAAATTTCCATAATACGATGAAAAATTACAAAACTTGACACTTGCTAAATACACTATGTGTGGAGCCAAAATTTAAAAAAAAAAAAAACTTTTGACATTTATTAAGATATACCTATTTAATTTTTGTTCTCACGACTGTTTATTTTTTTAGTAATATTATTAATATAGGCAATAAAAAATTGCAGGCCACTAGCCTATTACCCCCAGGTAACGTGTAATTATTAGCGTACTTAGTTTTTAGGCCTTAAAATCATCAGATCAAAAATTATCTTTATTTTATAATTCGGTACCTATATATTCACAGAAGAATAAAGTAAAACCGATAATTACGTGGGTGCCCGATATTTCCCATTAAAAAGGCTGGGCCGGGGGACTCGGATTATGATATTTAAAGGATTTAGTGGGACGACTTCGTTAAGCCTGCGCGAGACTAAAATTCGGAACTTCTGCCACCGAATAAGCCTTCGCAGAGAGAATATCTAAACGTTATTTTAGTTTTGCTTCCACTATAAAGTACCATCTATCTATTAATAATAAAACTGTAACTAGGTTAATTTGTACATTGAATATTTTTTGAAAATCTTGATTGCGTTATACTTCTTTTTTTTTACATCAGACTTATCTAGTATTTGACCACGCTTCGATCTAATACCGGCATCGCGTTTCTACCATCGCACCTCTCGCCACCGTAAAAAAGCTCATCCACACATTATTGAGTCATGGAAGTCACATACGACTCGGTTTATGCGCACTTTCTTACCATACATCTGTAAGATGTGGAATGAGCTTCCACCAGCGGTCTTTCTCCGGAGCTACAACATGCAGCAATTTAAACGGAGGGTCAAAAGAGTATTATCACAGGGTAAGCAACGCATCAGTGGCACGTCTTGTGTTACAGATGTCCATAGGCTACGGTGACCTCTTCCCATCAGGAGGGCCGTATGCTTGTTTGCTACCTATAGCATAAAAAAAAAAAAAAAAAAAAAAAAAAAAAAAAAAAAAAAAAAACGCTCTCACCTGATGGAAAGTCACGATGCGATCGAATATACTTCTTTATTGATATAGAAGTGGAATATTTTTTTAATTTTTCTCTGTCTGTCTGTCTGTCTGTCTGCCCCTTTAAACACGCATCACGAATGGATCTACTGAACGGATTTCGCTGAGATTTGTTGTGGTTATAGCTAATTTTTCAGAATAACATCTAAGGTACGTTTTTTTCCCAAAACGGCCAAGTGCGGGTTGCAAGAAGAAACATGTATGGAATTTTTATGTTAGATTTTTTTTATTTGTATTATTTTTTATTTATTTTTTTATTTATATTCATCCTGTCTATAATGGCAAAATGGAACGGAAAGGGAAAATATAGGGGAAAAAGATGAGTTGATGGGCCGGCAAAGAAAGGCGGGCTTGGCCTGCCTCCCGTCTATTGCCGTCCCATTCATTCATCAATTTCTCCTTTTTTTCCCTTTCGCTTCCCTTTTATCTATAAACAGGATTAAGGCGTAAAACTAATAACCCCGAGGGAAGCCGGGGTGGGTCGGCTAGTTAGTAGGTAATAAGCAATGTGTAACGAAGGAATAGTTATTTTGTGTTTTGTTTCTGTCTATTGAGTTTAAAAAAGGCAAAGATAACAAGATAAAACAGTAGCTATTCTACTTTTATGCAGACTTTATTATAAAGAGGGTAAGTGTATATATTTGTTTATTTAGGGAGTCCTATGTAGTTGCGAAGAACGCCGATGCGAAAATTTTTGTTGATGGGTCGAGCGATGGTGGCCGAGCGGTAGCATAGCGCGCTTCGCAACCTTACAGCACCGGGTTCGATCATCAGCCCTGCACCAACGACTTATCTAGTAAGTTATGTGCAGTTTTCGATGCCAACGCTCTGTACATCGGAGAGCTCGGTAAGCCGTCAGTCCCGGTTGTCATAAGAATATTTATGGTAATCGTTACGGGTAGTCAGACGCCTGATAGAATCTGATGCCTGGTCTAACCATCCCTGTTACTGGTCCCTTATGGGTTCCGAGGTCAGACGGCAGATTAGGAGCCGACCCCAATCACAAATGAGAAAAGGCAAAAGGATGATGATGATGATGGGTCGTCAGTTCGAAAACTCATTGTGTCGAAAACCGACCGATCGAACGACTCGAGTTCGAAACACGAATCTGATATATTTTATTTTCATGGCATTAGTAGGTTGTTGTTTATGAATATGATTATGATTAGGTACCCGCGATGGTTAGGGGTTTGAAGCATGGTGATTATGGCACATTATGGCACCCTGTGAATATGGTGGAGGGCCACCCCTCTCCCATGAAAAGCAAGAAGTGGCAAGCAGCCGCCCAAAGTGGCGCTCTATGGGGGATGTATATGTTCAGCAGTAGACGTCTTCAGACTAATGATGACGATGATTATTAGCCGTAGGATATTTTCTTTATGGTCATATGATTTTGCTAACTTGAAATACGATTTTTGCATAGCATGGTTTAAATTTTCATTGTTGCAGAAAGACAACATTCTGCTGAAGCCGCCGATGGTGCCAAAACGTAACGACAATACCGTCAGCAAGACCTGGAACTGGAATTACACGGAGTATCAGATATAAAGATGAAATTGATATAAAATTAGCACAATTGAAACCTTCGATCAGGTATACAACTTTTAAATACGTAATGTAGTGTGAATGACGTGTTTACGTTGGCTGGGTTCCAACCGAACTAATTCGAAATAAGAGCTCACGCCACAAGTGAGCTGTTATTTCCCAAGACGGCTTTTTTGCGCCGGCACGATATCTAGGGTATACCTAATCGAAGATTGAAATAATAATTATGTTAGCTCTCAGAGCTAGAAAGTGAAGTCAAAAAGGCGTACAAAATCCCTAAAATGATTGCATGCTCGCCTTATTCTAGAGCAGTGATCTGAAGCAACATCTGATCTATCTGAACCTACGTTTTATTATAGATTGGCCTGATAGCTCAGTTGGTAGTTGCTCTGCCTTCTGAATGGGTTCAATTTCCACCCAGGACAAACATTTGTGTGATGAACATCGATGATTGTTCTGTGCCTGGGTGTTTTATTGTGTTCTATGTATGTATTTACAGACAAAAAAGTATATAATATTTGTTTATTTTACTTTATATACACCAGGGTTTTTATGTTCCCGAATGATAAATAAGAGTGGGCCATAAAGTTATGATTTTACGACATACATTCGTTTAACATTTATTTTTTGGCTTCACTTTCTAGTTCTGAATGCTGAGTCTCTACTAGTTTTACTTCTAGTCTGAAATTTTCATTATTGTTGCATGTAATCCAAAATACTGTGCTCCTTACATTATACAACTAAATTGTTCATCATCATCATCATCATCATCATCATCATCATCATCATCATCAACAGCCTGAAGACGTCCACTGCTGAACATAGGCCTCCTCCAGAGAGCGCCTCTTCGAGCGGCTGCTCGCCTCTCATCTATCAGCTCCCCGCGGTTTTTACCAGATCGTCAGCCCACCGAGTGGGGGGCCTACGCTGCGTCTTCCGGTTCGTGGTCGCCACTCGAGAACCTTCCTTCCCCATCGGTTGTCAGTTCTGCGAGCGATGTGGCCTGCCCATTGCCATTTCAACTTGCTAATTCTAAACAAAATTGTCAAAATACATAAATAAGGTGTAGGCTGTATTATCGAGATAGGAGAGTATGAAGACTATTCGAGACCCCCAAAAGTTAGCCCCTGGTTTCTCGTAAGTTTGTCAAACTCATGTTAACTTAATATACCTACCAAATACTATACGCTGATTGGTTAACGATAGCCGATTTCAACAGGCAACCAATCAGCGTTCGGTATTTTTATGTTGACAGGAGTTTAACTTGAACAAACGAGAAACCGAGGGTAGGTACGTGATAGAGATAATTCTTAGGAACCACAGAGTATGAACAAAAACATGTGCTTATACGAGATAGAAAAAAAAATATGTTAGTAGCATACTACCTATTGAACCCGAGTACATTCTCGAAATGTAAGCCGTTTAATTGGAGCCATAAATGGCTCCAAATGACGCTCGCGTGGTCAGTGCTCTGTGTGAAAAGCTCCCCGAAAATTATTTGAAATTACAACTTGCGCGGTAAAATTGTGCCACAATAGGTATATCGGCTGGGCAGCGTTCGGGAAGCTTCGTCCTATCTTTTCGTCCAAAATACCGCAGAGCCTGAAAACGAAAGTTTTCAATCAGTGTGTGTTGCCAGTGATGACTTATGGAACTGAGACATGGTCTCTTACTGTTGGCCTCATTAGTAAGCTCAAAGTCGCGCAGCGAGCTATGGAGCGAGCTATGCTCGGTGTTTCCCTGCGAGATAAGCTCCGGAACGAGGAGATCCGCAGGAGAACTAAAGTGACCGATATAGCTCTTAGAGTTAGTAAGTTGAAGTGGCAATGGGCAGGCCACATCGCTCGTAGAACTGACAACCGATGGGGAAGAAAGGTTCTCGAGTGGCGACCACGAACCGGAAGACGCAGCGTGGGCCGGCCCCCCACTCGGTGGACCGACGACCTGGTGAAAGCCGCGGGGAGCCGATGGATGCAAGAGGCGAGCAGCCGCTCAAGGTGGCGTGCTCTGGGGGAGGCCTATGTTCAGCAGTGGACGTCTTCAGGCTGTTAATGATGATGATGAGGTATATCAGAAGAGCAACAATAAGAGTCCTGGTATGACATTCCACTGGTAAGCTATGAATTTTCTTATTTAAATCGTCTAAAATGCCAAAAATAGTGAAAACAAATTGTTCGTGTCTGTGTGCGTGACGAGGCATGTAAGCACAGCACACATAGCGAATTTGTAGCTTGCGTTTTGAGAAGCCGTTGTTTGTAAACTTACCTTCTATAGGTACTTATCCTAGTAGGAAAAAACGGGCAGGGAAAAAATGAACTCGCGAAATTTTTTCTCGGCTCTGTCGGATCATGTCATCGTTTTTAGAGTTAAGAAAAAGTGCATTGATAGATGTTAAGGTTCTCGAGTGGTGACCACAAACTGGAAGACGCAGCGTAGGCCGACCGGCCGGCGAATCGCGGAGAGCCTATGGATGTAGGAGGCAAGCAGCCGTTAAAAATGGCTCTCTGTGGGGGAGACCTATGTTCAGCACAGGACGTTCATGCAGGGATGATGATTGATGATCCATGTAAAAAAACTCAAAATTTGGCAAGGAAATAGAACCTCTTTAGTTTGATAAAAAAAAACCATACTGTAAATGTAAATAAAGGTTTAGCAAATTACAGACTGCGCTGACTCGAATAGTCAAAATTAGAGATGTCTTTGTGAACAAAGGGGAAAAATTCAATCCCAATGAATAGCAACGCTAATTTGTATTTCTTTAAATGATTTTTTTTTCATGTTATAACTATATGTTGTATGTATACAAACTTCCCATTCGTGGAAAGTGTTTATAGAATACTATGTAATCCTTTACTAAATCCATTACTGTTTCCATAGTAGTGATATAATTATGAATTAGGTGGTAGGACTTTTCTGCAAAGTTCGTCTAGGTAGGTACCACCGCTTTGCCAGTTATTCTGCCGCCAAGCAGTAGTGTGCAAGCACTACTGTGTTTCGGTTTGAAGGGCATTGTAGCTAGTGAAATTACTGGGCAAATGAGACTTTATGATCTTATCACTCAGTCTAGTAATCTGATTATTAGACTGGGTGATGTCTCAGGATGACGTGCGTAGTGCAGTGTCGCGCGAAACTATTGTTTTAAAGTTCCGGGTGACACTGCAACTGTTATGGGCGGCCGTGTCACTTAACATCAGGTGAACGACTAGCTCGTCACGTCATTCAATCACATAAAAAAATAATAATAATAATAATTATGTATTAGTTAGTGATGTCATGATTTTTTTTTTTTTTTTATGTTATTGAATGACGTGACGAGCTAGTCGTTCGGCTGGTGTTAAGCGACACGGCTGCCCATAAAAGATTGCAGTGTCACTCGGAACTCTAAAATAAAGTTTCGCGTGACACCACGCACTGCGCACGTCATCCTGAGACATCACACAGTCTAAAAAAGTTTTCTAGACTGTGAGATCATTTCGTAATGTCTCATTTGCCCAGTAATTTCACTAGCTACAGTGCCCTTCTAACCGGAACACAGTAGTGCTTGCACACTACTGCTTGGCGGCAGAATAACTGGCAAAGCGGTGGTACCTACCTAGACGAACTTTGCAGAAAAGTCCTACCACCTAGTGAAAGTCCTACCACCTAGTAAAAGTCCTACCACCTAGTAAAAGTCCATGATGATGGGTTCCGACTGAAAATCAGTTATTGAGGTCTTATGGCCTTGATTACATACTGAGTCGGGACCTATATCATGACGTCACGCAACATTACATTTTGTACGATACCTTTGATTTTTGTTTTTTATTGTTTTATTTTCATGATGTATGTTAGGAATGTAATGTTGTGTGATGTCCTGAATAAATGTATTTTCTTTCTTTCTTTCTTTCTTATTATTTATGTAGTATATATAAATATTTGTATTGTGTAATAGTAAGTATTGTTGATGTAGTCTATTATTTTATATTTATTTTAGTATGTATATTATAGTAACTTTTATTTTATAACACCACCGTCCATGCTCATTCATGTATCTCTGTCCATCCAAAGGTTGTCTGGAAGAGATCTCTTTTTAGCGATAAGACCGCCCATTGTACCCTACTTGTAAGTTTTCCTGTCTTTTTATTTTTGTTATCTTTGGTGTCAATAAAGAGTTTATCTATCTATCTATCTATGTATACTTATTTACTACGTCCAATAAATATTCATGATTTAAAAATTTGTTATTATTTTTAAACATAATAACATCCCGAACTCACGACCTTAGGCTCACCCCACATTGGACGGTAGCGATCCTCGAGCAACTTCGCGCGATATCGCGATATCGCGGCAACACACGCCGCACGATGGTAAAATGCCGCGGCGATCACGCGGCGATATCGCTACCGCCCAATGTGGGGGCAGCCTTATATCACGACAACCTCTTGACTGATATTGCTCATATTCGAAATGTTTTCTAAAAATGGAACACCCAGTATGACGCCAAATATTATCAAAATTGACGGATAAATGGCGCCACAGCCAACTTCCCCTCTTTTTGGGGGAAATACTCTGATTAAAAATCGCCGACGACAAAAAATCCTGAACTTGTAAAACCTGTGTACCTACCAAGTCTTTACAAGATTCGCTGAAAATGCGACCTTACGCGAGTACATACATCCGGACAAACGAAAGCAGAAATCCCGCGTTGAAGCAGAGACTTTCGCTCACTGCGTTCGCTCCTTAGAGTATAGACTAAAGCATAGAGAGATCATCAAAACGATATTATATTTGTACTGCTCACACGTATCGTTACGTCAGTGGCGAAGGAAAGAAACAAACATATAGTAATTAGCTACGCTTGCGATAAGCACTGTACCATTTTTTTCGACTCGAGTCAACTGTTATTTCTATACAAATCTGTCATACTCATTCACATCAAAGTGTCCACATCATATGAAAAGTATCTAAAAAAGTGGTACGCTTGACACATAATTAAGTTCTCTCTATGCTTTAGTCTATACTCTAAGATTCGCTCGGTCAAAAACAAAAGAATAATCAAAGCTGACATGTAAGAATGTTGCCAGAAAACAACCAGCATTAGTCATAAAGGAACAAAACGATAGTTGCCCAGAGATAAAACCTTCAATTCTTTCCCAAATATTCCACGTTCGATGGCTCACCGCAGGCTAGCCGTTCAGCCGTCTAACGTTACATTCCTGAGTTATTCCAACATTTGACTTGCATATGATGCTGCGCTTGGAATGCAAGATTTAGGTTATTTGGGTGCATGCTTGGCTTCCGGGGATTTCGGAGGCGTTGAATATTTTGAAGTTCGTGATATTCCGTTCATATTATCTTAACGATGACTTTTCAATGCCGATTCAGATGTTTTTTAATGTTTATTGATTTATAATGTGACGAGCTGAGCGTTCGCCTGACATTAAGCGACGTGGCCGCTCGTAACAGTTAAAAATCGACATAGGTTATCTGGCTACTGGCTACTAAATGATAATCAGATAAAACCTTTTTTGGTATTTGTTATCGAAAATTCATTTTTTATTTTATTTGTGTTATTCTTTTATTCCATGTCTAAATTTTATCTAATATAAAATAGGTAATATACATTTTTGAAGTTTATTTAATTAAAATAAAATCAATAATATAACTACTAAAACTAAATTAAATCTAAACTAAGTACTTATCTAAAACTATAACTACAAATATCTAAACTTATAAATAAAAACCGCGTAAGTCACTGTTTGCGGGTAAGGTGCCCAAAAAGCTACATTATTACCTCGTTGAATGGCCAAACTAAGGGTCGGTTTTTTCCAATAGTAAAGGTAACCAATGGTTAAAAACTCTAACAAATTTTGACCATTGGTTAGAATTTGTTAGAGTTTTCAACCATTGGTTACCTTAACTATTGGTGAAAAAACCCACCCTTAGTGTTTGGCACGGTAAGAGCCTTTAGGTAGTTATCTTATTGATAAACTCTACCATACCGTGAGACCGTGGTCAAATGTTAGCCTATCGTCGATAAAAAAATAAAAAAAACCGAAATGCAAAATACGTAGGTACCTATAATCGTATTATTTTACGTTCGTTACGATAAAAGTTGAATGGACTCCAATGAAAAGACATCCGATTACTGCCCGAGAGTAGTTTAGTTAGATTGTAATGCATTTAATTTTTCTGCCTGAAATAGCATCGAAGACTGCATTAAATATACACCTGTAAACGATCACATCTTTATCTCGCATATATTTCCAATTACATCTCCACAACAGCAAAACAGCATCAGTTTGTACCACAGATAACCCCCAATAGATACCGCATTACGGGATTTTTGTTCGGATCCTAGCTCACCAAAACTGGCGGAAGGCGCGAGTTGCGGGGACTGCAGCCAATGCGCTATTATTGGCTGTTTCGAGTGACGCCCTAATAATGAACTCTAATAATTGGTCGAAACTAAGGCCGTGCTGCGAAGCGGCGATTTATGTAGACCCATTTACGCCAATGCGTGGTGCGCGGTCGTCGTCTTTCATGCGGTATCTATTGGGGGTTATCTGTGGTTTGTACGCAATAACCTTCTGCGACAAGCGACATTGGTCCACACAAACTACATACTGTAAACAATAGTAAAGAATACTACGTTAATTAATCTCACAGGCAAAACCCTATGAGACTATTCCTTCATGAATTACGCTAATCTAAGCTAATTTTATGCCTATCACGAATTCCACCATTTTTCGGAATCTTCTGACTTCAGTTCTCTTGTTTCTTCTTGTTTTTTTTTATCATAGGCTCTTGTAGTGTGTAGACATAGACTGTCAATGTCTTGCTCCGTCCACTTTATCTTGCAGCGCCCTCTGTGCCTTTCGTGCATGAATCACCATTACGCTAACACACCTAATAAGTAAAAAGCCCCGATTTTATTTGGGATATTTTGTTTCAAAAGATAACAAAAATATCCCAACCAGCCAAACTCGGCTTTCTTCCAAACTGTGTGTTTTCTTCGAAATAGGCAGTAAAACGGAACCTAGTAATCTGTGGCTCGTAGAGTCAATTCTTCGCCTTCCGAGCGAGATTGCGGCGCGGTCATCGATCAGTGTCATCGGTGCCAACGATGTACGAAAGACTTTGAACCGACCTGCAGGTTCAGCACGGACGGTAGACAAAATTGTCTTTCCCCAGGTTTACTCCACTTGATAAGTAAGTACGAAGAAGGTGACATAAAACGGGGAAAGACAATTTTGTGTACCGTGCGTGCTAACCCAGCTGAAATTATTTTATTACTAGCAGCACCCCGCGGTTCCACCCGCGTTCCTACAGGAACCGTTCCCGTTATTGGGATAAAATGTAGCCTATGTTTTAATCCAGGGTATAAGCTACCTCCATACCAAATTTCATCCAAATCCGTCCAGCTGTTAGAGCGTGAAAGAGTAACACATAGGCAAACATACACACATACACACAAACTTTCGCCTTTATAATATTAGTGTGATTAAAATTCCCATGAGTGTGATTCATTTTAAACACAAAACACGCACACTATTCGTGAGTAACAGTCGGATACATTATCCAGCTGAAGTTGTTTCCACATTTTTTTAAATGATTATTTTTAGGGAACTCTAAGGGTAAAACCAAAGATTATAAAGCCCGTTGATAGCTCGTGAACATAACTTCTAGTACAAACACGACTCACCTGCGCGGGCAGGGGGCGAGGTAACAAAACGAGACAAAGTCATACGAAATTACAAAGAACAGAGCAGGATGGAACAAAAGACATCAACGGGTTACCGTGATTTATTAGAAACTCATAGTATTTATTAGAAATACTCTTTTTTCCAACGGCTTATTACAACGGCTTTCGTTGTAACGTTCATCGCTAGTCGAGTTTGTCTTTTCTTTCCGTAGGCTAGACTTAGTCCACTTCATTTCCGACATGATACAAATTTTGTATCATATCCCTAATGAAGTGGACAAAGGCTAGCCTGCGGAAAGCTAATGACTCACTCGACACGGTGACAGCTTAGATCCGGCTCGAAGGACCATGAACTGCTTCGTATCGGTGTGAATACAAAATCAAAAATATGCTAAATCGCTCGCCAAATGTCTGTAATGAAACGCTTGCGGTTGCTAACTTGCATGCTAGCGCCATCTAACAAAAAGCGACAGAACTAACATGCCGCAGATCAATTTTTCGACTAGACAGCTATATTATTGTCTTTGTCGTTGATTTTATCAAAAAGTGCCGCAACAATTTTATTTCTTTACCACCTCGCCGTCCGGATATTCACCTCAAGTGGCCGTGTAACAACAGGGTTGGGGTGAGGGGAGGTTCTTTTTATCCACTCTCAAGGATCTGATGATAGATGTGGGAGGTATTGTTACTAACATCGGTACTTAAGACTTGACCTTGATTGGGCTATCTCTTGCCAGAATTTCGGACATTGCGAGGTTATTATTTTGACTTCTTCTTCTTCTTCTTCGTTAGTGGCTTTCTATCGCTTTTTAGCAATAATTCTGCCAATGTCAAGTGAGTAAAAATTTGTACGGTTAATGTCATGTCAAAGTCCTATTTTGTCAGTCAAATGCCATCAGTAAAATGATGGATATTTTACTGAACGCTCTAAAAAGCCGTTGAAGAGAAAACGAAAATGCATGGTTTTATAAATTTGGAACCATTTTCCAACACCCGTGCACGTTCACGAACACTTAACGGATAATAATCCACCCTTATTACACATTAAAATTCAGATATACTTGGTTATGGTAAAAAATTCAAAATTCACAACCGCCATTGTCGGATTTTCTTCAAAGACATTATTTTGACTGTCATACCCCCGGTTTCTCGTACGTTTGTCAATGTCAAACTCATGTTAAATTAACATAACAAATACTACGCGCTCATTGGTTGAAGACAACCGCTGATCAGCAGGCAACCAGTGAGCGTTCGGTATTGTTAAGTTAACATGAGTTTAAGCCTTTAACATAGGCCAAACGCGTCTTTTTAACTAATCATACTGAAGAATCTATGAATTCTACAGACATGAAAAAAATATCACCAATAAGATCATTCTGCACCTGTACTTATCAATTGAACAAAATATTCGATTACTAGGTACATTATGAATAAAAAAAATACTTTAAGAACGCCTTTCCAGTCACAAAGTGTACAATGCCGCGTTAAGGAAGATTGCGTCATTAAATATTTTTACACCCTCGGATAGGAAATTTAAAAATAAACAAGCTCATTTAATCATTTTATTTTTAGAGCCAAAATTAAGTCTGTTTAGTAATATTTTGCGTTATTTTGCGGCGAGCCAAGGGCGAGGCCTTTGGCGGGGCGTGAATCAGTCTGCCCCGGCATGTGCCAACGGGTGGACGCGCTGCTGTTTTTTTATAAAATATTTTACATGTTTTTCTTATTTGCATGAATATTATCAATTAAACAGCCAATAAATAGGTATTGACTATACGAAAAAGTCGGTTTTAGAGCCATTTGATTAGTTCTTAGTGACTTTAATGTCAGTAAAAGTATTTGGAACAATAATAGATCGTATAGTCGTAGAAGGTCAGTATAGGTATTTTAAACTCTTTTGGCAGGGTAGGGTTCCAATCGAACTAAATTAGCGTTAGGCCCCCCATACACGTTCAATTTTATTGATCAATCTTTGTGATTGATCAATGTTATTGATCGTTTAGGGTTAGTATTGGTCAATGTTTTTCGGTTTACAGTATGGCATTGATACAGTACATTGACGGAAGTGGTCTCGTCAATTTTATCTATACATATAATAAAACTGTAGAGATAAAAAAGTCTGTAATTGCAAGATATCAAGAAAAAAATGACACAGGTTGGCTTAAAATTAGCCGCTGATCACGTTAAGCCACTTTTTAAACACTTTGTCTGTTTGTTTGTTATGACTGAACTCCTAAAATTCTGAATGGATTTTCTTGCGGTTTTCACTAATATGCTTAGAAATAACCGGCGCTTAAAATAGGATATATTAAAGTTGATATATCGTTAAAAAAAAATGATGACAATTATTGAGATTTCATTTGACTGGCCCGATAGCTCAGTTGGTAGTAGCTCTGCCTTCTGAACTGTAGGCTGTGGGTTCGATTCCTACCCAGGACAAACATTTGTGATGAACATAGGTGTTTGTTCTGTGTCTGGGTGTTATATTGTATTCTATGTATGTATTTACAAACAAAAAGTATCTAAGTATTGTATCAGTTATCTGGTTCCCATAGTACAAGCTATGCTTAGTTTGGGGCTAGATGGCGCTGTGTGAAATGTCCACACATATTTATTTATTTATTTATTTATTTATTACGAAACGAATCGGAGTTTTAAACAACATGGCCGATTTATTTATTTTTTTTGCTACTAACGGTAAGTTGTAAGTTACCACATATTGTCACAGATTAGAAAAAAAAACAATCGACTACACTCTGTGCCACAATGACCAAAGAGTAATATTAGTACCTACCGCTACTCTAAGAGAATCAAAACAATATATAGGTTTCTTATTTATATTTTTACAGGTTGTTTAGCATTTTAGAAGTTAAATACATACATATACCAACAAATATTAAATAATGTGAGAGTAGATGTTTTTTTTATTTTGGCATTAGACGACATTTTTATTTAGCCAATGATACGAAATATTTTATGAAAAATGTTTTAAAAGAGTACTTAGATGTAGGTAAATATAATTATACATTAAGGTAAGATATTAGGGTAAATATTTTAGGTCTGTGGGCTTTTGTTTGTTATATAGGAAATGCATGAACTAAGCTATTATTAGACTACCTAAACGTAGAAATAACACAATACATGCGTGCGAAGCCGCGGGCAAAAGCTAGTTGATCAATAAAATTGAACGTGTATGGGGGCCTTAAATTTTCGTTCACAAACGTCTCAAAATTTTTTCCACGTTCCAGCCTAAGTAAACATTAAAAACGCTACTGAACTACGCCACTTATTAGGGCGATGGGTCAAAATGATTGTTCCAGTCACACATTGGCGTTTAGGTATTTTCAAATTTACCCGTGTCTTGACTAAGTAGTATATTAGATATCTGTGCATCAGTGTCATTAAAAATCTGATTCGAAGATGGGGGGTATCAGTAAAGCAGCTAGGCGTAAAAGCAATATTGGACGCCAACTGGTCAAGTGGTAACGTCTTACCTAGCTACCTATTATTATTAGTACCTACATTACAAGACATAATATACCTAGTCGTACCTAATCATAGTTACAATTATTATTTTCTTTTTTATCGGTTTGTATTTGTCGTGTCGGCTGGACTATCTAACCTTAGACTAACCTCATCATCATCATCACCATCATCATCATCACCACCACCACCATCATCATCATCATCATCAGCCTGAAGACGTCCACGGCTGAACATAAGCTCCCCATAGAGTGCCACTTTGAGCGGCTGCTTACCTCCTGCATCCATCGGCTTCCCGCGGTTCTGACCAGTGGCAGGTGCGCCACCTATCACCTTTCCCCCTTTCTTCTCTCTTTCCCATAGTATAGGATAGGAGGAGGAATTACAACTAAGTTCATATTTTTACTTTTATCCCCTCTCCCGAGGAACCCGTGCTGAATTTCGGGATTAAAAGTAGGTATATCCTTTACCTACTTCGTAATATGAACTAAAATCATGCCAAGTTTCATTTGAATCCATTCAGTAGTTTCGGCGAAATGCTCAGGCAAGATACAGACAGACAAACGGACAGACAGACTGACAAAAATGAAAAAATGTATACTTAGATACTTTTTTGATTGTAAATACATACACAGAATACAATACAACACCCATCATAGAACAAACATCGATGTACATCACACAAATGTTTGTCCCAGGTGGGAATTGAACTCACAACCTATAGTTCAGAAGGCAAAGCTACTACAAACTGAGCTATCAGGGCAATCATAATGGAGCCCTCAAAAAAAATTCAATACATTATCTTCAATGTACAGATTTGGACCTGTTACAGTTTTATTATAAGTAATATAGATAGATATAAGTAATAAACCGGGCACCATAATATTATTATAATAGGTAGATATATTTTTCACGGAGTTTCATCTGGAATTGGTTTAATCTTTGACAAACTCTAGTTCATTGTCAAACCTACGAGTGTGGCGCCCCAGGTGGCTCTTATTAATAACTTTGTGTCCAACGCTCAAGGTCATTGGCGCATGTTAAACTCTTAACTTTAACAAACTTACGAGAAACCGGGGGCTAACGTAAGTAGTTACGCGAGAGCACAGATAATATAATATTATACTAGTTAGTAAGCGACGTGCCATTGCTATTTCAACTTATATCAAGTTGAAATGGCAATTGGCACGCTACGTGTCGCTCGCATAGAACTGACAACCGTTGGGAAAAAGGCTCTAGAGTGGCGACCACGGCCCGGATGACGTAGCGTTGGCCAGCCCCCTACTATGTGGACAGACGATCTGGTTAAAACCGAGGGAGCCCCCGCATGTCACTCAGGCTGTTCTGTCTGTTCCTCAGCTCCTTAGTAGTTTCAAAGCATTTGTTGAAGGTAGGAGCTTTAGCAGCGCAAACGACTTTCTTGAATATTCTCTTGGCTGTACAGGGCCGACGGAATGGAGGTCGTTTTTGTAATGCTGTGACTGCCGGTGACATAGCTGCGCGGATTTCATGTAGAAGAAATCTCGCTCTTTCTAGTGGCGCTGCGCAAACCTACAATATGAAATTCATGCTAACGAAGTCAAACTAGAAATAATTTGTAATAACTAACGGATAACACTTCTAGCTGTACTGACCTCTTTATACCCTCGGGATAGCTGCTGCCTGGTTCTCATAAGAGTCCATTTACATTGCTGTACGATTTTCACTACTTCTGACATTGCAGGGGACAATTTCACTTCACCCTTCTGCATTTCTATAAACAGAGGGCAAATAATAAACAATGCATACGTTACGTACGAAAATGCACGCAAGTACGTACGTTTGAACACACCCACAAGCACAAGTTTGCTTGTGCTACTTACCAGCGGTAGCTGTAGCTAAATGTGCATGTATGTGTGGTGGGTACCCGTAAGGCTACCAACCCACTGGCGCAGAGGCTCGGAAGGGCCTACCGCCGGGGCGAGATAGTGAATGCTAAGCGCGACCCTACTGGCATTAATAGTTTTGATTTTGAAGATGATTACAAATTCAACACTTAACGTGGTCTTCATTTTTAGGAATGTACCTACGTGCCATACAGGTATTGTAGGTACTTAAAAAAATATATTTCTTCAATTATATATAGCCGACAGTTTTCAAGTTATTTATGAAAAACTGAAAAAGGAACCTTTACATCTCCCTCCCCCCTTAGCGCCATCCCCCAGGACTTGATAATAATTATGTTGTTCAGGACACCTTCCTCTATAACTGTGCCAAAATTCGCCTTTACACGAAGCATTTCCACCAATCGCCTTTTTTGGTCTTCGTTGACTGGGCTATTGGGGCTGTCTGAACATGTAAAAGTACTAACATGTAAATAAACCTTCACAATTACCTACCTATTATTATTAATGTAAACGAACGATGGACCAAACCCACAGCACTGTCAATTGTAACAAAATAAACCACGCTATTGTTCATTTCTGATACAGAAACAACGTATCGAACAAATAGATCAAGTTGTGGCAATTTACTAAAGCTAGCAGATGCGAGTCATTTAGACCTATTTTACGATTAGGGAGGCTATTTATACACAAAAGGGATAAAACAAAGACGGCTGTCGGTTCACACAAGAATTTGCATACAAAACCGTATTGTCTAGACGGCTTGGAAAGACTTCCGAAATTCGACGTAAAGCTCTGAGGACTGAAAGGGTTTAAAGCTTCATAAAACTTTTTAGTATCTATTGAATTGATAATATTAAATCTTTATTGCTCACAGATTGCTTTTTAAACAATTTCATTAGGGAAAATATTCAGTTAATGTAATCATTGACGGGATATTTTCCCTGCTTAATTAAATCGTTACAGCAACAAAATATTAATTAACTGCCGTTATAACATGAATAGGATTTAAAAAATTCTACAGTATGTAAGGACAAAAAAAATGTTTATTTAAACTATAATAATTATAATTGTAGATATTGTGGTTGGTTAAAGTGTACTTTAAAAATCATTCCATGAAAATTAAAATCAAAATTAATTAATCCTCGGTAGCTGGTAACATATTTGAGCCGTTTGGTGTTGAGACCCTGGGTCCGTGAAGACCGGAGCTCATCGCATTTTCCAAAGTTCATCAGAGCGCCTGGTTGATCCGACGCAAGGCCAAAATTCTGGCTCTTATTTAGCACAACAAATCAGCATTGCAATTCAACGAAGCAATGCTGCCAGCATGTTGGGTACGACCGGTATAGTGGGCTGGAGCAGTTGGACACTTTTTTTTTTGGGGAGGAAAATGCCCACGCATTCCCCTACCAACACGGGGGTGGCGGATATGTGGGACTCGAACCCACTAAAAACCTCCCCATGAGTAGTCTACCGCCGTGGTGGGGCGAGGTGGGGTCGCGTTCGCAGTCGAGCCATCCCAGAATTTGACACCTAGTCTTACCATCCTTGTTACTATTTCATTATGGGTTGCGAGGTCAAATGGCAGTCGCTCGTGTAATTCTGGTAGCTCGCCACTACAGGTCAGAATGGGAGCCGCCCCAATAATAAATGGGAAAAGGTAAAAGAAGAAATAAAAAATATTGTAGTAGTTAGTTTAGAGAATAAAGGCACATTATTCGATAAAAAAAATTGCTGACACAGCAATATAGTCATAAATAAAATATATATTTTTAGAGCAATGAATCATAAAACATCAGACATTTTTATTGTACCATTAATAATAATCCAAGGTAGGGCTTCGATTCTCTGTCAACAAGATGATCGATTCTAAACGGTTAATTAATTCGTGGTATCAATTTGTCGGCATCTCTAAACAAATTGTTAGGGATTAGTTGAGTCTTTGAAATCTCATCTTGTTTTACTAAAATAAAGGGCGGAAGTAACGGTATTCTATTACGTATTGTTCGTAATACTGTTAAGTTCCCTAGTATACAATCGCTAGAACTTTCGAAACCTGTACTTATTCCGGTACTTAGGTAGTCTAATGCGATAGCTGTTAGAACTAGTAAGTTGAAATAGCAATGGGCAGGCCACATCGCTCGTAGAACTGACAACCGATGGGGAAGAAAGGTTCTCGAGTGGCGACCACGAACCGGAAGGCGCAACATAGGCCGGCCCCCACTCGGTGGATCGATGATCTGGTGAAAGCCTCGGGGAGCCGACGGATGCAGGAGGCGAGCAGCCGCTCAAGGTGGCGCGCTCTGAGGGAGGCCTATGTTCAGCAGTGGACATCTTTAGGCTGTTGATGAGGTAAAAATTATGATTCTTGAAAGATAGAACTAATAGAAAGTCAGTTGTCCTCCATAAGTGGTAAACTAGTTTCATTGTTGTTTGATAGAGGTTAGAACGCAAATTTGTGATGTAAATATATTGATGCAAGTACTTTCGATGCTAGTACATTATCAGCGTTATAACTATGACTTAGTGTGACGCTATAGAAGACCACAAAACGCCAAAATATAACCCGTCAACTTCACGAGTTAGCAAGTTATCTAATAGCTTGGGAATAAATTGCTTCATTTACCTTGTCAAAACTAGCCTCGGAGTTGCTAATAACTCTGCATTTAACTAACAAATTGCTCTTGGTAATTGATGCTACGTAAATGGCAATCTACTGGCCGCAGTTACAAATTAAATTTATTGAGAGGTATCTACTATTTACGTTGGTCTTCATTGCTCATTTCATTGGTCACTTTGAAGATTTAAAAACTGTAGTCCCTACATATAATAAATGTGTAATTCTGGTGCACTGCGGAACACAGTCATAATTATACCATATGTAATTTATCCCATAGGTTCTATTGTTAAAAAAATATCGTTTGCGCGATGCAGGCCACGCGACTTTTTGCCCTTTTTCCATACATTATTTAATTTTATTTGTATCAGCGCCATCTAGGGACTCTGATGTGTCGTTGTTTGTTTGTTATGACTGAACTCCGAAAATATTGAACTGATTTTCATGCAGGTTTCTCTAATATGCTTAGAAATACCCGGCGCTTCAAATAGGATATATTAAAATTGAAAAATCATTAATTTTTTTTGCTCAAAAGTATTAATATTTCATTACGAAACGAAACGAAATTTTAAACAACATGGCCGCTTCATGGTGATTTTTTTTGGCTACTGACGGTAACATTCACAGATTAGAGAAAAAAACAATGTAACTTTCTTAGAAAAAAAATGGGTTGTGTAAGGATATGACCAAAGAGCATTATAACCGCTACTGTATGACTTAACCTTCTTTGCTATCTATCCATAACGTAACTTTGACAGTAATGCAACAGCCGAAAGTTCATTATTAATCAATTTCCGTAGTAAATATGCAATAAACAGCGTATTGAAATCAAAACAATTTATGGTTATTCTATTTAAGCCTTTACAGGTTGTTTGGCTTTTTCGGAGTAAATTAGACTTAGGTACATACCAAAAAATATTAAAGCTTACGTAGTTCAAATTTTTATTCCATTTTTCGATTTAAAGGGTTCTTGGCCTTTGGATTTACTTCGTGGGTGTGATTTTACAGGCAGCAAAACGGGGTGTGGCTGATATAATAAAACCTTTTGCGGCGTTTACCAAACGGAGTCAAGTTCTAAGATGAGGTATCGTTTCATCAAAATCAGTTTTTAAAAATAAAGCCAATTCTTCATTCCTATGCAATGTAGGAATATACTGTGCAGAACAAAGACCAGAGTTTATGGAAAAACAAAGGTAGTGCGATCCTTAAGCCTTTAACATAGGCCAAACGCGTCTTTTTAACTAATCATACTGAAGAATCTATGAATTCTACAGACATGAAAAAAATATCACCAATAAGATCATTCTGCACCTGTACTTATCAATTGAACAAAATATTCGATTACTAGGTACATTATGAATAAAAAAAATACTTTAAGAACGCCTTTCCAGTCACAAAGTGTACAATGCCGCGTTAAGGAAGATTGCGTCATTAAATATTTTTACACCCTCGGATAGGAAATTTAAAAATAAACAAGCTCATTTAATCATTTTATTTTTAGAGCCAAAATTAAGTCTGTTTAGTAATATTTTGCGTTATTTTGCGGCGAGCCAAGGGCGAGGCCTTTGGCGGGGCGTGAATCAGTCTGCCCCGGCATGTGCCAACGGGTGGACGCGCTGCTGTTTTTTTCAAAATATTTTACATGTTTTTCTTATTTGCATGAATATTATCAATTAAACAGCCAATAAATAGGTATTGCCTATACGAAAAAGTCGGTTTTAGAGCCATTTGATTAGTTCTTAGTGACTTTAATGTCAGTAAAAGTATTTGGAACAATAATAGATCGTATAGTCGTAGAAGGTCAGTATAGGTATTTTAAACTCTTTTGGCAGGGTAGGGTTCCAATCGAACTAAATTAGCGTTAGGCCCCCCCATACACGTTCAATTTTATTGATCAATCTTTGTGATTGATCAATGTTATTGATCGTTTAGGGTTAGTATTGGTCAATGTTTTTCGGTTTACAGTATGGCATTGATACAGTACATTGACGGAAGTGGTCTCGTCAATTTTATCTATACATATAATAAAACTGTAGAGATAAAAAAGTCTGTAATTGCAAGATATCAAGAAAAAAATGACACAGGTTGGCTTAAAATTAGCCGCTGATCACGTTAAGCCACTTTTTAAACACTTTGTCTGTTTGTTTGTTATGACTGAACTCCTAAAATTCTGAATGGATTTTCATGCGGTTTTCACTAATATGCTTAGAAATAACCGGCGCTTAAAATAGGATATATTAAAGTTGATATATCGTTAAAAAAAATTGATGACAATTATTGAGATTTCATTACGAAACGAATCGGAGTTTTAAACAACATGGCCGATTGATGTTTTTTTTTTGCTACTAACGGTAAGTTGTAAGTTACCACATATTGTCACAGATTAGAAAAAAAAACAATCGACTACAATCTGTGCCACAATGACCAAAGAGTAATATTAGTACCTACCGCTACTCTAAGAGAATCAAAACAATATATAGGTTTCTTATTTATATTTTTACAGGTTGTTTAGCATTTTAGAAGCTAAATACATACATATACCAACAAATATTAAATAATGTGAGAGATGTTTTTTTTATTTTGGCATTAGACGACATTTTTATTTAGCCAATGATACGAAATATTTTATGAAAAATGTTTTAAAAGGGTACTTAGATGTATATAATTATACATTAACGTAAGATATTAGGGTAAATATTTTAGGTCTGTGGGCTTTTGTTTGTTATATAGGATATGCATGAACTAAGCTATTATTAGACTAACTAAACGTAGAAATAACACAATACATGCGTGCGAAGCCGCGGGCAAAAGCTAGTTGTAAAATAAACACATTGTAAAGTAAACACTGCAAAATTACAAATAGTGTGCGGTTCCAATTGACTTACTAAGTATTTGATGAGGGAGTCTAATAATATAATATAACAGAGGTAATGTATCGATAATGAATATGTAGGTATCTAGCCGAAACGTACAAAAGCAATCAGCTGAATTTCATTACCTTAGGTAAGTATGTTTGCTGAGAATAATGCTCAAACGTCTTCTTTTCACGCGATAGTGTTTTTTCACAGTAGCCGTTTCTAAAATAAGTTTTATCCGAATATCTTCACAACGATCCCAATCCAAATCCCAAATCCAATCGATCCAAATCCCAATGAATAGCAACGCTAATTTGTATTTCTTTAAATGATTTTTTTTCATGTTATAACTATATGTTGTATGTATACAAACTTCCCATTCGTGGAACGTTAAGATGTTTATAGAATACTATGTAATCCTTTATTAAATCCTTTACTGTTTCCATAGTAGTGATATAATTATGTATTAGGTGGTAGGACTTTTCTGCAAAGTTCGTCTAGGTAGGTACCACCGCTTTGCCAGTTATTCTGCCGCCAAGCAGTAGTGTGCAAGCACTGCTGTGTTCCGGTTTGAAGGGCATTGTAGCTAGTGAAATTACTGGGCAAATGAGACTTTATGATCTGATCACTCGGTCTAGTAATCTGATTACTAGACTTGGTGATGTCTCGGGATGACGTGCGCAGTGCAGTGTCACGCGAAACTTTATTGTTTTAAAGTTCCGGGTGACACTGCAACTGTTATGGGCGGCCGTATCACTTAACATCAGGTGAACGACTTGCTCGTCACGTCATTCAATCACATAAAAAAAAAAAAAAAAAAAAAAAAAAAAAACGAAATCAACAGTGAGCTCAATTTTTTTTATTAACTTTGCCCATGTCCTTTATCCGTAATCATCATGTCTTATAACTTAAACACTAATAAGCATGATAACCACATCACACATCACATCCAAAGACGGTCCACTGATGAACATAGGCCTCCTCCATAAAATACCACTGGACGCTTATCAAATCAAATCAAATCAAATCAATATTTTTTATTGCAAATAGGCTATTTTTAACACTTTTACAAGTCAAAACTAGATAATGTATATAGAAATAATACAAATTAAATTATTGTACATTCTCAGCAAGCATAATTAAACAAAATTACACAGTGCTTAATGTGAAATATGTCAAAATATTATAATTATAACAAGCCCATTACAATACGAGTTTGAAAAAAAAAGTACTCTTCCCCACATCAGGTGCAAGCAATCCATAGAGATCAATCAAGCAATATCATAAGGAGGAGTTTGCCATAATGACCACGCTTCAGGCATCTTAGAGATCGTAGAAGGTTTTAACTTACCCAAGAGAATACTGGATTCCCTTAGCCGGCTCTTACGGCGCCCACGGTTGGAGATGGGGTGACCTGATTCTCGTATGACACAACAAAAACTACTAAACCTTATCGTCTTACTGCTGAAAAGATTCAACTGCTTTACTATAAAATAATCCAAAGCTCCGAACCCTCAACAAAAGGAAAGCAAGAAACAAGTATAATCCCTACCCCCTACAGTATATACGTAATATCCCTATGACAGATCGCCACAGGCACGCGAAAGGCCGGAAAGGCCCCCATTTCTCAACACAATACATTATCTTGTAAGCACAAGTTCAAGGGTAAAGATTTCAGGATGACAAATGTCGGGGAGTAGTTCACTGCGCTGATAAATATGGAATATTAATCTTTTGACATCTGTGGGGTTAGATAAGATTTATCTGGTGGATGGCTTGGTTTGTCAGCACCATTTTTCAGCATTACGCTTTATAGGTAAATAAATAATGTTGAACGGTCTTGCGTTGGGTTTTATACTGGGAGGGATTTCTTTATAAACTAGAGGCAACCCGCGTTTCTTCATAAGATCTTTAACACCTCATTTGAAACCCTTTTTAGTACATCCCTACGCTATAAAAGGTAGACACTTTCGATAAATGTCGCCTTTTTCCATAAGGTCACTTTTTTTAGTATCTTCTCAATCCTCTCATCCTGGCAACGGCCCAAGCCGAGGCTAGCACCCTAGGGGTGCTCTTGAGCTAGTTGTCTACCACTACTGCTGGGCGCTTTAGACGCTGTAAAGGTCTTTAGAGACCAATAGCATTAAATAAAATCAAGTCCAGTGGTTTGGACTGTACGTTGTCTGTCAGTCAGTCAATGATACATTGAACAAAGCATGGAAAAGCGAAAAAAATGCGGGCAAAACTTCAGTGCATCTCGCTTAAAACAAATATTTAAAAAAATTACTAAGGTTTCTAGATTTTCTGTTTCATCCTTAAAGAAAAAAGGACATAAGGCGGTCTTGTGCTCGAAATAAAACTATTTGTAATGTACTTACAATGTACCAATGCTTATGCCACCGCTAATGTTGCAGCCATTCTCGAACCGAATGGTTTCATGCGTGACGATGCTAAAAGACGGAATGACTCTGGTTTCCTGGAAGACGGGGCGACGTGGGACGCTACTTGCGTTGATACTATGGCACCGTCACATCTTCCCGAGACACAAGTTTAGGTGGCGCGGCTATTTCGGCTGAGCAGCTAAACCGGCGCAGATATAGTAATCTCGGTAGCGGTTACATATTTAAGCCGCTTGGTGTTGAGACCCTGGGTCCGTGGGGACCGGGAGCTAATCGCGTTTTCCAAAGTTTGTCACAGTATCTGGTCGAATGTGCGACGCGTGACTAAAATGCTGGCGCTTATTTGGCTCAACGAATCAGCATTGCAATTTAACGTGGCAATGCTGCCAGCATGGGGGGTACGCTAGCTACCGGTAGTGGGCTGGAGCATTTGGACTGTCTATAGGCCATCGCGGCTAGTATACAATCCAAATGTTCTTTGACTAAAAAACACATCTGTGTTTTTTAGTTTTTATTATTGTAGTAGTTATAATTAGTTTAAAGAATAAAGGCACATTGTCGGTTCCAGCACTAAATGAAAAGTAGGTTCTAAAATGCAAATAAAATTACGTCACTTTACGTGTTACGAGTAAATTTTCACAAAAAAATCTCTTCTATTATATTCTCCTTTCACAAAAAGGATATAGGGTGTTGTACAAACTCGGAGGTGTCAAGTATGGAGAATTAACGGGCCATTCTGTGTAGCGACGAGCGTGTGAACGTATTATGGTAATTTCCAACGGTGCGAATATTGTTAAGGCTTTTGATACTGGTTCAAAAATATTTTGTAATGCGCTTTTACTATTTTTTTGGTCACCAAAACCGCTCCCCCACGCGCCGTTGGTTTGTTCGCTATATATATATATATATTATATACATATTCATGGTTTTTGTAGTCAAAAACCCTTATACAGTGCAACGCGACGTTTAGTCGTTGGTCTATAGAGTCTAACTAAGGTCGATCGAGTTTCATTCATAAAACAATCATTTTGTGATTGAAATATCAAATACCGATGCATGACCGAGTACCGGGCTGTATAGGTACAATGCTAAATCAGTATACGTCTTATTCCTCCCACTAGGTGGACCGACGATCTGGTGAAAACCGCGGGGAGCCGATGGTGGCGCTCTTTGGGGGAGGCCTATGTTCAGAAGTGGAGGCTGTTGATGATACTTTTTATAGTGTTGCAAGTACGGATAATTTGCAGCCGAAACCATATATAATATTACAAATACGTGTAAATTCCTTCTAATAAGGCTATGTTTATCTGTTTATCAGCCATAGCGGATCTCCCATATACCCGCTGACGTGGCACTACATCCTGCAAACATTCTTTCCGGAACGGAAGCTATAAATCTGGCGAATCGGATGCGCTGAACTTGCCGAATGCCGATCCTCGACAGTCGACACAACTGCGTACGAGTTATTCGCCGAATTCGCTTAAATCGTCTAAAATACCAAAAGTAATGAAAATAAATTGCTTGCGTCTGTGTGCGTGACGAGGCAAGTAAGCACAGCACACATAGCGAATTTGTAGCTTGCGTTTTGAGAAGGCGTTGTTTGGAAACTTACCTTCTAGAGGTTAACTTATTCTATGACCTAGTCCCAAATAATTTTCAATCCATCCCCCAGTCTATTAGTTTCTTCAACTTCTATCTGACTCTGAATAATTTATACATTTTTTTATTCAAGATTAGAACACGCGTGGGTCTCACCTAACCCACATCAGCGTGCATAAAACCTTTCAGAATCGTTTTCCGCTTGATTATGTATGAAATTGTGAATATGACTGAATAAATAAGTCTTGGTGTCCCGAAGCGACAGTCCGGCACAAAGGGTTCTGGCTATTTACAAGACACGACGATATATCTATGGACTTGGGTCTATATAATAAGCAGATACTGTATTAGCGTAACCACATTGCCATAATCTCATGAAAAGATGCTAAATATTGGTGATCCATGCTACGTCTCCTGGGATGAGAAGCGTTTCTAACATTTTTCGAGCGTTGCACTGTACACAGATCACTGACTTTTGTGTAGGTAATCATAGGATTTTTGTATGGCCTTCTAAGTAGCATCAGATTTTAATATTTTTTATGAAAGTGATGACGTGTTTTGAAGAAGAAAACGACACTCATTTATTGCAAACGTAGTACAGTTTTATGTATAAAGTGATAATTCATTTATGTTATAATATTAGTGCAAATTGTGCACTATTTGAGGTTACAAGTAACGCATTTGAACCTTCTATACGTTTGACTTCGATGATTACTCCGAAGCCTGCGGCTGGTTTTAGCCGTCGTGAGTTATTGGCAGATTTCTTTTATTTTTGTGGATTCTTTAGTTTAGGATTCACATTTCTGGTCTACTGAATTTGAGTTAGGCATAACTTAAAACAAAGCGGCACGCCTTGATATTTCATCGTGAAAGACCACCCACCATCTAAATACCCAGTTAAATCTATAATTAGTAATATTATTTTTGTTGTTTACCTTTAAATTGAAATATGGCTATATTGAAATAAAAATAGAATCTAAATAGCAGCGTTTTACCTGAAATAAAACGCATATTAAAATACTTACCTTACTGGAACCTTATATTGAGAATAGCATTTCCGTTTCCGTCGATTTCCTGCCAGTTTTTTCGTACTTTTATACCTCGTTTCCTGTAAAGTGGCGCCACCTGGCGGGGGCGCAGCATTTTAGTTTACTTGGAAAAGTGCAGCGCCATATTGGATCATTGGCTCAATTTTCACCAGGCAGAAGTTAAGTGAAAGGTTCCAGTAAGGTAAGTATTTTAATATGCGTTTTATTTCAGGTAAAACGCTGCTATTAAATAACTGTACCGTTACTGGAACCTTATATTGAGACGTGTTTGTTATCGCCTGGTGACGCCACTTTTAAAATAATTAAGTATTTAGATCCTTATTAAAATAACGCCAATGTGATGTGATGTGGCTTTTATGTGAAACACAGTAGATAAGTGTGGTTTTCTATTATGAACATTCAAATATAATTATATATTACATAACAAGAAGTGCAGTGAAAAATATTCACACTAAGGCAATTTAGATTGTCAATTCAGCATTATGAATTGTGTTACAGATTGTAAATCATCGTATATGTTATTACCACTTCATGCCGGTAGACCTGATGAAATGTATTTAGCTGCTTGCTAATTGCCCTGCGCCAAAACTAGATTGAGAGAGACTTTGTCTAAACATTTTAATACTACTGCTGATGCTTTGAAGATGTGGTTTGATGCCAGCCTCTTCAAACAGAGTTTTATCTCAGCCAGATACTGCTGTGCGCGAGGTGGTTTTGCAATACCTTCCTCTGATGAAATAAAACCTGACGTTTTATATTTGGTGCTTTCTATCCAGAATCAAGCATTAAGATTTTTACTGTTTACATGGCTATCTAAAGTAAAAATATAAATATTATATTCCAAGTTTTCACATATCTGTGGGCTTAAACATCACAAACACGTCATTTGGCCGATGTTGGTGAGTCAGGTCAGGACTCGAAAAATGGTCATGGAAGCGCCCATGTGAGTAGACAGTTCTGTTTAACACTGATAAAGACACAAACTAGATAGCGATACTAACGTATTATATACTCACAGACCAGGTAGTGGATACTACGTATACTGATATGGGACGCAAAAATACGGATTATCGGTTTTCACATTTCGTGACAGAAAGTTTAACACAAGACGGGCTGTTCCGAACTCCCAACCATAGAAATAACCATATAACCATACAATACTAGGGCACACTATACTTACCAGTACCTAGTCCGAATTAAACAAACCCGTTGTTTATAATTTCATTATTTCTACACTGGCCAGTATTATTAGCAGATGCCACTCTGGAGGATGGCGATGCGGCGATAGATGATCGGCATGACTTGCATTCAGCATGAATGGACGTATGTGCATGACATGAGTGTATTTGATGCTGATCTAATACTTGCAAAAGTTTATTTTGCATCTCTATAGTTCCATTATTGGGCGACCTGGCAGTTTTGTTGTCGCTTGTCGCATTTATTGGAGACTGAACTGGCTCGAATTTACTGGGCCGAGGCAAGGCAATGATACCTTACCTGTAGGTATGTTGTACGCCCGCCAAAACTAACAAGAAGAGTTCAGGCTATTTTGCCCTGCCATGCCGTCATCACTACCAGTCTTGCACTCCGAGTGTCCGGCAACACATCGCCACCAATTTGATAAAAATATGCTGATAAACGTCGTAACGAAAATTGCATTCTTGTCTCTTTCTAACAACAGTGGCGTATATACTCTCCATACTCCACAAACTTCATAATAAACATACGTAGGTATGTATAGGTGGCTTCTAGTTAGTTTTTAAAGCAGTGCGGTTCGACTGTAACGTCTCTATATTTCCAACTCACTGGGGCAATGGCGTTGCTCGCTTGCAGTTCATAGACCACTCAAATCGTTAAGAATATCTTTCGGTAGTTAAAGGTTTCCCAACGTTTATTTACGGTTAAACAAAACACGAGATACCTACAACCTAGATACTTTTCGGGAGCGCTTCAGGGTGTTTTTAAAAACTTAATTTTCGGATTTTACGAATATATTTTATAATTAATAATTATTACAATATTAAGCGACCGTTTGTAGAGCTTGATACAATACGAATGCCTTTCACTAGCCTCCGGCCACAATCCCAGCGACGGATGCGATAAGATAATGCTGATGCTGCGTCTGGGACGGTGGCGTGATCTAGGTAGCGGCCGGAGGAGGCTGGTTATGAGTACATAACTCCTCCCCCCTTAGATCGAAGTTATTGGGAATATAGTTTCCAATAACTTCATTAACATTTAATGTGAAATTAACAATACCGGTGGCTGAGGCTGGTCTTCTGGCTGATCATCATAAACCTGTCCTCTTCCACGCCGTCTTATAACTACATTTTTAAGCCTAGGGTACGCTAAATAACTAACACACATAAAAATGATAACATAAAGTATTATAATCGCGACACTGACACTGTTGATTTTATCACTATATTGCCCATTGAGTGACGTCACGGACGGCTATACGTTGGTATACGGTCGCATTAATTTTAGTCATTAAAAATACTTTTTCACGTTAATTTTTGGTGATAGTTCTTTCAGCGTGTGCAAAAGTAACCGTAGCAGCTGTGCTAGTATTTGCAAGCCCTTACGAGGTCGGTGTGGTGCATAAATATTAGATTTAATAGTTGTGTTATCAGGATCGAAGATTAAAAAAAGGGTGGGTAGTCTTTATTACCCTCACTCCATCCAACCAGTACGCACTACGCAGCGATCAACATCGATTTGTCACCGAGCCATCTAGCGTCGAGTAGCCGTACTATTATATATATCAATTAGCAGCGCTATGGTTAAGTGTGCAGCCTGCGGAAAATTTATGGGAACGAAAGGTGGCGTTACCTGTCCAAAATGTGGATCAAAAAGTCATAATGAATGTGTTCAAGTGCCAGCGGGAGTCGCGATCGCCGATACGTGGAGATGCGGTGACTGCCAGTCTAGAACGCCCAAGGGACGTGATCCCTCTACGCCCATCCGGAGCACGGAGGATAGCTATCTACCACAGGTCCCCCGCCGCGAAGAGTCGACGTCTGGGGTCAGTGCATTGGAGGCCGGCAGCCGCGGCACCCCGAATCGCGTTGATGCTGAAGTGATACGCACGCTAAGGGAGGAGATGCGGGCTGAATTTGCTAAAATTAATAGCCTAATGACCTCTGGGTTTAGCTCTTCGAAAGATGGCATAATCACCATTCAGGAAGAAATGCGTGAGGTTCGAAAAGAGATGAGTGCGACGCGTTCCATGTTTAATACGCGGATGGATGAGTTTGATGCTCGTCTTGTAGCCTTGGAGTTGGCCCGGGATACGGTGCCTAAACCGCCTGATGTTACCTCACTGGAGCAAGCCCTCGCTGAGGTGAAGTGCCAGCTCAATGATCGTGAGCAGGAACACTTACTCAATGACGTAATTATAACAGGGCTTCCGGAACAGAAAGGGGAGAGCCCAGTGCATCTTGCCCTGCTCTTAGGTGCAAAAATGGGTATAGAGCTGGATGACCGGGATATAGTATTAGCTGAGCGGGAGGGCGCCCCCCGCCGCTCGCAGAATGACTCACCGGCTCCTGTGCGCAGCCGACGCATCGCTGTCCGCTTCGCGCGGCGCTCAACCCGCGATGCCTACCTGCAGGCTGCGCGCGTTCGCCGCGGCCTCACCACCACTGAGCTTGGGTTAGAGGGTGCGGCTGTGCGTATATACATCAACGAGCGTCTCACCAAAACGAATAGCCAACTTTTTGCAAGAGCTAGAGAACAATGCCGCGTACACACGTGGAAATATTCCTGGACAAGAGAAGGTCGAGTCTACGTTCGAAAAGAGCACGGGACTCCATATTTCCGGGTTGTACAGGACAAAGATATCGACAGAATTTTTTCAACTGGATCTGTTTGATCGGATTGTTTATTTGTATTCTGCGAAGCTGTAATAATAATAGACGCTTTGCCCCTTTAACCCTAACCTTACATAATATTTTTATTCATTTCTTTGAGTTAATAATGCTTGCAGTTAAACTTGTTCAACTATTATGTTTTTGGCGGTGTCACAGGAATATCCTATTATGTTTTGCAATGTTTATGTGTGCCCGATTCTGTTATTTGGTCAATGTGCAGTCATTAGCAAAAGTTATTGAATATTCTGTCCAAACTTTAATATGTTTTTTATTCTTACTGATGCAAATTTTTTTTCATACTTGTCATGAAGATATAATTTTGGACTATATAAATGTTCTACTGTTTTTGTTGTTGACTGGTATGGGAATACAAGGGAAGGATGTCTCATCTCTTTGTTGTTCAGATAAAAATGTAAGCGTTAAGCTTTATGTTTACACTGTTGATTTAGTCTCGATCATTAAAACCTGCCATAAAAAAACTTTAAATTTAGTAACTAAAATAGTATGGATTTGGGAATTGTAATTGTAATTTCTCTTTCAAACCCACAAACTCCCTGACTGTGTTAAAATTCTTAAGGGAAATTAAAACAAACGCTCTAGGCATAGATGAAATATCGCTGGAAATGATTACCCTTATGCTACCCCAATGTCTGGATACCATAACAGCAATAGTAAATAAATCTATTACCACTGCAATCTTTCCGACAGCCTGGAAAACGGCAGTCGTTAAACCCATACCAAAAACTACTACCCCTCAGGATATTAAAGAATTGCGTCCTATTAGTCTATTACCGTGCCTTTCTAAGGTTCTTGAAAAAGTGGTTTGTTCTCAAGTTACTAAATATTTGGAAGAAAATAACATCTTACCAGAAATGCAATCAGGTTTTCGTAGGGCTAGAGGAACTAATACGGCATTATTGGACGTTTCTGACAATATACTTGCAGCACAGGATGCCGGTATGGGCACTATATTAATTTTGTTAGATTTTTCACGCGCTTTCGATTCCATTAACATATCTCTTTTGCTAGCTAAGCTAAACTTTTATGGATTTGATTCTAACGTGGTCAGATGGTTTAACTCCTATTTGAGTAATCGTACACAACTCGTAGAATTAAAAAAAGATAACGGAGAAATTTTTCGTTCTGACAAACGTGAAGTAGCTAGAGGTGTACCTCAGGGTTCGATTTTGGGTCCGTTACTTTTCATTTTATACAGCGCAGATATCATTAGTAGCATCCATCATGCTAAGTTTCATATATACGCTGACGACATACAAATGTATCTGTCCTTTAAACCAAATGACTTGCGAGCAGCAGAGGCTAAATTGAACGAAGATTTAGAGCGGATCCAAACGTGGGCTATGTCGAACTCATTATTGCTGAATGCCAAAAAGACAAAGTTCATGATTTTGGGATCTAAACATCAAACGTATCAAATAGCACTGCAAAATCCTCAGTTACTGATAGGTGGAGAAACAATTGAGCGAGTCACTGAAGCACGAAATTTGGGTCTGATATTTGACGAGCAGCTAAAATTTGAGCATCATGTATCCGAATCCGTCAAGAATTGTTTTTATCGCCTTAAAGTGTTATATAAAATTCGGAAATATTTAAGCACGGATATTCGAATTTCTCTTGTAGACTCACTCGTGCTCTCTAAGTTTAATTATGTGGACTCTGTTTATGGTCCCTGTCTTTTCTCGAAAACCTCGCGTCTCATTCAGAGAGTGCAAAATGCATGTGCTCGGTTTTGCTTCCAAATACCGCCACGCAGCCATGTAACTCCCTTCTTAAACCAAAATAACATTTTGAACATGAAGCATAGGAGGGATCTTCATTTGGCTACTTTAATGTTTGGAGTGGTTAAGTTTCAACAGCCGAAATATCTATTTTCCAAATTCGTATGGGCCAGCGACCATAAAAAATATGCCATGAGGACATGCTCCTATCTATTGCGTACCCCGCGGCACGGCACGGCTGCATTTCGTGGCAGTTTTCGTTTTTCTGCCACGAAGTGCTGGAACTCCCTTCCTCCACCCATACGAAATCTCAACACAAAACTTAGCTTTAGAATAAAATTCAAGCACTATTTGTTACAGCAACAGAAGCTACTCTCTATATAATTTTCTTTTTTTACTACTATATGTTGACCTATATAATTATTGCATATTACTTTAAATATATTAGTACTATTTATTTTTTCTTAGTTTATACTTATAGTTTATTTTTAAGATTTATCGTAGCTCTAATAAAGGCAATTAACCCCCCCATAATAATATTATGCCAGCCGTGTGGGCTTATTTATTTATTATAATATTTCAATTTCGTTGTTTTATCGTCTCATAACAGGTTTTTTAAGATAGTTAATACTATATAATTTTTTTTTTTCCTTTTGCAACTCACTTTGTCATTCTGAAAAAGTATTTTTTTTTAGGGAACTTATGATTATTATTTTTAATTTATTAACAGCACCCATTATTACAATTTCATTATTATTAGTATCGTCGTCACTCAAGGTCTGGGCTGAAAATCAGCGCTGTGGATTCGTCCATGGCACATGCTGAGCTTTGACCATTTTGTACATCACTGTACACACACAGCTACAATGTTCGTAGACAGAAATGTATAGAATAGGCATAGTTTTTTTTTTTTTTTTTTTAAATTAGTTATAGTTTCTTTTTTATTTATAGTTTAGCATAATTATTATTGTTGTTTGTGTCTGTGTACAGTTTGTATAAATAAAGTGTTTCTTTCTTTCTTTCTTTCTTTCATTATCACTTTCGACACTTCTCACACTCGTCTTCAACAGGTAGTTTAGGTGCTGCACGTCATCCAGGTCAATTCCCTTGAGGTCGACAGGGTCAGTGTTCACTGCAGGGTTGTTCTGCTTCTGTTCATGTACGTCAGGTAGAGTAAGGAGCGGAACAGGTTTGTATCCAGTATCCAGTGCGTGGTAGCGTCGTCCGTATATCACAACACCATCGATAGAAACATCGCATGCTTCTGGGATAGTTAGTATGTATGTTCCCTGCAGGGTTTCACGAATTATGTCATGGCCACAGGTTTGTGTTAATATTTTATCATACTTGGAGTATAATATCCAACGGGTTGATGCTATTCTCTGCAATTTCAGATCCTCTGAAAGAACTCTACGTGGGAAACATTGGGATAAATTGCGTCGGTATTCCATCAGCTGCTCAATACAGGTCTCTGGAGTGTACGGGATGAGGTCTTCTTGAGAACATAAGTACTCCTCAGCCGTTATCTCTCGGCATTGGCGGGCGGTTGGACGATACTTCGGACCTTCTACTAATAGGAATGGGAATTCGGGAATAATGACGAAGGTTTGAGAGTCACGTGATATGGGTAGAGGGTACAATTTGAAATAATTATAAGTACTGTTAGTAACTAATGGAACATCAATTATGAATCTTATTTCATCATTCTTAAGGTAAGTTTTTACTGAAAGTGTTTCTTCTATATTAACTAGACTTTGCTCAGTGACAGAATACATCAGATTATCATACTTTGAGATTTCAGACAGTAAGGGTAAAAGTTCATTTGAATCGATCACAGATTTATGTAATACAGATACTTTACTGAGTGCAATAGCAGTTTCTAAATCATTAAGTTTGATATATAGAGTTCTGAAGTTAACAATGAATATATTTAATACATTACTCAAGTGTGATATAAAGATATACATGTTTTCTCTTGATAGGTCTGCTACAATAGTTTCAATTCGCTGCAAACGTTCATTCATGATTTTAATATTGTCGTCAATTACTTGAGTAGAGTTGAGGAAGTGATCTAACATTTCGGACACAATGGTAATTTTATTTGAAATGCCCTGCTCTCGAGTCTTGAGTCCTGTGATAAGTTTGTCATAACGTACGGCGTCATCATGATCAAGATTACCGGTTATAATTTTAATGATAGAGCCGAGGGGGTTGACGAGACCGCGTTTGTATCTCTTGGAGGGAATTAATTGCTGAATTTTGGTCGTGGTTTCGTCAAGAAGGTAATCTACCTGAGTTTTTAGTTCCTGGATCTCACTGATGTATGACTTATTCTGGCTAATAATCTTATTAAACTCCGAATACTTATCTACGTAATAACTCAGATCGGTCACAATGCCCTTAAGACTGTACGTCTTAATAATCGACCACTTATCGTGTTGCAGGAAGGCACGGCCTTGCTTGACCGGCAATATACCAGGATTTTGTTCAAGTTTTATGACTTGAAGGTTCTGGTTGGGAGTAACTTGGCAAATGGTGGTCCTGATCATCGACGTCCATACCAGGAGTTTGCACCACCTGCGGAGGACGTTTAATATTTTTAATTGGTGCTTTTGTATGTCGCTCGTTTATTTTAATTGGTAGAACATTGCGTTCGGCTTGACCGGTTACTATTGCCTTTTGAAATTTGGGTTTGTCTTTGGACTGTCTTTTATTTACAGCTTTTGCGTATACTGTTTGTCCTAAATTAAAGTCCGGTCCCTCTTCCCCGCCACGTTTTTTTACAATTTTACTTTTGAAGTCGGTCATTTTGTCAGAAAGGTGTTTGTATAGTTCTTGTGTTCTTTTCCTGTGGGCTTTTATTAGTTGCTGTCTGTAGGTTTTGTCAAAGTCAATGTCGAATGCGGAGTTTAATTCTGTATGGCCGAATACGACCTCAAATGGTGTTAAGTCTGTTGCACTGTGTATACTGTTATTATAGGCCATTACAGCGTATGTCATTACAGACGCTGCATCTGTATATTTCTTTTCATACCTGGCTAGGCGGTATATTTCAATTATTGTGGAGTGGAATCGCTCTATCATGCCCATGGAATTAGGGTTATTGGGTGTACCTATGTGTAATTGTATTTTGTGCAAGTCTGTTAGCTCTTTGAGTAGTTCGTTATTAAACTCACTCCCCGGGTCACAGCTTATTTTCCGTGGTATACCATAATATGAAAAATATTTCAATAGCGCCCTAACTATTTCGGGGGTCGATCTCGATGGTACTTCAATAGCCTGTCCGATTTTACTAAATGCGTCTATGAGAGTAAGGTAGTGTACAGATTCTATTGAAAATATGTCAATGAAGATTTCTTGAAATGGAGAGTCATGTGACTGTGTGAGCTGTAATGTCGGTTTTATAGGGTTACGATCATATTTAGAGGCTTTGCATTTTGTACAGGAATTAAGCATAGCCGCCACTGTTTCCTGCATATTAGGCCAGTGGTAAGTACGCCGAATTCTTTTGATGGTCTCCGTGATTCCACGGTGACACGTTTTCCCGTCATGTATTTTATCCACTATCGATTTTTGTTCTTTCTCGTCTTCTATGTAAATGACCCTCTCTGTACACTCGTAGAAATTTACTGTCCCCCCTCTTAAATAGTGCTATAATAACCCTGCTAAAATCCTTCCGATGTTCTTGGTTCTCGAAGTAGACAAAGTACTTGATTTTCGGCCTAATATATTTCTTTAAAAATTCCTTTATTAGGTCTTCATTATGAAGAGGTAGAAAGACTTCGAGTACCTTCTGATTATTCCTAGACAGGTCTTTGACTTGCATATTATTGCGGAACCAACTGAATACTAAAATTTGGTTCGGTTTAGTGTCAATTGCTTCGTGTAGTATGGGAATTCCCAGTGATTCCATATCCCTAGCTGAATGAATCGTTTGTGTAGTACTAGATTCTGATCGTACGGGGTATTCTTGCGATTCTTCTATGTCTGAGTCTGGTATAGTCATTGGGCTAGCAGTAGCCGTTCTGTCGGAGTCAGATATCGTTATAGTCCCTGAGTCATGGGTATCACGTCGTCCTGCTAGAGTCGCAATCTGGTCAGTCACCTGTTGCAAATGTTCCTGAAGTCGTTGTTCACTATCGTCAATGTTAACAATCATGGAGGCATTGTCGTCATTCCCTAGTGCGTTTAGCTGTATGCGAGATAGCGCATCAGCGTTGGCATTTTGTTTTCCGTTTTTATGTATAATATCGAAATCATATTCTAGTAAGCGTAAGCGCCAACGTGTTAGTTTGCTACTGACCTCTTTGAACTTGTTTAACCATGCAAGGGGCTGGTGATCGGTGTACACTGTAAATTTATTGCCATATAGGTAGGGCCTAAAGTGTTTCGTCGCCCAGACGATCGCCAATAACTCACGTTCAATCGCACCATATTTTCTTTCGGTATCTGTCAGAGTCCGGCTTGCATATGCAACTGGTTTGTCAGAACCTACTGGGCCTTGCGATAGTACTGCACCGATTGCTACCTCAGAGGCGTCAGTCGTTAAGACAAACGGTTTAGTCATGTCGGGGTATTGTAGTATGGGCGCATTAATCAATAGCTCCTTACACTTTTCAAATGATTCTATAAACTTGTCATCTGTCACTACTTTCTTGCCCTTTTTTAGACAAGCTGTCAAAGGTTGGGTGACTTTAGAAAAGTCTTTAACGAATCTGCGGTAATAACCGACAAAGCCCAAGAACCGTTTTATTTCAGTTTGTGTCTGTGGTATGGGATATTTCAGAACTGCTTGTATTTTGTCGTCATTTGGTCGAAGTCCGTCTTTAGTCAGAGTGTGCCCTAGATACTGCACTTCTTTGCGCAAGAATTCCGATTTGTCAAGTTGTATTTTAAAGTTAGTTTGTCGAAGTCTGTCAAATACGGCTCGTAGCTTTTGAAGGTGCTCATGTAAACCATTTGAATAGATCAGAATGTCATCTAAATAAACGAGACAATGAATGCCTTGCAGACCCCTCAAAACATTGTTCATGGTTCTTTGAAAGGTTGCCGGAGCCGTCTTTAAGCCGAATGGCATCCGGAGAAATTCGTAATGTCCATTTTGGGTTGAGAAGCCCGTCTTCTCTCTATCAGATTCTTCTATTTCGATTTGATGGTAGCCTGATGCCAAATCGAGAGTGGTGTAGTAATTACTTTTACCCAGTTTATCGAACAAGTCGCATATGTTTGGGATGGGGTATCTATCATCAACCGTGATCTCGTTAAGTCTACGATAGTCCACGACCATTCTATACTTGACCTGTCCCGAAGCATCCATTTTTTGGGAACTATATGGACCGGTGCACTCCAAGGAGAATGTGATTCTTTAATCACATTATCCCTGAGCAATTTCTCGACCTGTTCTTTGATTTCGTCAGCTTGAGCTGGTGCCTGCCTATAGGGTTTGATGTAAATTGGGTCTTCATTAACTGTTCTGATGCGGTGTTTCACCTGGTTCGTAAAGGTGAGAGGTAAGCTCTCACAGTAAAATATGTCTTTATACTCGTGGCATAATTGTTGAATCGCTTTAGTCTCTTCGTCATTAAGGTGGTCTAATCTCAGCTTGGTCAAATTGTCAGTCAAGAGGTCGTCTACTTCCACGTCAGTAAACTCGGAATAATTCACATTGCATGTTACGTCATCATTAAACTCAGTCACTGCAAAAGGTGCCGTTACAGTTACAGTAATCAAATTTTCAGTTACGTTCTGTATTACTGTTGTAGCGAGATAATTTTTACACTTGACTATTGCTGAAGGCATGCGTACACCATCGTGAAACTGTTTGAAGTTTAAGATAGCGTCGCCATTTTCTAAATTTACAGGCAACTTTACTCGATGTTCTGAGCGTGGTTGAATCGTGATGATGTGATCGTCATTATAAATGATCGGTATTTTAGACTGCCGGGTTTCTAGTGTCTTGTCTTTTAGATTTATGTTGGCTTGAAGCCGTGACATAAGGTCGCATCCTATCACACCATCGTAACGTTTGTCCACGTCATAAACGTAGAATTTATGATGACCGTCTTCGTTGAATATGGAGAAAAGTGGGATGTTAACCACTTCCTGATGAACGCTGGAGGCATGAGTACTTGTAACCATGAATGGTTCGTAAGATTTTAGTGGTGCAAAATGTTCGTTCGTTTTTGCAGTTCCTAAAAACGATCGCGTGCTTCCAGAGTCCAACATGAACTTTCCATTTATTTCCGGTACGTATATATATGGTAATTTTAACGAAGCGTCATAATTTATTTCTATCATTTCGTAGTCGTTGGAAATACACCTACGTGAAAATTTTCTAGAGCATTGACTGGCTCTTGGTCGTTAGGTGCTGAGGGCGTAATACCGTGCACATTGTTCTCACACACTTTATTTTCAGCAGAGTTGTCAACTAAAGGCTCGTGATAAGCATACGTACCATCGTAGGCATCGAGAGTTATATCATCGTAAGTCTCGTAAGTTTCGTAAGGATAGTAATACTCATCGTACTGACCTTCTAACGCGTATGTTTCATTTACAGGTAGCTGCTGAGGTCTCGCTGGGGCTGTCCTCATGGACACGTCGTTTGAGTACTGATGAGGTGGACGATACCCTTGTGGCTGTGGGTGCCTGTATCCAAACTGACCTGGTTGTGGTTTGAAACCAAACTGTCCTGGTTGCGGTTTGTACCCGAACTGTCCTGCCTGCGGTCTAAAGCCAGTCGGACTTACCTGTGGTTGTGGTCTAAAGCCAAATTGTGGACGTTGTCCAAACTGTTGTTGAGCTGGTACGGTGTTGAACTGCGGCCTATATCCGAATTGTGTTGGCATCGGTGCGCGATATGCGAAGTTGGCTAAATTAGGACGCACGAGGTTGTTAGCCTGATTTGGTATACCAAATTTAAATTGACCTTGGGGCAGAGGTGGTGATGGCCTAAAGTTAACTTGCACTGGTTTGCTTTGTAGCATTTTAGAACGCATGTTATATTGCTCCTGAAAATTAACTTCCTCCAAGACATGTTGTAAAGCTTCCTCTAACGAGTTTGTATTTTTCATTCTGACTGTTCTAACCATATGCTCTGATAAATTATACAAAAAGACATTGAGCGAAGTATTGTTGTAAATTACTCGCTTCGCTTCCCGTAACGTGGGTGTGGAGTTTTGATTTACTTTAGACAAAAGGATCGCGCGAATATCTTGGATCCGGCCACAAAACTCGAGGTAAGATTCACTAGGTTTAATTTTAAGGGTTTCCAGCTCTATAGCAACACACTCCTCACTCCTAGGGTCTCCGAAATGCTGGATCAACAGAGCTTCGAGCTCGTCAAACGTCTCAAAGTCTCCTCTTTCGCTAATCAATGCCGCTGCCTTACCAGTTAACTTACTAGTAAAGCTCTGCATCAAATACTCATTACGTGCCCTTGTGCCTTGGTATCGTTCAATCACATATTTACATTTTCTTAAGAATAGACTTAAAGTTTTCGTTTCACCATTATACTCAGGTATTAAACTTAAAACATCCCGTGGTACCTGCAACTCTGAAGGCTTTTGCGATACCAAAACAGGTGCGGGCGCGGCCGTGGCTTGCATTTGTGGCTGAGCCATTTTAAAACTATTTTATACACGACACAATATATAATACTATATAAAAGAACTTACTTGTCTTACTAGCTTAGTTAAATGGTGCGATTTTAGCCAACGACAATATATGATATAACTATACTCTACTAACCATAAAACACTTAAAATTAACACCAATTTTAGGAATTAGGCAAGGAAGGAAAGTAGAAGGATTTTACTTCTATTACTCACTGTCCAACCGCCGTAATCATCACGTCCCAGGTCTCGCTCCGTATCTTATTTTATTTGGTTCGTATGGATTGCCGCGGAGAGCGCGATACCGATTTTAGGCATACATATAATTTATAACACTCTCACTGTTAGTTACCACTCGCGATTTTCACACTTTTCCGGATTTCACGAAAACTCTAGCGCTACTTTTCGCGATGGCAACAGCCAGCAATCCTACCGGCTGCGCCAGATACTTTTCGGGAGCGCTTCAGGGTGTTTTTAAAAACTTAATTTTCGGATTTTACGAATATATTTTATAATTAATAATTATTACAATATTAAGCGACCGTTTGTAGAGCTTGATACAATACGAATGCCTTTCACTAGCCTCCGGCCACAATCCCAGCGACGGATGCGATAAGATAATGCTGATGCTGCGTCTGGGACGGTGGCGTGATCTAGGTAGCGGCCGGAGGAGGCTGGTTATGAGTACATAACTACCTACCACAACAGGCAATATTTATTTTTCTAAGTACCCGACTATTTATTACTATTTATTTATACTAATATTAATTTGCTGACAAGAATCAGCGCAAAATTATTACTATTCTGATGAACCGCAGTGTTCATGTATTCATTTCAGAAAAAATATATATAGTCGAGATAAATAGCAAAACTACTATGTCCCATTTTTCTTGCAATAATTGAGCTACCAATTGTAAGAATCAAAGTTCTTTTGGTGCTGTGCTCAGCTCAGACACAATGGCAAGAAGGTCACCTCTAACAGTTCACAAAGTGCAAAAGGCCTGTCTGTATAAAACTGTATATTTTCAAAGGGATGCTCAACATAAACTTACTTTCACACCCAGTCCTGATTTGGTTGCAAGAAGTATGGAATACAATTCATGTATATCAGGTGAAATGGTGCGGCCATTATATTAACGCTTTAAGGTTGTAGGTAATTATAGCGGACGGACTGATCTATCCAACTTTGATATTTGAAAAAGAGAAGAGAGGCAACTAAAGAAGGTTATCTGCTACTTTTGGAATGCCCTTTATTTTTATAGATTTTATGAACAATTACAGACAGTTGTTCTGAGAAAATAAATTTATGTATGGATTAAATGCATATGTACGTGTATCAAAGAATTGTATTTGATGCTCTTTAATTTTAACTTCAAAATCATTCCTGCTAGGTGATCCCGAAACTTTGATTACAATCTATAGAAACCCCATTTAGTTTGGATTTGACAGTTTCAATAAATGGTTTACGTGTATAATTACTAAGGAAGTTTTCCAAATTAGGAATTAAAATGCTCTTGTTGTATTGCAATCAAAGTTCCATGATCACCTCATAGGTGTGCTTATTTCTGCACAATTCTGCTCATTTCATACCTTGGCTGATTTGGAAATGTTTGAGCTATTACTTTTCTCTGAAGGAGCGTCTGAGCATTTGTACGCTCTTTGCTACTTTTACGAGCGGGCTGCGAGCCCCGGTTGTGAGCCTAGCCCAGTGCCAGTTACAATGGCTATTTGAGGATTGACCTCAGGGAGGGCAGTTCCTGTGATACAATCCTGCGAGGATAGATCATTGTAAGTTTGTTATGACAAATTTTGTTCATTGCATGTGATAACACCCCGTGAGGATGGCTATTCAATTTAAGACAAACTTTACTTTAATTCACAGTATGTGATAGCATCCTGCGAGGATGACTCATTCTAAGTTTTAAAAGACAAACTTTAATTATTCATAGTATGTGATAGCATCCTGCGAGGATAGCTCATTCTAAGTTTTAAAAGATAAACTTTAATTTATAGTATGTGATAGCATCCTGCGAGGATGACTCATTGTAAGTTTTAAAAGACAAACTTTAATTCATAGTATGTGATAGCATCCTGCGAGGATGGCTCATTCTAAGTTTTAAAAGACAAACTTTAATTCATAGTATGTGATAGCATCCTGCGAGGATAGCTCATTCTAAGTTTTAAAAGACAAACTTTAATTTATAGTATGTGATAGCATCCTGCGAGGATGACTCATTGTAAGTTTTAAAAGACAAACTTTTATTCATAGTATGTGATAGCATCCTGCGAGGATGGCTCAGTGTAAGTTTTGAAAGGTAAACTTTAATTCATAGTATGTGATAGCATCCTACGAGGATGACTCATTGTAAGTTTTAAAAGACAAACTTTAATTCACAGTATGTGATAGCATCCTGCGAGGATGGCTCATTGTAAGTTTTAAAAGACAAACTTTGTTCATAGCATGTATGTATAACATCCTGCGAGGATGGCCCCTTGTAGGATTTTAAAAGATAAACTTTGTTCATAGCATGTAATAACATCCCGCGAGGATGGATCATTGTAGGATTGCAAACGGCATACTTTGCTTATATCATGTGATTGCATCCCGCGAGGATGGCACATCGTAATTGGTAAATTTGTAAATGACAAATTTTGTTCATAGCAGTAACAAATATCCAGTTCCATGCGATGGAACGACAGGCTTTTGATTGCAAGTCGCTAAAGGTGGAATTCTGTCTACCACAGCGTAACACGCAATCTGCCAAAACATCTATACAATCCATTATTATGGTGATCAGAATATTTTATAATTATTATAGGTTAGGTGACGAAAGGTGTCATATTTATATACCTCCTCGACTGATGTTTGAACAAGAACATCTAACCAGTCACTGAGATCGGTTAATATTTTTACGTAGTCAAATGCTGACGTTTTGCATAGGGACAATTCAACATTATAAATAATTCATAATGACTATGACTGTCACTCTTAGGATTACGAAATTATCTTTAAAATCGATATCCTCTAGTATAACTTGAGATGACATGACATGCATTACCTATAAAACCTACCGAGGTACTTGTAGTAAGAAAATAAGAAAATTGTTATAAAGCTCACCCCTGCTTCGTATGGCTGGAACGCTTGTAATTCTGTGGCTAGAACCTTCGCCTTTGTTTGTTGCCTGAGGACGACAAACCTGAAGAGCTGCTGTCGCTGCTGCTGCACCTAGATCTGCTTCGGTGCCGCTCTATAGCAGGGCTTGAATGGCAGCCTGCTTTCGTTATCCGCGTGCTCTGTAACTTCAAGTCCATAATAAAACTACTGTAAGCACTACGAAAGAATATATACACTGGCTATTTAAAATTTAAACTGTAAGTGTCAGCAAAAGCCGTTTAAGCATAATGTAATTGGTTTACTTACCAAGTGTGGGTACCACTTACTTTTACAATTTACTCACATATTCACTTTCACTATAATATAATTAAATAATAATATGAAGTAAAGCATATAGAAAATACACTTAATAACTTTGCAACTCACGCAGAGCCAGAGCTGCTGCGCACAAGTTGCTACGACGGGAACTCAAACGCCAATGATCCAATATGGCGCTGCACTTTTCCAAGTAAACTAAAATGCTGCGCCCCCGCCAGGTGGCGCCACTTTACAGGAAACGAGGTATAAAAGTACGAAAAAACTGGCAGGAAATCGACGGAAACGGAAATGCTATTCTCAATATAAGGTTCCAGTAACGGTACAGTTATTTAATAGAGTGCTTATGATTAGCCGCTCTAGGAATAGAAAAAAAAAACATATTAAATCAAAGCAGGTATCATGGAATGGAAAGTTAGCAGAAATAATTATACAGAAACAAGAAACTTATACATTGAAGTCAATAAACAACATTTAATTGTTTCTGATTGTCTTTTTGTTTACGGAGGTTTTGATTACCTATAGCTTTTCGGGACATACAGAAAAAACAAAGGCCATACATTGGTGATCTATGAAAACAGAATAAAATAATTGCTATTTTATAATAACAGCTACGATACCCTATAAATGTGGCTCACACGCTCTTGGCAAGTTATATTTATTTCTTTGTAGTGATAATAAGTACCTACACCTATCATCGTCACTCCAACACCCAACATTAGTGCCACTGGAGCAGCTGTGCCAGCAACCTAGAGCTACACTCCGCTATTATAAGGAGCTGGGATTGCTCGGGTAGATGCTGGCAGGGGAAAATGCACAATACACCCCGAGCGGGACGTCAGTGCTGGACTAATCACCCCACGTAAAATTAAAATTAGAATTAGAAGTACCTACGATATGTTTTTTGCGACTTAAGGTCAAATTTTTAAATTGTTTGCTACTGATGCCCATTTGAATTAAAGTTTGACAGCTTCTAAGTTCACAATTATTTCTCTGTGTGACCGTTACTGTTGTAAAAACAAGAGTCAAACAAAAATTAGATATCTTATATTTTATAAATTATAAATGACAAAATTACAAGCATTTTAAAATACAGGAATAGAAAGAGACAGCCCAAACATGCAGTGACGTCATTTCTTCGTCCTAGCTTTAGCTTTGTTCTAGGTAGTAGCTTTGACACTAAGTCTGACCACTTGCCTACACGATAAGAAAGAGAATGCGAATAAAAAAGTACAAACAATGAAATAATCCGTTCCTGATTATCAAATTACTTTACTATTCCCGATTCGTAGAACCGATCTGTTATTATTAAGTGAAGCATCATTACGTGCATTAGTCTCATTTATTCAAATATTAATATTTATTCCATCTGGCTCGAGGGCTGAATTATTCAAATGAAACCTCTGTCGAAGCGGCGAACAAATGTCACGATTAATCTTGTAACAGTACGAACAGTATGGGAAAATGTACTTATATGGGAGAATGGGTGCGACCGTAATAATGTCCTACGAATACACCTTTACATGAGTATTATGGTTTTTTCTTTATTACTAAAAATGAACGAGTAAATATTATTTTCTTAAAATAGGTTAGATAACAAATAATTGAAAAAAAAAAGTAATATTGGTTAATAAATCACGGAGTAATACGGGTTAAAAGCTTCTGTAGGAGACATCGTCTGTCCCTTCCTCGCAAAACGGAGATTGTATAGCCTGTATGGCACTTCTCGTATAATGTGACGCCACATGCAAGGAGATTATGTAGAGCTACCATAGCTTAGTAATAAGATACCGCCCCTGCGTGTTTGAGATGTCCTTTTCTATTCTTGTACATATTTTAAAATGCCTATAACTATGTCATTTTTTGAGATATATTTTCCATCTCGGAAAAAGGAATGGTCCCTGTGGGCTACAATCATTATTACGCAGCAGCTTGCGAGAGCAAGTAAAAGACAACGTGACCTGTGATAGATGTTGCCGTCTTTGTTCGGGGTTGCTCTGTTTGCTTGGCCGCAAGCGGTCCGCAAAGGCGAGTGTGCAGCGAAGAAGACAATGACAAGTTGGCGTTTTTATTCTGATTGCTCTATTCGCTCGGGCGCAAGCGGCCTACAAGAGCGCGTGTGTAGGGAAGGTGACTATGGTAGAAGTTGGCTTTTTTATTCAAGGGTGCTCTGCTTACTGGGCTGCAAGCGGTCCGCTAGAACGAGTGTGTAGCGAAGGTGACCTGTTGTAGAAGTTGCATTAACTTTATTGTGAAAGTGATCTGAGTCGTTAATATACTTCAGTCTCCATCATTCTGCTTATAGGCTCAATTACCGCTGATTACACTATAATACTCCTTTCATGAACTACGCGGGCGAAGCCGTGGGCATTAAGCTGGTAGTTCATAATTCTCTATTTGAAAAATCTCTTACTGCGGTATTTTGTAGTCACGATCATGACTGTAATAAAGGTGACTAAGGCACGGAACGAACATTATTTAGACAATACAAGTTAGGAAAGGTTAATCTCAGTCTTTGCTAGACAATGTCTGTCAATATCGTAAATATAATTAACTATTTAGACCATGGCCGTAGCCAGGGGGAGGGGGGGGGTTGGGAGTTTCAAGGGTAGAGCAAGAATGTTACAATTGTCATACGTATTTTTTAAAATAAAATAAAAAATACGATTACGATTACGATTTTGTATTTAAAAAAATACGTATGACAATTATATAAAAAATTTAATAAAAATTTACGCACTCGCTTTGCTTGTGCCTTTAATATTTTTACTGTATTTTGTTTTATAGCATGTGCGTTTGTACTGACTGACATGTAATTCACGTTTGAATTGCCATAAGCCTTTACTGAAATACCATACGGCAAATGTAAAACTTTTCGCGCTCGCTTCGCTCGCACTTTTGATATATAAGGTACTTAGATTTATATGGAGAGCTGACAAAATTAGTAGGTATAAAATCCATCCTAGCGCACAAGTCTTGCGAAAGATTTCATAAAGAGTAAATAATTATGGTAATCAAGCTGAACCCCCCCGCCCCCTGAAGAGAATTCTTGGCTACCGCCCTGATTTAGACACAAATGCTTGTCGTGAATTTATTAATTGATTCTTACTTTTTACTATTAATAGGTTAGTTTGACTAGGTATGATCAAAAATAGTATTTCGGTTGGCAAAACTGGCAGTTAGTGGAAGTTTGTAGAAGAAACCAAAATGGAAGAGGTTTACTTTGTGTTTTACTTTGTACCCTTTAAATTATAACCTCTTTTATTGTTAAGTAAAGTTTTGCTATCAATAAGCACTAAGGGTGGAGTATGACCTAAATAATTATTTGCTATTCGCCAAACTTATATTTTCAAGCTTCGATCAAGTTGAAATGGCAATAGGCAGGCCACATCACTCGCAGAACTGACAACCGATGGGGAAGAAAAGTTCTCGAGTGGCGACCACGAACCAGAAAACGCAGCGTAGAGCTGGCCCACCTCGGGGAGCCGATAGATGCAGGAGGCGAGCAGCCGCTCAAGGTGGTGCTCTCTGGGGAGGCCTATGTTCAGCAGTGAACGTCTTCAGGCTGTTGATGATGATGATGGTATTTGCATTTTTGTCCCTACTACTTATTCACCCCAAAGGGTCTTGACAGACAGACAGGCAGGTAGATATGGTAGATAGGTAGTAAAATGATCAATAAAAAAATGATGATAAAATGATGATAATGAATGTTGATTTCCCGTATGATAAAATTATGAAACCAAATGTCTGAACACATAAAAATTATATTACTTAGTTACTTTTTCAAATTTATTTCTACAATATTTCTTTACAGCAAACGACAATCTAACTAAAGAATAATTTTGTCAAAAAACATCCCATCTTTAAACTCTGAAAAACCCCTCCCCCCCCCCCCCCCCCCCCCCTAACCCCTTTTGCAGGGTGGCAGCAACAGCTGTTTCAAAAATCACTTAGCCGCCGAAAAAAGCGAATATAATATCTTTGGGAAGGAAATCAAATTTTTCTATATTGCATCCAATTTTTTTTTTGAGATACCGGATCTGGTACGTCGTGATTGTGCGAAATACCAGAGACAATATTGAGTCAGAGTAAGAGAGAGGGAGCTCATCGCGTTCTCAAAAGTTTATCAGAGCGCCTGGTTGATGCGATGCGTGACCAAAATGCAAGCTCAACTAATCAGTATTGCAATTCAATGAGGCAATGCTGCCAGCATGTTGGGTACGCTACCTACCAGTAGTGGGCTGGAGCATTTGTACCGTCTATAGGCCATCGCGGCTAGTATACAATCCAAATATTCTTTGTAGTAGAGAGTGTACCAAGTTTATTCGTTTTTCTTATTGTAGTAGTTTGTTTCAAGAATCAAGGCCGTTTAAAAAAGAGCCAGAGAAACATGTAACAATACACCTACACACTTTGCAGATACAATGCCTCTAATAATGTGCCATATCCACTTCTAAACCTTTGGTGATATTTATCTGTCTACCTGTCCAACCTATGGCCGACTGTATCATTTAATCCGTAATAGGTAGCCAGCTGATTTTTTCACAGAATATGCGATATTAAGGTGGATTGCATAATAAATAACAAAAAATAGAAAATAAATACAAAATTAAAGATAGAGTAGCTCAGTTGGTTGTAGTAGTAGCCTTCAGAACTATAGGTTGTGGGTTCGATTCCAACTCAGGACTAAGATTTTTGTTATGAACATATTTTTTTCTGTGTCTAGGTGTTTCTTGTATTCTATGTAGTATATTCACAAACAAAAGCTATCTAAGTATTGTATCAGTTGGTATCAGTTATCTGGTTCTCATAGTAGGTACACAGATTAGAGAAAAACAATTACTTTGTGCCATAGCACAAGTTTTGCTTTGTTTGGGGCTAGATGGCATCATGGCACTGTGTGAAATGTCTACAGTCATATTTATTTATTTATTTTTATAACTACTGAAATGGTTGGCGGTTTTATTTATTAAAACGCAGATGCGACGCTATTTTTTTTAGCGGGAACTCAGGCCGCCGCCGCGTGCCGATCCGCTCTTCGCTATGGGAATAAGTAGTCCACAGATAATATAATACTATACAAGTAAGAGTCATAGTCACCAATAAAATTACATAATTATGATACGCGTGGCGCCATCTATTGAGATTCTTGTGAAGTTACAGTATTATACAAAGCGTATTATTTTACCCCCTTGGAATTTTTGCATGAGCATTAATTATTATTATTCACTTTCATGAATAGTTTTAATGCCACTATGTGCACGGTGTACGAAGCAAGTATTTTAAATACCGACACTCGGGAATAAATAAATAAATATGAGTGGACATTTCACACAGCGCCATCTAGCCCCAAACTAAGCATATAGCTTGTACTATGGGAATCAGATAACTAATAGAATACTTAGATACTTTTTTGTTTGTAAGTACATACATAGAATACAATATAACAAACACCCAGACACAGAACAAACACCTTTGTTCATCACACAAATGCTTGTCCTGGGTAGGAATCGAACCCACAACCTATAGGTCAGAAGGCAGACCAGCTGAGCTATCAGGCCAGGAAATGGGTATATAATATAAATCAACATAAAAGTTGAGGAAGTGCATCCGGGTACCTATTCGAAAGAAACCAGGTCGAGAATTTGACACACTATATATTGGTATGTGGGTTTTTTAAAAATAAATCACACTCATGACAATTTCAATACAAATGTAACATAAAAGTCCTGTAACTCTGTCTTCCTGATAAATTTCCGAATGGAAAAGAACATGCATTCTGAAGAAAGTTTAGACACAGCAATCTATTTGATAGCAGTTTTTACTTTAAGCGTAGTTTATTTTAATGTTCTTAGGATGTACCTAAGCGGTTAGAGAACTTGATGAACTCGGCCATTTAGGTAGTTAAGTAAGATTTTCTTGGAAATCTTTTTATTAAAGTGCTTTTTTCTAAAGCAATTCTTATGCCCGTCTACACAAAAGTCTGACAGCAACTAAGCTCGTGTACTTATCCCTCTATGATTTACCTACCTTTTTTTTAAATGTAAATGAATGGCGTGACGAGCTAACCGTTTGCCTGATGTTAAGCGTCACGGCCACCTATAACAGATTGCAGTGTCACTTTGAACTCTAAACTAAAATTTCGCGTGACACCGCGCACTGCGCACGTCATCCTGAGACATCACACAGCCTAAAAAACTTTTCTAGATTGTGAGATCAGTTCGTGAAGTCTCATTTGCCCAGTAATTTCACTAGCTACAATGCCCTTCACACCGGAACATGGTAGTGCTTGCAGACGACTGCTTGGTGGCAGAATAACTGGCAAAGCAGTGGTACCTACCTAGATGACCTTTGCAGAAAAGTTCTACCACCTATATACTGCAGCAACGCCCAAATATTTTGAGTAGGTATAAATACGTCCTAGAGGTAAGTGCGAACTTAAAAGCTGTTAAACTTTAGGTACTGCAGACGGGTTTGCTAGATGGTCATAGAGAATAAGGGCCCAAGACCACACGTGTAACATAAATATACCTGCACAAAAAAAATAGATTGTGTATATTATTATTGGGCTCCTTTTGTGAAGTCACTGTAAAAATAATACAATTACCTACCTACTATACGCAGTGCAGTGTGATGACGCCCGAGACAATTAACAGTCTAGTAATATGTAAGATTACTAGGCTGTAAGATCAAGTCAAAAATCTAATTTTTCCATTAATTTCACTAGTAGGTACATTGCCTATTTAACCGGAACACAGTAGTACTTGCACACTAGCTGCTCGTGTGATCCTGGTCACGGCACCACAAAACAACTCCACTACCACCACGGTCGTTATTTAGCTTTTGGATCAAACAGCTGTCCAGAAGATGTTAGTAATACCTATCGTAGAACCATCAGCAAGTTTTATTGATTCTCATTTCAATATATGTCCAAACTTTAGACAGATTACAAACAATGAAGTGACTATAAATAGCACACAGAATAGTCAATTTACATCATTATGACGGTCTTGTGCGCAATGCAACATACGGCGTTAGTAATACTGCTCTTTAATGCCTCTGTGACGTGCGCCGTTTCGACATTTTGTCATTGTTTGTGAGCGGCGATATTATAAGGGAGCAGACGCACCAGGCCAATGCCTGGTGCCTTCTTGGACTGCTAGACAGCTTGACTGACTTTACCAAGAAATCCAAGAAGCTTAAGAAGTGGTTCTTCATTGCGGGTTTCTTTTATAAAGGAACAAATATAATAGTACCTACAAGTACGAAGGCTCAAGTGCATGTCATCAGGATTCGGTCTATTCCACTTTGATACCCCAAAACGATCTACTGCTATTCTTTTTCCAGATGAAATTCTTGGTTGATCGCCCATCATTTTCTGTTCCGATTGGATCCACCGCGAGTAGATAGTTATTGATCTACAAATTGCAAGCCGAATTGTACCACTGAGTCAAAGGCAAACACACTAGAGTTGTATTTACCTTGCAGTAGTTTTGAACCCCTAAGAAACCAAATCACTTTCTAATTTAAAGTAACTGGCACTCCACAATTCTTGCGGAAGCAAGTCGAGCGCATTTTTAAGCGTCTAATGTTAGTAAGTGGCTGAATCCGAGGAAATGAATGTTTCGCAACTACCCACAACTATCCTAACGCTGGAAGACCGTACCGTGACTTCTGCGATTTTGAACTCGTTAAGACGGAATAAAATTTAGTCCACACACATTTTTAAAGACCGAGCAGCTATTATGTTGTACTGTCATAGTTTTATTCTTCTCATCACCGAAACCTGCCTAAACTTGAGACATTCAATAGGTATCACTAACAGTTTTCTGCTAAATACAATACATACTGTCATTTTAACTGCCATAGATAGATAGATAAAATGGATAGATAGAAAATGCTTTATTGCATAACAGTAAATCAAGTAGGTACCTACATAGGCATGCTAAGTAGCATTTTCTTCAAGTTAATTTTTTATTGCCATTTGCTTCGTCTGATGAACGGAATATAAGTATTATATATATATAGTATAAAAATAGTAAAAAATCTAAATCAGTTGTCATCAAAATATCAAAGTCAAAGTAAAGCCATCTTTGATGAGAGTTTAACAGCTGCATCATACATTGCCTTCAAAGTAGAGCTCTTTGCAGATTGCCCGGAGACGTCCGCAATGAATATTTCAGCAAAGTCGAGCTTCGACAATAGACGCGGTTTTCTGGATAAGTGCTGGTTTCAACAGAATGCTAGGGAGCCACGGCTGAGGTAGCGGGGGTAAATAAATAGGATAAAGTGCACCTGTGTTTGGTGCATTTATAAAAGAATACTTAATCTGGAATGGACGGTTTAACCTAGCTAGATTCAAGGCACAGTCAGCTACTTATAGCATCATTTCTGATGGTACTTACTTACATATAAAGGTAACGCTTGGTAATATAGGTTCAGCAGTGGATGTCTAGAGGCTGTTGCCTGATATGCAGGCCTATGCCTCCATGCCATAGAGCGCCATTTTGAGCAGCTGCTCGTCTCCTGCAACCATCGGCTCTCCACGGTTTTGACCAGGTTGTCAGTCCACCTAGTGGGTAGCCAGCCTACGCTGCGTCTTCGGTCAATAACGAATACTATCATACTTACTATTATTTTATTCTGTGGTGCTCCCTTCCTTTCTTTCCTTCTCGTGTTGGGGAGCCCTAGTGTAAGAACACAAAATAGAAAAGTAAGAACTTTTAGGCTGGCCGAAAGTTAACCTTTCCACCCGCGTAAAAAATGTGCGCGTAATAAACGCGAAAACATATTTTCGTATTCTTGGCGGAAGGTAGCCAAAATGCAGTTTACCTAATTCTGAGCGTAAATAAAACTAGAGTAATAAAAATAAGTCTTTATTAAAATTTCCATGATCGAGTCCATAAAACTCTAGATCACAAGTCGCGGTGTCATCTTTTGCAGCGGCAGATTCGTTTGAGCGCGCGCTTGAGCCCAGCGAAGTAATGGATCACTTGCTCCTGGAAAAAATACTTGACGATTACTCTGTCCCTATGACAGGAAACGCATCACGCACAGCAGTGAGTATAGACCCATTCTAAAGCTTCATCATTAACAGCCTGAAGACGTCCACTGCTGAACATAGGCCTCTGACAGAGCGTGCCACCTTGAGCGGCTGCTCGCCTCCTGCATCCATCGGCTCCCCGCGGCTTTCATCAGATCGTCGGTCCACCGAGTGGGAGGCCGGTCTACGCTGCGTCTTCCGGTTCGTGGTCGCTTTCTTCTCCATCGCAACATAGCATCTTAAGGACTGAGTAAGCATTCTAAAGCTTACTCTGTCCTTATGACAGGAAGCGCATCAGCACGCAAAGCAGTGAGTATAGACCCATTCTAAAAGATGTTTTAGAATGGGTCTATACTCACTGCTGTGCGTGGTGCGTTTCCTGTCATATGGACAGAGTAATCGTCATAACCATAATCCAGCCCGGGCTGAACTGGGGTTGGTTTAGTGACGTTTTCAAATGAATAAATACAAATACAGATAATAATTATATTTATTGGTATATTTGGTTAAAAAGTTATAATGAACCCAGATTTCCTACATTATAATGAACCATGTTGCTGTTGCTAATGGATGCAGGAGTAGCCGTTCAAAGTGTCGCTCTCTTGAGGAGGTCTATGTTCAGCAGTGGACGTCTTCAGGCTGTTGATGATGATGATAGTGATGATGTTGCTCTCAATATTTCTTCTTTTTGATTTTAAAACATGCTGAGTTTTTTTTGCGTTTTTCTTATAAACTCAGTCCCAATCACTCGTGTTCCAATACTAGGAATATGTTGTGGATTTTATTTAGCCACATCACAATTTAAAAGGCACTCGAAGGATTTGGTCTGGGCTTAATGACTGTTGTATTGTAGTATAACCGAGGCAAGCGGCTACGTTGTGAATATTGCTTAACATTGCTGATTTAACATAGACATACATAATTCGATTTAAGCTAAGAGAGCTACGTGGATAGAGTGCTTAATTTAAGTGCTTAACTTAATAATACTTAGTATAACTACCTGCATAAGGTTGAAGCACATAGCGACGAGTGCCATACCAAGCATGAGGTAGAGCGAGCACACGATGAAAGAGGGCTCGAGCCGCGCCGTGTACACTCGTTCGCCGGGGACGAAATCACCGAAACCGATGCTACAAACACAGAACATAATGATGCAACATTGAAACATTAATTTGCTTTTATTACTCAAATTAACTACTACAATAATACAATCTATACAATGTACTAAAAGCTACCATACACTACCTACTACAAGGAACATTTGGACTGTATACTAGCCACGATTGCTATAGACAGTCCGAATGCTCCAGCCCACTACCGGTAGGTAGCGTACCCAACATGCTGGCAGCATTGCCTCGTTGAATTGCAATGCTGATTCGTTGAGTCAAATAAGTGCCAGCATTTTGGTCACGCGTCGCATCGACCAGGCGCTCTGATAAACTATGGAAAACGCGAATATAGGTATAATTATGACAGTACAAATATCTACTATACATAATGGTATATAACATACGGTACCAATATAGGGTTACAGCAGCCTTACACCTATGTGATCTGCGTATTACAAAAGAACAAAGAAAAGTTACAATACAAAAGTGACAAAATGACAAAAAAATGTTACAAAATGTGAGTGTTTCCAAAGACTCTTAGCTGTCGGTTTCATTCTGAATGCATCTTTTTAGTGCATTAATCATAGTTGATGGTACATCTATCATCATCATCATCATTAACAGCCTGAAGACGTCTTCTGCTGAACATAGGCCTCCCCCAGAGCACGCCACCTTGAGCGGCTGCTCGCCTCCTGCATCCATCGGCTCCCCGCGGCTTTCACCAAGTCGTCGGTCCACCGAGTGGGGGGCCGGCCTACGCTGCGTCTTCCGGTTCGTGGTCGCCACTCGAGAACCTTTCTTCCCCATTGGTTGTCAGTTCTACGAGCGATGTGGCCTGTCCATTGCCATTGGTACATCTATACTTTATGGTTTTATAAGAATCTCAATCCATATTTTTTAAGAATATAGGTATCTTAGCTGGCATTTAAATAAGGCCTTTTAAAAGGCTGCTGCAGTGGACTAAAGTGAGCTGATGATGAGACTTACAAATGCCAGTATCTGTTAGTGAGTTGTGTAGGGTAGTCGTGATTCAAATTTTCCCTTTTCAAACTAATATGTAAATTAATCTACAACAAATTAATAAAGTATAAGGTAGGTAACTATGTTTGTAAAACACGGAATAAATAATAATCTACGTAATGAATTGCCTATACGGATCTTGATAGAATTGGTGTATGATATTTTATGCCATGAAATAACAGGATACCTACTACGAAAATTAGTCATACAACTCCTATGGGATGTAATAATAGTATTTTTAGGCTAAAAGGGCATACGTTTGACAACATCTCACCTGATGGTAAGTGACGAATTTGTCTAAGGTGGAGCACGTTTGCCCAATGCCCATGATATGCCCATTCACTCTTGACTTAAAAAGACCTAGGTTATACCTACCCAGGAGGAAATATAGTTTAGCCAGGACAGTTTAATCTGTAAAGGGAAAATTTGAATCACGAACGGGATTTGAACCCGCATCCTTTCGTCTATAAACCAGGATAGCTACCGTGACAAGTGATCTCTTGTCCAATAGGTATATTTCACCTTTTTTACAATCAACTTACGGGGTTGATAGCGATAGATATAATGATTTTAAAATAGCAATCAAATATAGCAAATGATTGCTACTTTAAAATCATTGTCATTACATCATATGATATATTTTTATCACTGTGATTTCACCTGTAAATTTTCACAAACTGTGATTTTTCATATGCCCAATGCCCAATTTATATGGCGATTGGCGGTGCTTTATGAAATGGAACAGAGATATGATTTAGGAGCAACCTAGCGAAGTTGTGACCTCTGTTACTAATGGTTAGTAAGAAATCGAACGCTATTCTCTAGATCAAAGTTCACCGCTCCATCACAGGCCATTCAGTGTTTTTAAAATTATACTCTACAGGCATCAGTTTGTTCACTGAAATATAAACAAAACTATGTTTTGATATGCACCACTCATGTGTGTGCTACTCTCGTATTATGCAATCCGAAGCCACAATTCATTAAGTGTGATTATCACACTGTGATTGGTAGCAGAGTGTGCGACAAAAAGTAGCAGAGTGATTTATGATAAATAAAATCATATGATTTTTCACCTGCTCCTTATGAAATGATCCATGCATAATAATAATAAAAAAATCACAAGTGTAGGGTGATGGAGCAAAGCAGCTCACCTGCTAAGTGATATGAAGCAGAAGTACGCTCCGTCGAGCTGGTCCCACTTCTCCCACATCCCAAACAACATTGAGCCAAACATTATGTACCTGCGGGAACAAACATTACGTTTTATTGGATATCCAAGCAGCAGTGCCAGATTACACCTACTGACAACCGATGGAAAAGAAAGGTTCTCGAGTGGCGACCATGAATTGGAAGATGCAGCGTAGGCCGGCCCCCCCACTATGTGCACCGACGACCTGGTCAGAACCAATATTTCTTACATTATAAAAAAACCATGTTGCTGTTGCCGATGGATGCAAGAGGCAAGCAGCCGCTGACGATGATAGGGATGAGTGACAGATTAGATTATTATATTCATTCCACATCATCATCATCATTAGCCAGAAGACGTCCACTGGTGAACATTAACCTCCCTCATAGCCTGCCACTGAGCGATTGCTTATGCATCCATCGGCTCCCGCGATTTGGAGCAGATCGTCGGTCCACCTAGTGGGAGGCGGGCCTACACTGCGTCTTCCTGTTTGTAGTCAGTCACCACTTGATAGTTTTTCTTCCCAATCTGTTGTCGGTTGTAAAAAAACTATTACATTTACGTTCTCCAAATATTTTACCTCTTAAGATTTTAAATGAGTCAGCCTGTTTTTATTTACTACACCACAAGTAAGTTCCTTTACACCAATGAAGATGTTAAGTCACTAAAAAGTTATGAAGGCTAAGCAGAGGATCTCATCTCAGAGATGCCTTTGGGCTAGACGCTATTAACGTGCGACCAGCATCAGAGCATTAGCATAAGCGTTTCCAAGGAGATAATTGCCTATTTATATTTTCTTCGGAGAAATGAAACACAAAGATGGTTACTTGCCTGCAAAATTATTTCCGTCTAGGATGAGCTTCAAATCATTTAAGCTGCTTTAATATTTATTTACCTGCATCGTAAAGTAATACTACATTTTGTTCCTAAGGTAAACAAAGTACTCTTTCCTTTTTATTTCTCGCATAGACAGTATCTGTTATCAGGCAATTTTTAAGTTGCCCAAAGGATTTTGTTATGGCTAATGTCATGTAACATACCAATGACTTAAAGTGTCCTTCAAAGGTTTTTGGTATATATTTACAGCTGAGTATTACTGCTAAGTAATACTCAGCTGTAAATATATACCTAAGTTCACCCATAGACATAATTACGACGTTTAGCGGCTTCAAGCAGCTCAAAAACTCTGATACCAGCTTACACGAAAAAGAAGTGTTGAAAACCCAATGAAACGTACATCAAAATACAGTCTAATAACCCAGTTTTATATAGGACTCACCCCACCATGATGGACACGCAAACACTAATGGGCACGGTAATGGTCTGCGCGTCAAACGTCACGTAGCTGAACTCGCTCGTCAGCTCACTGGCTGCCTCTACCGGGGCGGAGACACCACGCCGTGCGCCTGGGGTGGGGACACCGCGCCCAGGCTGCGGCAGTGATATACTTCGGAGATACTCAGGTCTTCTGGGAACACGATTGCAATATTGGCAGCCTCTTAATGGTTAACCTTCTCTAAACTGGGTTCATAGTCAAAGTGGAATCTGTCATTTTGGAAGAAATGTTCTAGGTTGTGTCGTAGACTGGTCTCCGCGGTTCCACATGCTTTCAGGTCAATTTCAGGTTTTACGTATTTATTTATCACATTTCAATATGAGTAATAGACAGAAGGGTTGCGTAGTAGGTACTGTTCAAACTCTTCTTCTTACCTAGGAAAACTCCGATGCACGTACGGTGGGATTCGGTACTCCGGGGTGGCGTCAGAGTCTGAATACCTTGACCGCCACCCTGGAGGCCGCTCTATACTCTCAGCTTCACTTATTTCTAACTGAAACAATAAAACTACTGGTTAATCTTGGCTCCACCTAAGATCGACCATGCTGTTGGACAACTAACACCAGGCTTGTCTTTCTGTTCTTAAGCCTTGTCCGCTCCTTATCACCAAGCACACGCATAGGTACTTTCAAACTTGCACTGACAACAGATTTTGCATAAAAATGTGAAGACCTTTTCTAGGACAACCACATGTACAGCCCATGGCACACGGGCATTAAATGCTTAGACTGAAGAGAATATAATCACTTGGCTTAGACCTTAGACTAATAGAACTGACCGTTGGCCTGCCTCTTGTACGATGACAGCCAGGGCATCCACGGCACAGGCAGGTGAGGGCGTAGAGACACTTGAACCACCGCGCAAGTAGCTCTCCCACCGTGCTGAGGTACAGCAGGAACAAGGGCATGCCTAGAAGCGCGTACAGAATCGTCACCACCTTACCCCAAGCTGTTCTCGGTGACAAGTGCCCGTACCCTGTAAAATACATCCTATTACTTATCCATGCACTTTGATATTCTCGACTAAAATAGTTGGGAATCAAAGAGGTTAATGATACATAGAGGTCTTTGTTGGGAAACGATATTTTATGTTCGTATGTCTTAGGTGTTTTAAAACGGTGTGGCTTTTGTCATGTTTTTGGCCACCCCTAATAACCAGCCGCTAATATTTTATTTATGCATTTATTAGTGAAATGAGTGACATAATAGTTTTGGTATGAACAATAGATGCATTCCCTCCCACGTTCTCAGCTCAGTAAAGCTTTTTATTTCAGAATCACAACAGTCAGGTATTTTGAGATAAACCTAAAAATCCATCATGGATCAGAAGGGAATAAATGTTTTTGATTCTATTTAGAATAGAGGAGATAACTTGAGGAATTGAAGCGAAACTAAGAACTAGAACTATGAAGGACTAATTGATCGGTTGGCGATCCTCTATAACTCTGAAATAAGCGGTTGCTGAAACTTTATACCTTTTAGCAAACGTTCCACGTAACTATATGCAAAAAGATTTCTACAAGATATTAAGTATTAATCTTAGGAATCGTATTTTTCTGATAATCAACTTTTTATGTATTTTATACTTAAACAAATTATATTATCTTTATTCGTTATTTTGAGTATATTTTATAGTAGGTTCTACCTATAGTAGTGATGACAGTGAGCGAGTAAAGAAATGCTGATGAGAAGCTCCACTGGCGAGACGACCGGCCACCATCCCATCCATGCTTGACGGCGCCCACTACCTTCTCCTGGTACTTTTTCAGTTCCCAGCTGATCCTGAAACACGTGAGGAAATTATTAAAGACTGGCTAATACCTGTAACTCCCCATCCTAAATTTGAACTTCTTGTCAAACTGCATTGGCTTTACAGACAGAAACGTGGTTTTAGATGGGTCATTCGATTTTATACTATACTCTCTGTATAAGATTAAAGTGGTGGAAACGTGCTTATGGCTATTGATAGTAAAATTACGTCTGTCACATTTGACGAAAACAATATAGGGCTCATGTGACCTCTTGATTGAAGACTAAAATCTTCACCAACACGATAATTTAAAAGCGTTGCCTAAACAAAATATTTTCTCTTATCGATCCTGTTCCTGGTGGTCATCATCATCATAATCATCAGCCTGAAGACGTCCACTGCTGAACATAGGCCTTCCCCACAGAGCGCCATTTTGATTGACTACTTGCATCCAACAGTTCCACCTGAGGGCCCGGCTTACGCTTCCGATGCAGACGGTGACTTAAGAAAGTTTAAGCTAGCTAATCTTAAACCGAACGTGCTGTCTCACAGACTTCTCGGCTATGATTATTGTTTTCCTATCTTATCGGAGATTCAAAGTATTGGTAAGTAGGTAAACAGTTTTCCGGTGCAAAATGTTCCAAGCTGAATTTAGAAAGAAATATGTAAAAGTTTAAAACTACGAAACATTTTGTGAAAATCTAAAACGAATTAATTGATCGTTCTATAAACATGACGCTTGCTTCCGGGAAGCTACTGTCAGCGGTGTTAATCAAGACAATCCAAGATTGAAATCTGAAGAATTCTCCGACAATCTGTTAATGTACATGGTATTTACGGATATCTAGGCCGCTGAAAAGTCTGGAATTATTTATATATATGCCACTGAGATGTCTAGATTAAAATAAATTTAATTTGCAAAGGTACTATTAAATTTTAATCTCTATTTACCTCTCTTTAAGAGCAGTTTCGTTAAATAGATTGAGCGTCAGTGTGACATTCTGCCACAGGTGCTGTGTTAGGTTTTCTCTCTCCCACGTCATGTTGTTCACTCGCTCCAGCTCGCTCGCACCTTCTATCGCCTGGAACATGAAGGCACCTGCAAAAGATGAAACTATTTATAGGTAGGTATATCATCCTATCAACGTGAAAACGATAGGTTGTAGGTTGGTCTTTTGCAAGGAAAGGATCCAAAAAGGGTACCTACTTCAGACTCAAATGTTGAGTTGCACCATTAAAACCAGTAAAAACTAAAGCTTAAAATTAGGTAATGTGATCCTTCATAATTGGTATTGGTCTTCCTCTGTAACAGTTAAACGATCCACTTCAATATGATCTGCCAGCCCTTACCTTAACTTTAACTGGCTCATCTTGTACCTATGTTAATGTTACTGTTAAATTATGACGTTATTTTACATAGCTTTGTGAGGACGGGTGTTTTGGGAGACAAGTGAAACTACTGAGATCTGGTTAAATACTGGCTATATTGAATATGAAAATAATAAATGTTACAATTAGATATTAATATAGGTATAACATGTATTGTAGAACTAAGTATATGCTACATCTCATCTTCACCGCAATTGAAAAATAAAATATATGTTAATATATTTTATTTTTAAGCTAAAGTTTTCTACCTTTTTTTTTTTTTTTTTTTTTTTTTTTTCGTTGAATAATAATAATAATAATAGGTACTAATTGATTACATAATGGTTGCGCACGCATAGGTTTTTTTTTAACATCCTAATAATAGTTTAGATAGAAAGTAAGCTATATTTTTTTTTTTATTACAAGATCATAATATACTACGTTCCATTCTTAATGTACATACGTAAGTAATATTATTTTAATTAGGTATTCAATATTCTATTATTTATGATTTCTAATACTAATTATAAAGAAACAGGTGGCATATACATTTTAGTCCTGTTCTTATGCACTAAATAGCTTTTGTTATTTTTCATGATTTCGACATTCGGAGAACATTCTCTGATTACAGTGTAAGGACCTGAGTAGATGCATTGGAATTTATTACCGGTTTCGTTTTTTAGTAAAATTAAATCATTCGATTTGTATGACACCGGGTTGATATTACGGTCGTATTTGATTTTCCTGTTTATTTTACTGGAGATCAAGTTATCTCGTGCTTCTTTTTGTGTAGTTTGTATTCTAAATTTTAATTCTGCGGGATAATTGTCGAAGTTGTACAGAGGATCAACTTGACCAGAATTGAAATTCGACGGTAAAGTGCATTTTTTGCCAAAAACAAGCACATATGGGGTGAATTTTGTCGCAGTGTGTACTGATGTATTGTACGAAAAACACCAGAAAGGTAGCCATGTGCTCCACGCTTCTGCATGGTTTTCGGTTTGTAACCTTAAATAATTACCCAAGTGTTTATGTGAGTTCTCCAATGCACCGATGCTCTGATGATGATACGCTGTCGACTGTAATTGTTTTATATGCAAAAGCTCACATACCTCTTTCATTGTTGCTGACAGAAATTCTGTACCCATGTCGTGTGCTATAGCCCGTGGGATTCCATACCTGAGAATAAAATTATTAACAAAATTTCTAGCTACTTCACTGGAACTCTTACAAATTAATGGATATGCTTCAACATACTTACTCAGTTCACATTGTACGGTCAAGATATATGTATAGTTACTGTAATCTCTATCCAAAGGTCCTACCAAATCTAAATAAACTTTTTCGAATGCTGATGTTGCCGTAGTGGTTATGACCATTGGTTCTTTTGTATGGTGCGAGGAATGTTTTTGTCTCTGACATTTATCGCATCTTTTAACAAATTCTGTGACATCCACTTCTAGACCAGGCCAAAAATAATATTTTTTGATATTATTTAGCATTCGTCGTATGCCCGCGTGACCACTGGTGGGCAAAAGATGAAAGTCATTTATAATAACACGTTGGTCGACTTTTCTATCTACTCTCTCTACATCTTTTAGTACACACAATCGTGGTCCTGACCACATGCGTATTTTCTGTACCTCATTTATTACCTTTCCTATAAAATCACTATTATTGTTACTCTTTATAAAATATATTTCTTCTAATTCACATTTTCTGCAAAATTTTTCCAACTCTCTCACAAATTCGCCTGGCGATAGTTGCGATCGAGACGCTGGATTTATAAAAATTGTATTTATCGATGGCACAAAACAAAAACAGTCGTTTTCATATTTTATTCTATTCGTGTTACGATAATGCTTCAATTCATTATTGTTTATAAAACGTAATTCAACTAAATGTTTAGGTTTATTTTGAATTTCTACGATTTTCAGATTATCAGGCTGATCAGCGTGAGAAGTAATAACACCTTGTGCTTGTTGCCGTGCCTTTTGACCTCGTGTCATTACATTTATACTAGTAACACTATTATTCATCTCTTTCAAATCCTCTGACGTTATATGCAAGCGCGACAATGCATCAGCTGCTGCATTATTTTTCCCTTTCAAATACTCCACTATAAAATCATATTCTTCCAAAATCAATCTAAACTTCATCAATCTACTCGAAGGATCTCGCATTCCAAATAAAGCTATGAGAGGTTTGTGGTCCGTTTGAACTGTAAACCTTCGCCCATATAAATAAGGTCTAAAATGTTTAACTGACCAAACAATTGCCAGTAACTCTTTCTCTATAGTTGGATACCTTTTCTCTGCTTTATTCAAACTCCTGCTTGCATATGCCACTGGCCTACCATTACTATTATATAATACTGAACCAATGGAGTACCCGGATGCGTCAGTTTGTAAAATAAACTGATTAGTCTCGGAAAAATCAGGATACTGTAATACTGGGTGTGAAATTACGCTTTGCTTCAGTAAATCAAATGATTTTTGACATTCTTCGTTCCAATTAAACAATACATTCTTCCTACACATACTATTTAGAGGAAAAGCTTTCTCTGCAAAATTAGGAATAAATTTCCTGTAATAATTTACGAAAGCTACGAATCGCTTAACTTCGTCTGTACTTGTGGGAACTGGATAATTCTTCACAACATTTATTTTACTGGGATCGGGAATGACACCTTCTGAAGTAACAACATGCCCCAAAAAGAGCAATTCCTTTTGCAAGAAATCACATTTCTGAGCGTTTAATTTCAAGTTGACTTTTCGCAATCGTTCGAAAATATCCAGTAAGTTCCTAATGTGCGATGGTAAATCACGGCTGAAGCAGACCAGATCGTCTTGGTATACTAGGCACTTTTCATAAGTCAAACCTGTCATTGCCATTGTCATCATCCTAGAAAAAGAACTGGGACTGGTTTTAAGTCCCTGTGGAAGTCGGGTCATTTGATACCTTCCCGAATCAAACGCTGTATACTTGCGGCTGTCTGGTTCTAAACTGACATTATAATAACCTTGGTGTAAATCTAGATGTGAAAAATACATACATCCAGATAACGAGTCTAATATTTCCGTAATATTGGGAAGAGGGAATTTGTCATCGTGTATAACGTTGTTGAGTTTCCTATAGTCTATCACTAAGCGCCATTTCTTGTTCCCATTACCGTCCGATTTCTTTGGTACGAGTAAAATAGGACTTGACCATTCACTTTGACATGGTTCTATAATTTCGTCCTTCAACATTGAGTCGATTTGACTTTTAATTTCATTTTTCAAAGAATGAGGTAATCTGTATGGTTTAGAATAGATTGGTTGGGTATCTTGCTTTATTGTAATTGAGTGTTTATAAATATCTGTGGTTGATAAATTGTCGCCGTCCAAATAAAATATATCTGAATATTTTGCGCATAAACTTTCGATGCTGATTTTCTCTTCCCTATTTAAATGTTTTAAATTCAATTTACAGAACAACTGCTTTACTCGTTCTGCATTTTTCGCATTTCTGTCAAAAATACAAACATCGTATTCTTTGGAACTCTGTATGTCGAGATTTAATTCTGATATTGTGACGTCATTAGTGGTTGTATTTAAAACTCTTATTGGTATTCTACCTTTCACAGGACTCGCTAATGTACTAGCTACGTATATTCCCTCACATATTTCCTTAGCGCATACCACACACTCATCCGTCAAGTTCGTACTTATGTATTGTATAGACTCTGTCCTAGCAGGTAAAGTCATTAAATAATCCTTCGAGTTAAATAGTTGTAAAACAATCTCTTTCTCGTTGCACCATAATGACAAAAGATTGTTGTTAAAGTCAATAACCGATCTATATTTGCTTAGAAAGTCTTGTCCCAGAATTCCATGCGCCTTACATGGAAGCGAATCAAACACATAACATTTATGGACAATGTTTTGTTCATGTGTCGATAATTGTAAATTTACGTATCCTATTGCATGGACTTTGCCTCCTATTCCATTTATGACTATGTCCTCTTTACAGATTGGGATATTGAACTCTTGCACATATTTATACTTTACGGCTGATATGGATGCGCCTGTATCGATTAGCCAATTTAATGTTTGGCAGTCACCTACTAATAATTCTATGCAATAACTACTATCACATGCTAATATACTACAACTTTTAGGCCCGAAAAAACTCACTTTCGCATTCTTCTGCTGAATAATCCCGTGTTGTGGCACTTGTTTGCGGTTGCGGATCATCACTCTCAGTTAGTACACGAACATGTCCATGGGAATTATTTCCCCTATAGGTACTATTAGAAAGGTTACCTCGATAATGGCCTCTACTCTGAGGCTGCTGGAACTCCGGTGTAGCGCCTGCGCTCGTCTGCCACCCTCGGCCGCGCGCCGGGTATCCGTGGTTGTAGCCACGCTGCTGAAATGCACCTCTGTACGCACCTCTACTGCGGCTTCTCTGGTTGTAATAATACGTTGGCTGCCTGAAATTGTTATTATAGTTCGTGTTATTATTACTATTTCGTCTCATCGATAGAATTTCAGCTGTGGAGTTTGACAATGTAGTGTCTTCATCGACCGCAGTCTGTACAGCGTCCTTTAAAGACCCAAATTTTTGTGCAGCAATAATAGTGCTGATCCTACGATTGCGCAATCCATCACTAAACTGTCTGATAGCTTGTTTTTCATTGACTGTTTTTAATATATCGTATTTTTTTGAGTCACCTTCGGATTGTGTTATCGTAAGGTCAACAAATATTTCGGAAAGTTTTTTCCCAAATTCATCTATAGTCAAATCATTCTGCCTAAAATTGAGCAATTGTTTTTGCAATGCACTCGCCGATTTTTGTGGCAGTAAAATTTGTTTCATGGCAGTCAAAAGCATCTCGACAGTATCATATTCTGATGCTAATTTTAATTTAGCACCCTGTGACAACCTACTTTTCAATACAAAATTAATCAATTTTCTGTGTGAAGTAGTGTCAAGAACCGAACCGTAGTAGTCAATACCATCTATTCATTGTCTCGTATTAGAGATTTCGTCCGTCATCACCGGTAATAAGTTCAAAGCAACTTTGAGGTCAAACGCCATGTTTAATATACAACTTATAGTCTCTTTTTGCTGACACAAGCTACTTATCTCTGCAAATATTTTTTTAATATTCTCACAAGATTCTGCTATATCCCTTTCTTCTTCTACGCTTCTTTTAATTTTACTTATGTTTTCTAAATAATTATTATACCGTCCAATAATAATTTGAGCCTCTTTTAACTTTTTATCTAATACAGCACCTTGCCTCCGAGAGGGGCCAATTTTAATCAAGTAAGTTCTAACTTCTGATAGTTCAGTATAAAATTCTTTTAAATATTCTGCCATTCATTAATAAAACTATTAAATCTGGTTGGCTTACAATATAATGAGTGTATAAATAAAACTTATATGTACCTGGAATATTGGTTACCAATCATTATCTTATATAAATTGTTTTCCATTGTCCATTGTTCCATTAAGTACCGCCCCGTAGGTAAATCTCTTCTTACTTGTAAAAAAAAACACATTTCTTATAATATCACCAATACACAAACATTCACTTCATATAAGTAGATCTTCGCCTTATACTCTGGTGTCGTCAATCTTCAAATCGGGATAAATCTGACGTCGTCGAAGAAATGATCCTCTACTTGCGTTATTCGCAAACTCTTGCCTGACCCAACGCAGGTGACATTTCCGATACATTCGGAACGCAATGTAAAACACCGCCAGCACCGCCAAAATGGTAATAATTAACATCAAAATATTTGTTGTGGATAGGTGATACTGCAGGTCCTCCAAGGACACGTGGTTCGCGCCTCCTGCCGCGTTTTGGGCAATTACAATTTCCTTGGATTGAGTTTTACCCATCCTTGCTTACGACGGTAAACGACCGGGATCACAATTAAATTGCACATGATCACAGCTAGATTAAATGCACGAGCTCGCTGAATGTTTATAAAGCACTCCCTTATTTGGTAGATATCAAATTCGCGCGCGCAGCGTCACTGGCAGGGTCGCCATGTGAGGACGGGTGTTTTGGGAGACAAGTGAAACTACTGAGATCTGGTTAAATACTGGCTATATTGAATATGAAAATAATAAATGTTACAATTAGATATTAATATAGGTATAACATGTATTGTAGAACTAAGTATATGCTACATCTCAGCTTTAATCATCATCATCATAATCATCATCAACCTGAAGAAGTCCGCTGCTGAACATTGGCCTTCCCCATAGAGCACCACTTTGAGCGATCTGACCTGTCCATTGTCATTTTATCTTGCAGATTTTAAGAGCTATTATATCGATGAGTTTAGTTCTCCTGTGGATCTTCTCATTTCGGATCTTACCTATTTCGCAAGGACTTCTTCAGCGACTTTTAGCTTACTAAAGAGGCCAATATTTAGGGACCACGTCTCAGTTTCACTCTTATATGGTGCAACATATCATTTCCGTTTAACTAGAGTTTTAACTACAGCTTTCACTATAGTTTAGATTTCTAAATATGGTGCAACTCAGCCACTTAGAAGCCCAGACACATAACATTACAAATGAGATACCTATTACCTTCCTACTTTTACTGAGTAAACTAAAAATACATAACCTTGAACTAAAAGAACACTACACAATCAAAAGAGTTGAGCAAGATACATTTAACTATCAAAACCATTGCTTTTATAGATCGTAAATAACATCATTGTGACTTTTAAATGACAACAAAACCGTTTGATCTTCAAGTGTTTTAATCTTCTAATGAAGTCTTTGAGGATGAGATCTCGGAAACAAGTGTCATCCTTTTCAATGTTTCCAAGAAAGATATACCTATCAGCATTGTTGATGTAGGGTTATATAAACTGGAGAAAACTCTTGAGTAACGTTGGTGGAATATCATCGAAAAGATGTATTCACTGTAGGTCTACTAAGTACCTAACTAGACCAATTGCGCCCCACTGCTACTGCGACATGGGCCTTCTCTCACAAGAGAGAGTGAGTTGGTGGATGACACAAATCAAAGTAACAGTGAGTACTTTTGCATATAACCTGAAGTATTGGTGCATGGTGCAGATTAGAACCTGTGTGTGTGAAAGCCGCACGGGAGCCACACTCTATCTCTTAAACAAGGCATGTCAAACTTGCGGCCCGCGGGCCGCATGCGGCTTTAAATACATTTGTTTGCAGCCCGATCAAATTTTAAGAACAACCTTTCAGGAAAACCAAGTGTCTCAATTTGAAATACCAACAAAATTATACTTTTAAAATTAAAATCGAAATAAACCTTTTTTTTTGGGGTTTGCGGTCCATTTATTTTACGGTTCATTATAAATAAATATTTGTAGACATTATGCATGCGGCGCATCAATAACTTTCAGTTTGACATGCATGTCTTAAACCATTGTAGTAGGCTAGTTTAGTTAAACACTGCCGCTACAGCTACTCAATGTCAACTCTTATTATTTTATCTTTGCATGTATTAAAAATTTGTTTTAGCGAAAGAAAACTCAACATTATTTTCTTCCACTTCACAATGTATAAAGTAAAGGAGTACGTGTTATAGAGTGCTATAATAACGGTAGCAATATTACAGGGGAATTGGTGCGAAGTAGGTACAGGACTAATCAAGCAATAAATACAATAAATGTTTGTTAAATTCGAAACAAATCAACAGTTGGAACACGTCCACTGCTGAACACAGGCCTACCCTCATAAAACGCCAATTTGGACTCTTACCATAGGAGCGATTTCCGGTTTGCCATAATCACCACGCTCAGCAGGCAGCTTGGTGATTGCAGTAGATTAATGAAGACCAAGAAGAATGCTACTGCCTATTCCCTGGATATTCAGTACCTTTTAATAGTACCTAAAACCAACATAGCATGTGAGCGGAAACCACAAGGTGATAAAATAGGAGCTCATGGCAACGGATAGTATTATTTATGCTGTGCTGTGTAAGTTTTTGGAAATGGGCCTAAATGTGTCATTGTCTAATAATACACATGGGTTGGTCGTGTCAAGGATGTCTGTCAGATCACAATAATTAAAAGGGGAAGATAGGAGTTTTGAACGCGGTCACGCCACTGCATTGTATTATTTTTTAAAACTTGTGCTTTGATGGGCAAGTGGTACACTGTGGCGAAACGTGGTTTATCGTGTTGCTTCCCAAATTCCATAGATGCTTCCAGTAAAGTTGCCACCACTAAGGCATGACTTAGACTGGACTATGACTGAAATATTTGACCCAGACTGTGACTAAGACTTGACTTTACGTGATAAATATTCTATAACATGATGAAAGTTACAATACTTGACACTAGCTAAATACACTACGTGTGGAGCCAAAATATAACACAAAAGAAAGTATAGATATAGGTGCAAGAGTTGACAACTGGCTCTTCCTCTCCAACTTCTCCTCGGGTAAGATAAATTAACTCATTCATTAATTCATTGATAAGTGCTACCTGATTATACCGATGGGGAAGAATTTTTCTCGAGTGGCGACCGACGCGCTTAAGCCCCCACTAGATGGACCGACGGTCTGGTCAAAACCGTGGAACGCTGATGGATGCAGGCAAGCAGCCGTTTAAAGTAGGGCTCTGTGGCCAGGAGGCCTATGTTCAGCAGTAGACATCTTCAGGCTGTTGATGATGATGGTTACCTGGTAATTGTCAGGTGTGTTGGGTTTACATTTTTTTTACATTAGACCGAACGCGTAAAAAAGCCGATTTGTATTTACCTCATAATATCATAGAAAAAAATTTGAAATAGACATCCCAAATGTACATCAGCCATCATCGATAACAGATTTATTAACGCCTATATAGAGATAGGCATAAAGCCCGCTTTACACCCCAAAATTGCGGCAACAGCGTTTCACGGTCCCTGAAGAATGACAAAGAAAGCTTCACGTTACGTTAAAAGGATGTATCCGAGCGTAAACGCTTACGCTTCTATTCTCTGTTCGCTTTCGCTCGCTAATGATGTGGAGCGACACCCTAATTCAATTATTGTTGTACGATATAAAGATGAGATGAAATTTTGACTTCAAAAAGCTGGAGCATTAGTTCTTGATTTGATTCATACCTATTATTTCTTTTGTTTCGTATGTTGTAATGTACCTAACATACTGTTTTGTCTTTTTACAACACATATAATTTGTATTTTTGTTTTTTCCGTAACGAGAGAGGATGTACCTGTATTTATTTTATCTCAATCGTTTGAGATTCGATTGAGGATATTACTTCTTTTTTCTTTCTTTTATCAGAATCCGTAAACTGCCCGAAGGCTTCCGCCATGGCTTCGCGGTTGTTGTTTGCAACAACAATTACTTTGTTAATAAAGTGGTAAGTAACTTCCTCTGAGTTGGACGTAAACAAAATTGTAACAAAAACACTGGTACTGATAGGCACTCGTCGATGTTAGAATTCGGCACGTGCAACCTAAAAATATTTGTGCTAATCCCAACCCTTCGTTAGGAAACCGTTGAATATGCCAATTGAATAACATACATTTTTCAACCGCAATTGAATAATAGGTACCTACAAACAATGAGCAACGCTTGTATAAATATTATTGTTCTAAACACACTTGTGCATTGAATCGTACGATTCGATTTATAACAATACGCGAGTGAAACGAGGATGTTCACGAAATGCTTTTATACACGATAAAATCAACATTATTGAAGTTAAATTATGACTGTGTTGCCGAGGTTCTTAATATACAGGGTAATTTTTAATTTAACAAAACCTTTTAGGGCATACCTCCCATCACTGAAACAAACAACTTTTGTACCACAACTTTCAAAAGTTTATGATTTTTTTTACAAATGTTGTTCTAACATTTTTTTATTTAGGCGTTCTTCTTCTTCTGCTTGTGTAGGCAAGTGGTCAGCCCTGGGGGCGTACCGTGAGCTCTTAGCGCGATTCAAAACAGAGCCTATATTGGATCGCTTTGTTTTTTTTGTATGGGGATTTTGACAAGCGATCCAGTATAGGCTCTGTTTTGAATCGCGCTAAGAGCTCACGGTACGCCCCCTGGTGTCAGAATTTTTAGGCCACCCAAAGGCTTCTGACTTGGCTTAACGACTATTGTCTTAAGACAACAGCCGGGACCGACGACGGCTTAACGTGCTCTCCGAAGCACGGTAGCGCTCAGTTGTAAATACTTACCCATCAAAGTAATGACCGCAACGAACGTTGCTAACTTTACCGATCGGTTAGAAACGGCTAGTCGTGATTTGCTATGAGCGCTATTTAGACGTTAGTACATACCTACCTATCAATAAATTAATCCTAATGCCTACTGGTCAATACTCTCGAAATTTTAGCCCATTACATTGGCGAAAATATTAGGATTAGAAAAAAACGGTACAATAAAAGCTTGTTTAAGTGATGTAAATTATGCCCTAAAAGGTTTTGATAAATTGAAAATAAACCTGTACAATATACCTACATTTGACATGAAATTTTACCTAAACCTATTACCAAAAGTAAAACACCAATAAGATCTTGTTTGCGATGGATGATGTTACGAGTGTCATCGCTAGGTAGGTACTTAGACGGATTTTGGGCGGATTACATTTTAGAAGAATTCCACCATTGGTAATAGTACAATTAAGTGAACTCACCAGCAATAGTATAGGCGACCACTAAAACAATGACTCCAATATTGCTGAAAAGGAAGGCGAGTAGACCACGCACGTAGCCACGGATGCGCGACGCGAGCCGCCGACGACGCCGTGGCATTATTTGGACGTCATCGCGACGCGCGACTGTTCGCCTTTATGTCATAGCTCCGGGCTGTGGAAGAAAAGATGTTATGAGCATAGATGTACGTTATTAAAATCTCTACCGCTGCCTGGTTTAGAGGCACTCCAGAAGTGAGAGAGAGAGAGATAGAGAGAGAGAGAGAAAGCGCAATGGCTTAGGCCATTGGTGGTGAAAGCTTGGAACCCTAGGGAAGGTGCGGCAGTATTTCGGGACACGACGACGGGGGACGGGAAAGCTCCAAAACCTTCCTTTCTTTCCGCAAGCCATCTCTGGGATGGTTCGGCTAAATACCAGCCCGAAGCTTTCGACTCCATTCAGAGACGAGCCAAAAGACTCATTGGTAATACGTTGGTGGAAGCTACACACTTACAGAACTGACGTACAGTTGCCAGTTTATCGGTTTTTTATAAACTGCATTTTGGAGAGTGTGCGTAGGAATTACACGACCTTATTACTCCATCTCCCTTCTTTCACCGGACATCAATGCGCACAAAAACACCACCCATACTTTATGGTTGAAATTCCATTAACCCGCACTAAGCGTATTGCTATGCACTTTATAGTGCATAGCAGTGCAACAGCCAATGGAACACCTTGCCGGCGTCCTTGTTTCCAGTTATGATCTGGGAGTTTTCAAGTCGAAAATGAACAGGTATCTTCTAGGCAAGCATGCACCATCGTAGACTGCGTCATCACTTTCAATCAGGTGAGTCAAATGCCTATAAACAATTACAAAAAGATCGTGAAAATTACGTCCACTGCGGAAGAATGAATCCAATGATAAGTCGCATTATTTCTAAGGGTACGTTAACCTCGTTGGTGAGGTTAGTGTCTGTGTTACGCTGGTATCCCGAACCAGTGCTAAAAATGGCTCCCGAGCCAGAAGGGCCTGAGTAGTCGGGTAATCGTATAACGAACGAAGGTAGGTACTTCTTTTTTCAAATGTAGGCTACGGAGATCTCTTCCTACCAGGAGAGCCGTATGCTTATGTGGAATTAAACCATCTTAAAAAAACTTTCTTGCACGTTTTCTCTTGCGGATACCTGGTTTTGCTGTTACATTTGCACATTTATTTTTTCTACACATCCTCCTTTTTTTCAGAAAAATCTTCCTTTTTATGGTTATCATCAAAAGCCTGAAGACGTCCACTGCTGAACATAGGACTCCCTCACAGAGCGCCAATTTGAGCGGCTTGCCTCCTGCATCCATCAACTCCCCGCAGTTTTAACCAGGTCGTCGTTCCACCTGTGAGGGACCGACCTACGCTGCGTCTTCCGGTTTGTGGTCGTCACTCAAGATCCTTCTTCCCCGTCAGTTGTGTGTGTTGCCAGTGATGACTTTATTTATTTATATAAATGAACCACAACAACTTATGGCACTGAGAAGTGGGCTCTTACTGTTGGCCTCATTAGTAACCTCACAGTCGCGCAAAGAGTTATGGAGAGAGCGTTTAGCGTTTCCCTGCGAAGAAAGATCCAAAATGATAAGATCCACATGAGAATTAAAGTGACTGATGTGTGACCTTTCTATAGTAGAATCTGCTGTCCTTTTTTATTTTCTCACCTGGCAACCCTATCCCAGAGCGCGATAGATTCATCCGGGTCGCTCAACATTAAACCTACTTTTGTAACAATGACATAACAGAGGAACTGCGACTGATGGCCTATATTTAGCCTTCAGCTACTTTCAGTTCCATCACGTAAACAATAAACATTGCCCACGCGATGCCTCACCTGAGATTGAGAACAGATTTAGCTACCTGAATCCGAAACTAGCTATGTCCCGTGGTTTACCTATTCGTATCTATGAGATAAGTTGTTGCAGTGAAGTATGCACTCTGTGCGCCAACTTTTAGAGCACTTATTTCAATGGTATTAATACTGCTGCAATACATTCCAAAATGGTTTATATTTGGTAACTACCTAAGTAGTTTGTTGGACCACAAAGAGACTTCAACTGTTAATTTTGATCGTTTTATGTAAAGTTTAATAAAAATAACCACTTTTGTTTCTACTCTGAAGTAATAATAAGTATCTCATTTAACATTAGGTACATTTTTAAGAATAAGTAATTCAATTCTAAGGTATTTCAATTATAATAAGGATCTACTGCTAGCACCTAGCACCCACAGCGTGCTGGTATGGTTATAGGTTATACTTACTAGTATGTATACTGGTATTTTATTTAATCTATAATAACGAAAACCTCAAACGGCACAAATATGCACTCCTTGATAGGGCCTACATATTTGAGCCGTTTGGGGTGGAGACAATGGGTCCATGAGGGCCCGCCGCCATGGAAACGTACCGGGACTTGGCCAAACGTTTGGTGGAGGCATCAGGTGACCAGAATGCTGGCTTTTATTTTGCACAAAAGATAAGCATTGCCATCCAGCGTGGTAATGCTGCTAGCATTCTGGGCACTTTTCCCTCCGCCAACGGTTTATTTTAGGTTTTATATTTTAGTTTTAAAGTTTTTAGGTATAGTTTAGTTTTTAGGTCTAGTTTAGTTTAGTATATACATGTTATTTAAGTTTTTACATCCAATAAATACCATCTATAATATTTTTAGGGACTTTGAGTCGTCCAACGACTATGTACTGGTAAAGCCTAGAATACACATGCTACTAAAAAGCGCGCTTGTTTGCTATTAGGTAGTATGCTCATTTACGGCATGCTCTCCGACTGTTTACATTTGCATGCTCTTTGCTAATAGATAGATAGATATAAAATGCTTTATTGCACAAGATAATCAAGTACATAGGCGAACTTAATGCTAAGTAGCATTTTCCTCCAGTTAACCTTTGTGTAGTGTGGAACGAGTGGTAGTGCTGGTTGAAAAAAGAAAAAGAAAAGATTACCCAAATAAAAATAAATAATAAGAGGTAGGTAGATAGATAACAGTAATGGTTTAGATATTATAAGGTTTTTAAATAATAATAAAATATAATACATACAATATCTTACATGTTTCATTTACTTATAAAAAATATGCTACTAAATATCATCTGCTCGAAAATAGCATGCTTATGCGCTAATTGAGGTTTTAAGCCTGGAATACACTAGTTACTATAAAGCACGCTTGTTTGCTATTAGTTAGTGTGCTTATCTACAGCATGCTCTCAGAGTGTGCACATTTGCTCATGAAAACACAGATCTCAGAAGCATACTTATTATGCGCACGCGTCTTTCTAATACGTCTGAGATATAAATGCTTATTATTTAGCATTCAATAAGAACGTTTCTTTGCGGAATGAATTAAATTCAGTTATATTATTACTTTATACATATTTAATAAAGAAAATTTTAATGAAAAGGAAAAAAAGACGTAAGAAAAAAAATTCGGTACGGAGCTGGATTTACACATTCATAACTTTGATAGAAATATAAAATTTAAAGTTTTGTAATCGCCCTATCGAGCCAGCGTGACTACACAAAAGAAATCAATTGCTTTTGAGCTACTCCCCTCTCACCCGCGCCTTACACCGTGTGCTAGTTAGCACGAAAAATAGGTAAAACGAAAAAATCGTTAAGTAGCGTGCTTACTCATAAGCGTGCTCTTTTAATGTACACGTGCTAATTGTGTGCCACTTAGTAGCATCTGCTCGAAACCCACATGCTTATGTGCTGCTACGTAGCATGTGTATCCCAGGCTTAATATCTAGTAGCAGCATATATATACAAGAAAACATATTGCCCGTAAAAATTTTAACAAACGGACATTGTAACCGTTGCGTCTATGTATACTAATAAAATAGAATAGAGGAGTTACTGCGAATACAATCTCAAACTCCCACAATGTGAGATGGATCGACGAGTGCCGATATGCGGAAAATCTTTTAGTGTTAGTGTTTTGTTTGGATAGAATATTGAGTGGTGATGTCAATCTGAGTGATTTTTAAGACGTTATTGAAAGGTATTATGGTGTTATTTGATTTATTATGGTTGGCGCCACCAGTATCTCAGAAATAAAAGATTCAAGCGAACCATTTATAAGTACGTACTTTGGTTCCAAGAACAGGTGAAAGAAAAATCCAGTGACATCTAGGTACAGGTGGTTCAGGGGTTGGTCATCGTTCAAAATATTGACACAATAGTTGAGGGATTGTGACTCGTGCACTTGCTCAACCTACCATGAGTGGAGGAAACCTAACATTATATCTTACCCTACCACCCACCATACAAAGTGTAACAAAAACCCTGTTAAATAAATGAAGGATGTAGATAGATATAGATTCAGCAGTATTCCTAAAAAACTGTCAAACAATACCTAAGTTATACGTATTAAAAGTTACGAGGAGTATCGAAACAAGATCCTCTTCCCCCGCAGACGCTAAACTGAGTAGACGTGTCCACGTCCGTTTATTATTTTAAATTAAATTAAAATCCGCAATCTGAGAAGTGCTCAAGAAAAATAGGAAGTCATAAGCAGGCAGGAGCTCACTGCATGCAAATACTGGCAGCCTGGTACAAAGATCTCCCTCTAAAATTTGTGAGTACCTAATCTTATGTTTCGTAACAAGCGAATGGCCGATCAGCTGAGCGACGGCCATTGACCGCCACAGCTGTTATTGGCAGTGCAACGGTATTGTGGAGGGGTTCAAGTGCACACACTGATAATAAAATCAGGCTTAAGACACAACACAGATACGCACTGCGCTGCCCAAATAGCTACGTGGTATGACGCTAGTGTGCGCGTCCGCATCGGACACACATAGATACTGTTGAATTGTGAACGCACGCATCGTGTGCGAGACGCGTAACGTGGCCGTCGGGCATCGAATACATTTAGGCCTACTTCGCCGACTCAGTGAAATAAAAAAATGCGTAAAACCCAGCATTCACCACAGAAAAAGGGCACCATGGCTTCAGATGCTAACCCTGACTCCAAGGCGACTTCGCCAGCTACCGACAAAACGAGCCATAAAAAACCTGCTTCGAATAGAAAAAGGTTTCGGTCAGCTGAAGAAGACTACGACGACCTTGACGTCTTTAAAAACGACATGAAGGAGATGCTATCCTCTATGTTCTCTGCTTTCACCACTAAGCAAAACGAACGCATGACCATTATGGAACGGCATTTAGCCGAGGTAAAACTGCACACATCACCCATAGCGGACATTGAGAAGTCTATTAGCCATATGTCTGGCCAGGTAACGGACCTGCAGAAGAAAATCGACCATCTAGAAGGGGACAGAAAGGAAATCAAAGAAAAAATATTTGAGTTGGGAGATAGAATAGACAACATTGAAAAAAATTCTAGAAAAACGTCTATAGAAGTACGAAGTATACATAAACAGCAAGGAGAAAAGAAAGAAGATCTGTATAACATGATTAGGAGCCTACTGAAATTCTTGAATGTGGAGTTTGCTTCTTCTGACCTGCGCGACGTCTACCGAGTGCCGAACAAACTCAACAACAACATTTCTACCCTTGTCGCCGAGTTCTCCAATACGCTTATTAAGGGGTCAGTACTGGAAATGGCAAGGCGTCATAATAAAAACCGGGACAGCAAACTGTGTACTCGCCATCTTGGACTTAACGATGCTCAGATATTCATATCGGAACTACTTACTGCCAAGTCCAAACGGTTATATTACTTAACCAGAGATCTAGCCAGGACGGAGAACTTCGCCTTTTGCTGGACGTCAAATGGAAACGTTTACCTACGCAAGAGAGAAGGAATGCCGCACACACTCATTAAAAATGAATCCCAGCTGGAGTCGCTGAAGAGGATTGTGGCGGCATGACGGGATGCGACCGACTCAAAACAACGTTATTATTATTATTATTACTACCACGATATGGAACTCTTCAATCCGATCACTATTTTAATAACTCTACAGACTGTATTATTCATTATTTGTTATTACTATTATTTAGATTATCTTCTGTGTGCAGGTGTATCATATTATATCCTTGAAAATGAATGGAATTTATTTGGTTGTCCCTATTGCTTCTACCTTGTAAACACTATACTAGTACTTACAATATTTATACTCGTATCCAAACTGGCCGTATATCACTCACACATAACTCCAAGCATTATTACTCATAATCACACATCACAGTACAGACACAACAGGAATAGTTCAAAAACTGGACTTCACGGCTATTATGGAGTTAACTGCACTTTATTACTCCTTATAAAGACAAGCCTGAACCTTGGACTTATCACAATATACCATTTAACACTAACAATCCTTAAAAAACATCATAACTGTGTCAATCAAGACCTGCATACGTCTGATCTCGCTCGAGTTATACTTATAATAGAACTAATAAATCAGTATCGCCTCCTTACCTGCGGGATGCTATATCTACCCAATTACATAACACGGTCGCCTGTCTCATACGTCTTAGTGAAGGTTGTAATTAGACTCAACTCACGCACAATAACTTTTTATAAATCTGATCATGGATAAACATCTTCTAATAGAAGAAATAGATAACACGGAATTAATTAAAAGTATATATAGTAGCGTCCTCGAATTGTGTAAGCTATACCTAGGTATCGAAGATAATTCAGAGCATTTTACAGTTGTCACGCAAAACATTCGTAGTATACGTAAAAACTATGATCAGTTAGTAGTTTTTTTGTCTAGGCTGAATTACCTGCCGGATGTAATAGTCCTGACGGAGTGCTGGCTCGACAGCAGCTTTTCGGGTATTTTTTTGGATAAGTATATTTGCTCTTTTTCAAAGAATTATCTTAACCAGAATGACGGAATAGTAGTCTATACAAAAATAGGTCTTCAGTTTAATGTAACTGAGCCATCATTCACCGATGGTAATTGTTTAGTAATAAACATAGCAAAGCTGTACACTCTAGTAGCTATCTATAGGTCACCATCTGTCTACAACATTGATAACTTCATAAATGCACTGGATACGGTACTATCTAATATGCCAGGAGGAACTACAGTCATTCTAGGCGATATGAACATTGATATAAAACCTACGACTACTGACCCACGATCTGACAGCTACCTTGACCTAGTAGCTTGCCACGGATTTGTCCTGGGTCACCAACTACCTACTCGTGGGCCCAATTGTCTCGATCATGCCTTCATAAAGACTTCATCCCAGGCATCAGTGGTAGTCTGTACATCTGGCGTTAGTGACCATGACTCCGTTCTCCTCAGCATTACAGAGAGTCCCAGGATAATGAACCGAGATGCGAATAGAATTGTAAGAATAGATTATGACTCAGTAATCGGTGACTTAGAACAACTTAGCTGGTCGACTTTATACAGCCAATCAGACGTTCAAAGTGCCGTCAGTGAGTTTACCAGCTCTATAAATACGGTCGTAGAAAATCATAAAACCACTCTTTTAGTCCCCAACTCAAAATTTATTAGAAAACCCTGGATCACCCCCGGTCTAATAAAATGCATTAAAAAAAGGGACCACCTACAACAATTAGCTAAAAACAAACCACTAGACGTTAAGGCGCAAAATAAGTATAAGAAATACAGAAACCATTGCAATAATATACTCCAAAACCTTAAAAATGCAAGTGATAAGAGTAAAATTGAGGCCAGTAGTGGCGACAGTAGGAAGTTATGGGATGCTGTTAAAGATGTGTGCAACATGAAAAATACAAAAACAACTAACTCGTGCCTTCTCAAATCAGCCCCAACTCAAACAGAAGCCCTAAACAATATTAACAGTTTTTTTGCAACAATAGGAACATGTTTAGCTAGGGAAATTCTTTCCAAGCTCGATATGACAGAGCAAGACTTATCTAACCGCATAACGACTTCAAATCCCCCTTCAAGGTCATTATTTCTGACACCCACAGACCCCATTCAGATTGACAATATTATAAGCAGCCTCAAATCAAACTCTGCACCAGGTGGAGATAATATAAGCAATTACCTACTGAAATCAGCTAAGCATGTCCTCGCAGCCCCGATAGCATTCATTTGCAATCTCAGCATCGAGACAGGTGTCGTCCCGGAGGAATTTAAACTTGCGAATGTTTGTCCAATCCACAAAGCGGGTGAGACAGAACAAGTCTCTAATTACAGACCAATATCTCTTTTAAGCTCCATCTCCAAAATCCTAGAGAAAGTAGTAAACAAATGCCTGGTGTCGTTCCTTGAAAAAGAAAACCTTCTCTCGCTTAACCAATACGGGTTTAGGTCTGGCAGATCAACGGAGGATGCAGTTATATCACTGGTCGATCACGTGATAAGCAAGCTGGATTTGGGACGTAGATGTATCGGAGTCTTTCTAGACCTTGCCAAGGCCTTCGATACAATCTCGAGCCAGATTCTACTGAAGAAGTTGGAGGGTGCTGGCATACGAGGGACAGCCCTTAATTGGTTTCAGTCCTACTTATCTGACCGAAAACAAAAAGTAAAGGTAGATGGATACTGTAGTGGAGTGATGGAGGTATCATTTGGAGTTCCCCAAGGCAGTGTGCTCGGCCCAACGCTGTTCCTTATTTATCTCAATGATCTGTGCAATATAAACATAGGTCAAGCCAAGTTATTTGCGTTCGCTGATGACACTGCAATAGTATTTGATGGTGAGGACTGGGATGGCGTCAGTTCCGCTGCTAATGAGGGTTTAAGCCAAGTAGCGGAATGGCTGCAATATAATCTGTTAACCCTCAACGCAAGTAAAACAAAAATAATGGCCTTCAGAGTCTCATCACGTAGTGCTCCCAAAACGCCACTATGCATAAAGCTCCACTCGTGCAGTAAAACCAATTTAGCGACATGTAGATGCCCTCAACTTGGACAGGAGAAAGAATTCAAATATCTCGGTATTTTTATTGATGAACTTCTCTCTTGGACCAAACAAATCCAGGTACTAAGCGGGCGCCTCAGAAAACTTTTGTACATTTTTAAAAAGTTAAAAGCAGTGTCCAATCACAAAATTATAACCATGGTATACATCTCACTATGCCAATCGTTATTGAACTATTGTGTTGTTGCATGGGGTACAGCAGGTAGTAGTCATCTCATGAAAATGGAACGTGCGCAACGGGCTGTCCTGAAGGTGGCTTACGGCAAACCATATCGATACCCAACCGATGCATTATATCAGGAAACTAAGCAACTTAGAGTTAGGCAAATATTTGTCTTGTCAATTGCACTTCGTTTCCATACCACAGCACTTAACACTGTCACTGACGCTAAGCCATCTAGGTCCAGACGAAATCACACCTGGCCTACACGGAAACAAAATACTTCTTTCGGGCAAAAGTGTTACAGCTTTTTAGGATGTTACATATATGGGAAGTTGAACAAAGTACTAGACATATGGAATGATACTAAACGGAATTGCAAAAAGAAAATTATAGAATACTTGCTTGGTCTCGGCTATGGCAGCACTGAAGAGATACTACGTATCGTAAAGTAGAAGGTAAAATTAATTTTTGAATATTGAAATAATTTAATATAAATACAATATAATTTTGGCTAATAGTAGTAGCAGTAGTGTATTACTTTATTGGTGCCATAGTCTTAAGTTAAGTTTTCATCAGCACACACTTAATAAAAACACACATCTCGTCGGTCAGAAATCCAACATTAAACATATATATCATCCTTACTAGACCTTAAATTCCTCTCACACACGCAAACACATATAACATTATTTATGTATATATATATATATATATACACACTTACCCCTCTGCCTCCCCTAATCCCTCACATACTATACAGTCCTATGACTTATTGTATTAGTAAAAACCTTCGTATTGAAATATGTAACTACTTTGTTTAAGTATCCCTGGAAGAGGACTGGCCATCGCAAACTCAGGGAATCCTACTGCGATGGCCAGTACTGCAACTATAGTTATTAATATTGTGCATGAGCTTATTTATAGTTTACTGTATATAATAACTGTATAACTCTATAATACTGTATATCAATAAATAAATTATTATTAAAAAAAAAAAAAAAAAAAAGAATAAAATACCGTTTTACAAAAATGTTTAGGACATTGACCTTCGCTTTTGGCGCCACCCTAGTTCCCAAAGGGCGGCCGTCTTTGCTCTCTGTAGAAACCACTGCCCTGCGTGGTGCAGGTGCGGCGACAGGGGAACGGAGTGCGTGGCGCAGCGGCACGCTCAATCGTAGTTCGAGGTTTTTTGTCAGTCACACGCGCTTTCTCATGCAACTTTGATGCTTCCGGTTTGACCTTTGTCCGGTGTGTTGTCGGCATCTCAGGTGATAAACATTTTTATTCTAACGACGTAAAAGTGTTAAGTAAAAAGCACTTGAAAGTTGTGTATGTCTTGTATATAAATAGAATTAGTATTATCACAACCTTCAGTTGCCGCGGAATTAACAGGGTTTTTATTACTCCCTGTATGGAATGGGGGGAATTTCTCATGACCCGTACACTCACCAGTGAAATAAGGGGAGATGAGGGGAATACTTAATTAAACAGAATAGAAAGCTCTGTAGCCTATATTATTGCCTAACATGCAAAAAAGAAAAAATTACAATTATATAAGCGAAGTTTTAACCCATTACATTGGCGAAATTAATAAGATTAGAAAAATACCGTTTATTCCCGTTCGAATACCAAGTTTGTTAACTGTTAGTGGGAAGAAAAATCCCTGTTTAACGCTAGGATAAAAGTTCTTTGTATAAATCACGTGAGTTGTGCCCTAAAAGGCATTTGGTTAAAATAACCCAGTATAATCATAATATAATTGAGTGCCTGCCTACATCAGGCTACAGTCAGATTTTCAGACAATTTCACGAAAAGGTCTGGAAATAGTAACAAAACATTTCCAATATTTATGATTTTTATAGCAGTATCGCCTGCTCAGTTTAATCTACAGATTAATTTGTAAATGAAAAATTTGAACACGACACGAGACCACTTGTCACGGTAGCTTAAGTAAAGCATGTCCCGGCTTTAGGGACGGATGGATGCGGGTTCAAGTCCCGCTCGTGATTCAAAATTTTTCCTTTACAAATTAATCTGTAAATTACGCTGAGCAGGCGATACTGCTATAAAAATCATAAATATTGATTTGGGAGGCGTTATCTTTACAGCATTTGTGTTGATGTAACTTGACCGTGCTGGTTGGGATAATTCTTAAGAATTTCTCAATAGATGGCGCTGCCAACCCAGTAAGTTGGTTGTAAAAGGTGAAGGATAAATTCGGACACGAGACCACTTGTCACGGTAGCTTTAGTAAAGCATGTCCCGGCTTTAGGGACGGATGGATGCGGATTCAAGTCCCGCTCGTGATTCAAATTTTTCCTTTACAAATTAATCTATAGATTACGCTGAGCAGGCGATACTGCTATAAAAATCATAAATATTGATTTGGGAGGCGTTATCTTTACAGCATTTGTGTTGATGTAACTTGATCGTGCTGGTTGGGATAATTCTTAAGAATTTCTCAATAGATGGCGCTGCCAACCCCGTAAGTTGGTTGTAAAAGGTGAAGGATAAATTCGGACACGAGACCACTTGTCACGGTAGCTTTAGTAAAGCATGTCCCGGCTTTAGGGACGGATGGATGCGGGTTCAAGTCCCGCTCGTGATTCAAATTTTTCCTTTACAAATTAATCTGTAAAACATTTCCATGTCACGCATGCTAAACCGCGATCGGGAAGCTAGTTTATTACAGAAGATAAATCAAAAATGCGAAGATGTAACCGTCAGACACCGGATCTATAAAATCTAATTCAACACAAAGAAACACCTGTCCAAATTGTGCTACCAGGCAATTAGGTTGGGACAGCATCAAAACTAATAAAGCTCGTTCCATACAATTTAACGCTGTGTAAATACTAAGTGGTTAGCAATAATATTAGCATAACCCTGGCGCGATCTGGAGAATGTATCATTGCTCTGGTAATAGTCTACGAAGCATTAATTTTGTATCACTGCGATCCGGGATGTAGATAAAATCTAGGTTAGGCATTCAACGTGCCTGCGCTAAAAATAGCTGCGTGAATCGTGTTTTTAATACTGATTAATATGAGCTTTGACCTCAGCTCAGATAGAAGTAGTTACCCCATTCATAAATTGTATGAGTAGTACAAAAAGCGAGGGGTAGTCAGTCCCTTGAGTCTATTGAGGATTTCCTCCTAAACACCTAACGTATCTGATATTTAGTATAGTCTAACATTATTTTGTAATGGGTGATGCAGATCCAGTAAACTTTTCTTTGAGGTTTTTCATTCTATGAAAATTACTAACAAAACTTCTGTGATAAATTGATAATTCCATAAAGGAATAGAAATAATTATATATTTCGATGTATACTCTTTTACACTGTGGTTGATGTTTCAACAGCAGTGCCCGAGAAAACGGGTCTTGGCTGACTGACGGGTAGACTAACAAACAGACAGATTGCTAACATACCTTAATTACTTAATTACTCGCGTGGGGTGTTTTACACCCCAGCAACTGTTTGATCGTCTCTAGTTATTGATGTTTTAAATTTACAGCGCTAATTTTTGTTCTAGCTTCCTAAAACCAGCGGATCTTTGTTATTTAATCACAAAAACACTCTGTGGCGTAAGGTTGAGGTAGCAGAGTTCGGTTGGGGTGTAAAGCACCCAGGCAAGCGTTTACGTAGTGCAAATTTTACGTGAATTTGCACTACGTAACCTTCGAGATGTTTCTGGAAGCGGCCGGGCGCGATCCTATAAGCGATGCCATGTTTGTCTAATAACAAAAGACGACCGAAAATCCAAAACATTGTGATATAAATGCCATCAACATATTGTGTGCAGTGACCATGTTATTTTGACATGTCAGAAAAAAAGTAAATTAGTTCCTATAGTTGGGTGATAAAAGAAAATGTTTATGGCACAATCTGTTTCTAAAATTGTTTATCTGTTAATTAATCGTTAAGTTAAAAGATTATCATAAATAAAAGTCTAATTTTGCATGTATTTGGTCGATTTTTCTAATTCTAAAACCGGGGCGTAAAGCACCCCACGCGAGTACTTACGTAAGTTTGCAGGCGCGAATAACTAAGGGTTAACAAACTGATGCAACAACAAAACAAGTATGGCTTTGGTTTTTTTTACCCGTACAAAAACCCTAAAAACTATTTTATTTTGTCAAGCCAAGATGTGATTTCACTTGGGAGGTAGTATTTATTTATATTCCATGCTCGCGGTTAGCTCGTTTACTGAGGCGTAGTACATTTCACACAGCCTACGTTCCTTAATGGGCTGTCTGCGAGTGCATTCACGTGTACGTTGAGATCGTTTAGGAGACACAGATCATCATGACGTTTGCTGCTTTTTCAACGGAATAAGGTAATATACGTGTAGGTACACTATATTGTATACGTTACCTAAGGCATGGAACAAGGAGGAGAGGAATGGCAATACACCAAGAAAACAGCGTAGATCAGAAATATGCCAAAAACCGATATAAACTAGATGGCGCTGCCAAATGAGCGGACTATAAGTTAAGCGTAGATCAGAAATATGGCAAAAAACCCATTTTAAACCTAGCCCGCCGTAGCTAGCCGTATAGCCCGCTCATTTTGCAGTGCCATCTAGGTTTAAAACAGTTTTTTTGGTATATTTCTGATCTACGCTCAACTTATAGCCCGCTCATTTTGCAACGCCATCTAGTTTACATCGGTTTTTGGCATATTTCTGATCTACGCTGTTTTCTTGGTGTGCCGCGGCATTCCTCTCCTTCTTGTTCCATGCCTAAGGTCCATTTTAGGATTTACAAATGTGATATAATAATTAGATACTTACAGAGAACGATAACCATAATTATTAAATATTTTCTATAAATATCCCCAAGCTGAATTGCAAAAAAGTTTGCGCTCGCGAGGTCTACTGTTCGTATAACTACTAGTAATAGGTACCTTTTATCACGATAATCTGACTACGAGGACGCTCTCCTATAGACATTAGGGTGGAGCTAGATCATCAGCGTTGACGACCCACTGTTCACGACACCATTAAGCGAAAGAGCTCTTGTTAATATGTTTTGACGGTTCTAAAGTTGATTTACGTCGTGACGGAAAGCACAGACAATGATCTTTATTACTAGTTAATGGTTTATGAGTCCTTCAATGCTAAACTGTTAACTTGGTTATTACAAACGTGGACGGGTTAACGGTGACGTCACAGATGTGTTAAGTGAAAGAGTGGCTGAGCAATGAGCATATTATAAACCTTCTACTTAACTAAGCTTCTGCCGGAAGAAGCAGCGTAGGCCAGTAGGTCATTTCAATCGCGCTAAGAGGTGTATGACCTCTTAGCGCGATTCAAATGACGACCTGAGGGGGTCTAGCAAAGATGCCAGGTTGATGTTAAAATTTATGGGAATGAACTGACATTAGCTGCGGTAAAATTTTCTGCAGGCAATGTCCGTAGCCGCTCAAGGTGGTGCTCTATGGAGGGAGGCCTACCTATATGTTCAGCAGTGGACGTCTTCAGGCTGTTGATGATGATGATGATGCATTTTTTCGACGACTTCAATAATTGATAGAGTATAGCATAATGTTCCTAAAGGTTCTTTTCATTTAGATTTCAACCATAGAAAGGTGGAGACGAATCTTAGTCCCAAATGTATAAGCAAAATCTATTTAAAAGCATCGATTTGTTATGGGCAACATTTGTATGAAAATCACCCAGCTTTCAGTTTAGTTGTGGCATACTATTACGTATTCTGTATCTGTGCTACCGAGTGATTTTATATTTCCTGTATGTACATCACATTTGTTCTAAGAAGTTGCAAAATAAAATTAGATAAAATACAAAGAGTTTGATTCAACAAATTAAAGTTACCGGTCCTGACACCATTACTGCTAGTTATTTGACTATTATTTTAAAATGGATGGCATTATTTTTATAAATATCATTAATTAAAGATACGCTGGCAGTTCGCCCGCGTGATGTCATGTAAACCTCCACTCAGAAGATTTCGATAACATAACCACAAATCACAACCCAAATGATACAAAATTTGTCATTAATATAGTAAGTGTACCTATAGCTAGTAGCATCAGGCAGTCATCATCATCAGCCTGAAGACGTCCACTGCTGAACATAGGCCTCCCCCAGCGAGTGCCACTTTGAGTGGCTGCTCGCCTCCTGCATCCATCGGCTCCCCGCGGCTTTCACCAGATAATCGGTCCACCGAGTGGGGGGCCGGCCTACGCTGCGTCTTCCGGTTCATGGTCGCCACTCGAGAACCTTTCTTTCCCATTGGTTTTCAGTTCTGCTAGCGACTTCTAAGTTAATTCTAAGAGCAATATCGGTCACTTTAGTTTTCTTGCGGATCTCCTCATTTCGGATCTTATCTCACAGAAAAACACCGAACATCTCCATAGCTCGTTGTGCGACTTTGAGCTTACTAATGAAGAAACATTCATTCAATATGAGTGTATTACATTACTGCGAATAATTTCAATCGATAGTTATATTTTTGATTCTATTCGCTTCTGAATAATCTGTACCGTGCGGTAGGTATCACCTGCGGGTACCGTAAAAACCGGCTTAGGGAATATCCATGGAATGGGCAGCAGCATTCTCCCCGGTACATTAAAATCGAACACCAAGATGCCTAGCGTGGTGATTATGCAAACCGATGATAACCGTCAAAGTGGTGTTTTATGGGGGAGGGAAGCTTATCTATGTTCAGCAGTGCTCGTAATCCGCCTGTTGATGCGATGTGAAAGAATCTACAGCAAAGTTATTATAATCCTTAAAATTTTAGCAACCAGCGGGATTTGAACCCACGCCCTCCAACTCACCGGATTAAACGCTCTGCCAACTGAGCTATGGTTCCATGATCGTTGACTGCGAAAATCCTCAAGTGTGGTTTACACTTCATTTCCATGAATCTACAGCAACTTGCGCGGATACGTGACATTTTTTCTATTTACGAACGTCAGTTCTATACCATTATAGCTTGTTTAGAAATAAAAAAATCTGTTTCACAAAATTCTCTCTCGACAATTAACATTCTTCTGTATTTTTATTTTTCCATTGCAATAAATAACTGATTTCTGAAGTGAAGCACCTCTGCAAAACGTAGCTAATTTTGACTGTTTTACTCCCGTTTTAGGTATCGAAAAATGTAATTAACAACAAAACGTTAAAGGGCAGGGCCCTAGACGGGCGTACTTACTTAAAACAATACATTAGGGTGATTGATGAGAGATACCGGTGGCGACAAAATGTCAGTCAAGTCGACAAGTACGACTACTTGTCGACTTGACTGACATTTTGGCTCATTAAGAATTTGTTACAATGTAACTAGACATTGGGGCTAAAATTATGTACCTATACATACCTAGACATAGGTACTTTAAATATTAACCTTCCATTTTTTGTTATTGGTTTAAAACGTACCTACATCTGACTGAGCGTGGCTCAGTGGTTAGCCAGTCATCATCATCACTAACAGCCTGAAGACGTCCACTGCTAAACATAAGCCTCCCCCAAAGAGCAACATTTTGAGCGGCTGCTCGCCTCCTGTGTGGGTGATCGTCAGTCCACCTAGTGGGGCTGGCCTACGCTGCGTGTTCCACTCGAGAACCTTTCTTCCCCACCTTCTTTCTTTCGGTTATCAGTTCTACGAGCGATGTGGCCTGCTCATCGCCATTTCAACTTGCTGATTCTAAGAACCATATCGGTCACTTTATTAGTTCTCCTGCGGATCTCCTCACTCTGGATCATATCCCGCAGGGAAACACCGAGCATAGCTCTCTTCATAGCTCGTTGTGCGACTTTGAGCTTACTACGTGCCTTAACTAGCATTTTATTGGTCAAAACGGTGACAAAAAGCTCAACGCTATCAAAGTGACGCCGCCAAGACGTCTTGTCATATAGCTTATAAGCTTACAATAATTTTCCAAATAGTGAATAGATTATCTTGTGGCAGAACGAAGTATGGTATCAAAACATTGACTTAATTTATACATATGGTAAAATACGCTGCCTTTTTTATTACACTTACGGAAGTAGTTCGTACAACCTTTCACAGCACAACTGAGCACCTTACCTCACAGACTGAGCGCCAGTGTAAGCCAATCAGTGAATTTGGCCCACACTTTCAAGCGACGTTTTAAGCTACTTTCGAAAAGTGATATTATGTCAATGATTCAAATAATGTCTCTTGACTAGTATAACAGATATCTGTGGTAATGTTCGTTCAGATACAGAGAACAATGAACCACTAAGGGACGATGTTTGGAGAATCAGAACTCTTGGCCACACTCCAAAAATCAGAACACGGTGGTTATTAATTAATATTTTCAGTTTTCCAAGTTTTGGAAGAAGCCATGTGAAATTAATTGGAACACGATGAAATTTATTCCTTGCTGTTTCCGTGTTGTTTATTTTTGTTCATTCTGTAAACGTAGAAACAATTTTATTATGTAGAATTGAGTGGAATCGTATGGATTTTTATAATTGGTTAAATTTAATTTCGTCTTTCAGTTACCATGTAATTTACTACCGTAGTACCAGCTAATCGCTGTTTCTCATTTCAATAAGTAAGTAGTAAGTACTTAATTTTGCCGATGGATGCAGGAGGAGTGCAGCCGCTCAAAGAGGCGCTCTGCGGGGGAAGCATTATATTCAGTAGTAGACGTCTTCAGGCTATTGATGATGATGATAATGATGATGATGACTTAATTTAAATCACGCCCAGGAGATTTGTAGCAGGAGTTTGAATTTCATAAAAAACTTGATTGATGAGTAGCCTTGCCATTAAGATTTCAATATGAAAAACATTTGTAGCTCAAAAACTTTTTGGGAAATTCATTCATCAACTAAGTCAAATTAAAAATTACACAACTGCTAACAGAAAATAGACAGTGTGTCAGAATGAGAAACTTAATTATAAAATGTATTGTGTTGGTGTTTACAAAAATATGTCATGTTGAATTCTGCAAGACGTAAAACTAAATAAATTTATGAACAGAGTTTTCGTTGTAAATACTTGTGTTTACAGCGCTTGGGAAATAAATTTAATTCCTATTATTTTTGGAATGGATTTAATTGAAAATGAAGAAATTTTAAATTCATTGATTAATCGTCCAACTAAAACTTGACTGCCAAAGTCTTTCTTGTTTTATTTTTCTTATCAGCGGCCTGACTACGTCCACTGTTGAACATATAGGTCCCCCATAGAGCACCACTCCTCTGGCATTCATCAGCTTCCCGCAGTTTTGACCAGGTTTCAGTTGTTGGTTTTTTATAGGCGCGCTATCGAAATAGAGGTATAACATCATCATCCTCTTTGCCTTTTCCCATTTGTTATTGGGGTCGGCTCCCAATCTAACCTGTTACCAGACCACACGACAAACCAAACGCTCGTGTAATTCTGGTACCAAGCTACCAGAATTACACGAGCGACTGCCATCTGATTTCGCAACCCATAAGGAACCAGTAACAGAGATGGTTGACTTTTTAAGACGATTGCCATAAGTAGATGGTCTTATGACAACCGGGACCGACGGCTTAACGTGCTCTCCAAGGCATGGAGCGATGGCATCGAAAACTGCACATAACTTACTAGATAAGTCATTGGTGCAGGGCGGAGGATCGAACCTGGTGCCGTAAGATTGCAAATCGCACATGCCACCGCTCGGCCACCATCGGTCTCATCAATAGAGGTCTAACAATTAGTACAATATTTTTTTAATCAGTCAAGAAATAGCACAATCGTAAAATTTTTTGGCTCGTACAAGAAAAAAGAAGCGCCATTTCATCCCGTAGTATAACTTCATATGTCTACTAAAAATGTCTTACTAGACAAATCGCTTTTATGTCCGGCGAGTAAAGTCAGAGCAGAAGTTATTACGTGTACAGATTGTAAAATTAAATCATTGGCTTTGATGTAAACGTCATGACCTCACGGAGCACCCACGCACCATCAATGCGGCTGAAAAAAGATTGGCCATTGAACTAGCGGATATTAAAAAACCGGCATCTTCGACAGCATCGTCATTTTTAATATCAAGTGAGATCGTGGTCAAATGCTAGCATGTGCACTTTTTTCTTTGACCCACCTAGGTGGGTCAAAGAAAAAAGTACATAATTATACGGGTATTTATGTCGTGATCAAGAATCACAAAACTAAAGAACAATTTTGAAAGAAAGAAAGAAAGAAAATACATTTATTCATGGCACACAACACAACATTACACCACATAACATTACAATGCCCTGATACATACAATAACAACACAAGTAAAATGATAAACAAACATGTAAACACAAGTAGTGCAATGCTGCGCGGTGTCAGTAATAGGCTCTGACTCAGCATACAGTTAAGGTCCTAAGCAAGACCCTAATTACTGATTTTCAGTTGGAACCCATTTGTGGCACCACGACCGTCAGTTATTTTTCATTCATTATCAATTCATATGAGTGTCATCCATTAAACCGCACAAGCACAGTGTGGTGGGCTATTGGCCTATGCTCTTTCTTTGTGGGCTGTGGGCAGCGGAAACGGACTGATGACGAAACCATGCCCAGGAAATACTTAGGTAGGTACAACAATAAAATGTATGGGACAACTGGGAAGTCGTAGAGTGCGATTTAAACTTAATGGCAACTGTGAAGTGCGCTGCCCACCCACTGTGCTCACCGCTTCCCTCTGCCCTCATCATCAATAGCCTGAAGACGTCCACTGCTGAACATAGGCCTCTCCCACAGAGCGCTTTAAGCGGATGCTTGCCTCCAGCATTGCTTCTCGCGGTTTTGACCAAATCGTCAGTCCATCTAATTTTTGCTACTGCGCAGCGTTTTCGACTTCACAACCAGCATTCAGTTTGAATCGCACTTTATAGTACAAAGCGACCCGCGGATCGCTGCATCCATGGCCACTCCCCAACATCCATGCTAACAGTGACGTTTGCCTACGTGGTGTGCAGCCGTAGGGTAACAAAAGGTTTACGTTTTTACTGCTGTCCAGTGTTCTTTGGAGTTCAAGCAGAACCATACCTACACTGTTATTATTAAGATTTGATAACCGTGGTACATTTACATGTAATTGTACTTCGTAAGGACAGGCCTGATGGCAGGTTAAAACGTTGCTTTAAAGTGTGAGCCAAGTTCACAGATTGGCATACACTAGCGCTCAGTCTGTGTTGTAAGTAAGACGAGATCTGTCGAGTGCTACACAGAAAACATGCCCAGTTGTGCTGTGACTGGCAACTACTCTCGTAAGTGTAATCAAAAAGGCATATTTTACCACTATTAAGTAAATCTTTTTAATACCATACTTTGTTTATAATCTTTTTTCTATTTTGAAAATTATTGTAAACTTATACAATGGCAGATTGTCAACGTCACCTTGGTGGCGTTGAGTTTTATTCCACGATTTAGACCAAAGAAATGTTAGTTCGGGCATATCCTGAGATTTAAATCTATTCTGTGGTACTGCCTCTGTTACGAGTTTATTCAAAGTTCTGCCAACAACTTTACCTTGCAAGCAGAATTTTTTTTGCTACAATCGGTGCTTTTGCTACAATAATTCATTATAATAGTAATTAATTAATTCGAACCTGACCTCAGAACTCTTAGCGCGGGTTTTTTTTGTAGTTAAAGTAATCAAAAGTCAAAACATCACATCACATTCGAAATTCTGGTCTAGAGTTGAGTACCACTGAATGTTTCTGCCAAACATTAAAAAAATTGGCTGGTAAATGGTGCGTTAGCAAATTTCCCCTTTTTGGGGGATATCCTTCCAATCAAAAATCGCCAGTCTGCAAAAAGAGAAGGGTCGTGGAGTTGCCGAATTATCATATTTTTGAAGTATTTCAATTATGACCACGACATGACATGCGGATGGTCGAGAACAAGTCATGTTCTCAAATTGTGTTTCTTGAACATGCCAGTGGAAAATTCATTGGTGCAGGGTTGGGAGGGATTTGAACCAGGGTGCGTCGGTTTAAAAATCGCATGGGCTACCTAACCACTGAGCCACACGCGCTCCTATCATAGAATTTATACTTACCTACCACGATGGTATAATAATAAGTCACGCTCAATCTCCATCTCGCACTTTAGCCCTGATCCTCAACATAATTATGTCACCCTCTAAATTATATTTTTTTAATCCTGATTTAACATATAATTTTTATTTCATATTTAATTAAATTATTCATTAAATTAAAGTACGCCCTATATACCTATACCACTCAGTTGTAATGGTCTCGGCATAAATACCTAGAACAGTAGCATTTTTAATTAGAAAAACTCAGTTTTTCTATACCTTATGTTTGGAAACGATTGTCACTATATGGGTAAACTTTACCTAATATTCTTAAGTATATGTTTCCATTGACGGCATCCTACTAATATCCTACTAATATTATAAATTATAAATGCGAAAGTTTGTGTGTGTGTGTGTGAATGTTTGTTACGTAATATCTCCGTAACAACTGAACCGATTTTGATGAAATTTGGAATGCAGATAGCTTTTACGCTGAATTAACACATAGGACTTTTTATCCGCGGATAACACCGCGGGGCGTAACTAGTATTCACATAAAATATCTAGGATAAAGGTAAGAAAAGTTTTGATGATTAGACACAGATTATATTGTACAGGAAAAATTTGTATCACGAACGGGATATGAACCCGCATCCATCCATCCGGCCGGACATGCTTTACAGCTACCGTGACAATTGATCTCGTGTCCGAATTTATCCTTCGCCTACCTTCCTTTTAATCCTTCAGGCGATACTGCTATAAAAATCATAATAGGTATTAAACATACATTGTAAAGTATCGCGATGACAGATGTAAAGATCGTGTAACCCTTTACATGTTTTTTGATAGAAACCTTAAGTTTAGGTATCATGAGATTTGTTTCATGAAACAAATCGCAAAACCTCTTACACTTTAACACATTTGAGTCCTCCCCCGTTCATAGAGGTCATACCCCATGCCACCATACACCAGACCCGCCCCCTAATTACCTAATTTGCGACCGGCGTAAATCTCGCGGTGATAGCTGTCATACATCATTAGTGGTGTAGCGTAGCATACATGTTCGACACCACTAATGATGTGTGACAGCAATCACCGCGAGATTTACGCCTGTCGCAAATTAGGTAATTAGGGGGCCGAGCGCGCGGGATCTTCGGCATTATAGATGCGCCAGAGTGAGCCCACGAGGAGGATTCGCGGAATAAACTCGTAGTATGTGCTTGTAATATAAAATACGCTTTTACGCGCAAATATGTCATAAATACGTGTCGTGTTATTGTAAAGATGATAGTTTGGCCTAAGTTCCGATTTTTTTTTCTAATTAAATTACGATGAAAGCCATATTTTTAATAGGGACACCCTCGAGGTGTGTCCTCGGGCCCGCGAATGCGGAAAAGTTGAACCCTCCTAGAGGGTCCCCGGCACTGAATGGGTTAATGTTTTTCGGTGAACCTGCATGGTAAAGTCTCATTATTAGAAGCACAGAATAAAATAATAGTACCTATATTCAGATGAGAGATACACCCTTATGCATTCTTCTAATTCTTTCCATCCAAAGGTTGACTGAAAGAGATCGCTTTTAGCTATAAGTCCGCCGATTTTACTATAGATTAAGCTATTTATTTCTGTATCTTTTTTCATGCTTGGTGGACAATAAAGATTTTTTGTATTATATTGTATTGTATTGTATAGCCTTATGCTCACTTTTCAGAAGACCGGTTCTGTAGCTATAACTCTTCTATAACTATAATAGAAATAGTAGTTAATTTAACAGCTGACTGCATCTCGCTCATAAATCTTAGCTCGACAAACTGCATTTAGGTCACTGCATCATAAAATCGTCAAACATAGCCAATAGGAATTATTTGAACATTTTCATAAAGCAATATTTTCAGTGAACTCACCTACCTCTGTAAATTCGGGAATCCAAACAAATGAACCGGATCCACAAAGCTTTTTCCATGCCAAGTTTTGTAAAAAAAAATATAGGAGAATTTAATACTTTATTGTATTGTAATAGTCCGTGGAGTTAGTCGATTATTAGCACAACACTATAAAAATTGAAATAATCGAATGGAAAATCTATTTATTTTATATTTATTATTCAATTACTTTTCGTTTCACTTGCACTGTTTTTTGTTCAATATTTTTATGGATTAACTCACTGAAAATTATTTTTGTGGTTTAAATTGATTTTTCCAAACGTTCCCGGTTCGTAGGTTACGCTGCTCTAGCAGGTAAACTGAAGGAATGCTCTGTTGATAGGTTACCCATGCCGACTAACCAATAAACTGTACTGTAACGGGATTGGTTTATACGTAGGCATAGATCAATAAAGCAGAGGCGTCAATACCGAATTATTAACTACCTACTTTAGCAGGGTAAGTAGGTACCTAAATGTATACTTTTTATAAAGCTTTTAGACAAAATCCACAAAAAAATTAGGATACTTAGGTATCATTTATATAGTTTTATTTTAACCAGATATTTAGGTAGGTACCTACTTGCTTTATAGTATAATATTTTATTGACATTTAAAAACTTATAATAAAAAAAGATCATAATCTCAATCATCTCATGACCATCTGCACCAAAGACAGCACATAAGTTCGCACTTTCTAGGACTTACCCAAATAAAGCGAACTGTGCGAACTTATGAGGTGTCATACTTTTGCGCAGACGGGCATCAGATAATAGGCCCATTTTGACAGCTACCTAAGATGATAAAAAATGACTAAATAAAATAATATGTATATATTATATACCTAATTACCTATCACATTATTTACTTTGTTGATTGACGATAATAAAAAATAATGTAGGCACAGCAGATCTCGTCTACACCACTATTATACAGAGGAAAGATTTGTATTTTTGTGTGTATGTTTGTAATGAATAAACTCAAAAACTACAGTGCCGATTTCAAAAATTCTTTCACCATTGGAAAGCTACATTCACCCTGAGTAACATAGGCTACACCACTACACGTGTGAAGCCGGGGCGAGCCGCTAGTTATTTATAAATAAAAAATCCTGTAGGTGCATACAGGTAAGTCAGATAATGTTATGTTAAGTTATGCATTTTCAGTTATTTTTCACATCTGTGTAAAGCATGCAACAAAGACTATTAATAAGTAGAATAATAAATAAATAACTCCCAACGATCACGTATATATACATCCTGAACCCTAACTAGGATTCCCTGTATATAGGGATTTACGTACTACGAGGACCATGGTCCCACAACACCCAGACACAGAACAAGTAATTGCGCTTTTTCCTGTGCACAAATACTTGTCCTGTAGCGGGAATTGAACGTGCCTCCACCGGATTATGAGCCGACCTGCTCAACCACCACACTACGGAGGCTGTCAATAATAAGTTACTCAATGAGTTTTGGCGGGAACGCGGAAAAGTTCACGTCGGTGCATTGTATTATTTAACAAAACTTATGCTTTTTCCAGTGTTAATGTTTAAAATTGGTGGTGCTTTACGCATTAAGTGCTGAATTACGAGCATGAGTGTGGGCAAGTGATATAATGTAGTGAAACGTGGTTTTTCGTGTTGCTTCCAAAATTCCATAGAAGCCTCTAGTAAAGTTGCCACCACTTTACTAGGGCATGCTTTAGACTGGATTATGACTTAGACTAGACTAAGACTACTCTGACTGTGACTATGACTTGACTTTAAGTGAAAATTTCCATAATACGATGAAAAATTATAAAACTTGACACTGGCTAAATACACTTTGTGTGGAGCCAAAATATAAGAAAAAAAAAAAAAAAGTTACTCAACTTTTCGGAGAAGCTTACAATGATATTTATGATTTTTATAGCAGTATCGCCTGCTCAGCGTAATCTACAGATTAATTTGTAAAGGAAAAAAAAAAGCATTACAGCATTCTTTACAGCATTTGTGTTGATGTAACTTGACCGTGCTGGTTGGGATAGTTCTTAAGAATTTCTCAATAGATGGCGCTGCCAACCCCGTAAGTTGGTTGTAAAAGGTGAAGGATAAATTCGGACACGAGACCACTTGTCACGGTAGCTTAAGTAAAGCATGTCCCGGCTTTAGGGACGGATGGATGCGGGTTCAAGTCCCGCTCGTGATTCAAATTTTTCCTTTACAAATTAATCTGTAGCTTACAATGATGCAGCTTCAATCAGGAATGTCGCAACTGGTTTTGAAAAGACTGGAATCCATCCTTTTAACCCGTATACATATTCCCCCCATGTACCTATGCGCTAAGCTTGGTAGCTGCACCTTCTTAGACTTCAACAACTAAGTTAAAAAAGAGTCCTATTCCTATGCCTTGCCATCTGGTCCCGGCGCCGGCGCGGTAAGAATAGGCCCACCCCAACTCTTCCCGTGGGTGCCGTAAGAGTCAGCTAAGGGAATATCCAAAAATGGGCTGCAGCATTCTAAAGCTTCTTTTTTTTTAGGCTTTTTTCTTTGGTAAGCGTCCACAGTTGCGTATGGGGAGGCCTATGTACAGCAGTGGACGTCTTCAGACTTTTGAAGTGAGCTAAGCCTTCCTAGAGTTCCTAGCCCTAATCCTAAGTGTCAAAATACATGGGTGTATTTATCTCGGTGAGCATGACTGTGTGTCTTGGCCAAATTGAGCCGAACGCTCGGCTGCTTTTCTCTTTGCACCATGCATTTAGGTGTAATATCTGTGGCTTATTCTTTGCCAATGTCTCGTCTAATATTAGTAGCGCGTGCGACGGCCGGCGGTCGTTGCGTATCAGTTTTAGTTTTTATTGTGCTCCGCTCGCTGGCCGGTGTATTTCTGGACTACTCGCCTTAACGGCCGGAGACCACGCTTTACCGTAAACAGATGATGTGGCCTAAGATTTTCACCACAAATCTTTGTTTCTGCTCAGTTGTGTTGTAACTGCGATTTGAATAGTCGTTACCTTGATTACCTACCTAAACCTACTATCTATCTATATAGCTAACCCACGAGGGTGGGTAGGTACCAACTATTTGACTGTCCTGATAGCTCAGTTGGCAGTAGCTCTGCCTTCTGAACTGTAGGTTGTGGGCTCGATCCTACCCGGGACAAACATTGTGTGATGAACATAGGTGTTTGTTATGTGTCTGGGTGTTATATTGTATTCTATGTATGTATTTACAAACAAAAAGTATCTAAGTATTGTATCAGTTATTCGGTTCCCATAATACAAGCTTTGCTTAGCTTGGGGCTAGATGGCGCTGTGTGAAACGTCCACACATATTTATTTCTTTTTTTGTTAATTCTTATTTTATTACTTACGTCAACCTCGCGCCGGCAAGGTCATTGACTGATTGTTCTGATATCCTATACCTACCGACCGGGTGGTCAAGACAGAATCGAGTCAAGAGATTCTAAAACAAACAAAGCAAAATCACATCCTACAATAGATCACGTTATCACGTATTACCACATGTGTGTGTAAGTGAACTGTAATACGTAAGGCCTATTCAAACCAGCGCGTCAAGGCCTATTCAAACCGGCGCGTTATTCGCTACCGCTGTTGGTAGCGTATAAATACCGCGTGGGTTCCCACTTCTAGTAAAGTTGCCACCACTTTACTAGGGCATGACTTAGACTGGACTATGACTACCTGACTTAGACTGGACTATGACTACCCAGACTGTGACTAAGACTTGACTTTACGTAAAATATTCTATACCACGATGAAAATTACAATACTTGACACTGGCTAAATACACCATATTGTGGAGCCAAAATATATAAAAAAAAAGAAAAAAACTATTATTACCTTTATAGCAGCCGGCTGAAGTGGCAGTGACCAGCCCACTGCCACTTCAGCCGGCTAAGCCGTTGAATAGTCGGTGACTGACTAGCTCAGCGGATTAGCCTAGTTATAGTAGCTAGACGGCGCCGTCCCACTACTTTGTAGAAATTTCCGTTGCATAGTCTTTGTTTTTAGTAACAAAGGGTACGGAACCCTAAAAATGACCCAAAGGGTAAAACTGACCCTATTATTAGGCTCCGCTGTCTGTCCGTCTGTCACCAGGCTGTATCTCATGAACCGTGATAGTTAGACAATTGTTTTTGCAGATGATGTATTTCTGTTGCCGCTATAACAATAACACTAAAAAACAGAATAAAATAAATATTTAAGGGGGCTCCCATACAATAAATGTGATTTATTGCCGTTTTTATAGATAATGGTACGGAACCCTTCGTGCGTGAGTCCGACTCGCACTTGGCCGTTTATTTCTATGGCGCGCTGGCATACAGTTCAAAGGCAACACACGAAATTTCAAAATGTTCAAATTTGATACAATCTACAATTTAAATAGGTTTTCCAGCCAAATAATTACTACAAAATAAATAGGTTGGTATAGGTAAATAAGTACGCAATGTGTAGGTAGATAGCTAGATAGGTAAGTACCTACCAACCTACCCATTTTCCATACCTTTCGTTTTGTACTATCATTCGCTTTCCTCGTTCAACCATTACTCAATTTCTCGTATGATGTAAGGCATAAAACGGTGGTAGATCCACGAAATCCCATTTCCTGGGTCGATCGGCACGCAGAATAAATAGACGCGCTGTCTCATACGCCATTTGTCATTCGAATCACTTTTGTTTTTCAGTAGGTATGTAGGTAGGTATACTTCCTAGGTAGGTACCTACATAATTTTTGTGAAAATTGTGAAATCACCTTGTCTAAGGTGTCTTGTTTAAGAAGTTGGTAGCTTGCACCATGAATAGACCTTCTACTTATCCATTCTCGTACCCATACCTACTTTTTTGGTTTTGCAAGTTCCGATTCCAAAATTTCTTCGGCTTCCGACATTCATAACAAGGTAAAAAGATAGGTACCTACTAGGTAATTTATTCTACCAATACTCCAAGTGTAGGTACCTACCTATACAAATCCGAGCTTTCTTTGTTTGTAAATATTCAAATAACTGGTTTTCAATTTCAGAGATAGGTAATAATCTTGGAAATGACCAACTACGCCATCTATGCTTCAATAGTACAAGCTTTACTTACTTTGGGGCTAGGTCTAGATGGCGCTGTTTGTCAACATTACAATCATAATAAGTAGGTATGAGTAGGTGGTATGTAGGTATAAAACAAGCATAGAACAAGGTAAATAGTTCCCTTCTCTTTGTTCCATGATAGTAGTAGTATGGAACATACTTTCCTTGGGACAATCAATTATTATTTATTGTTATCGATAGTTATAATTCAGACTAATAATAGTTATTAGGTAGCTGCAAATATTAGGTAATAATAATTATAATCTCATGGCGAATTCTGTGTTTGATTTTGATGTAAGTAGTAGGCACTTGGTAAATTTTTTTTTTGACGACAGACATTAAACAATATATTTTTTGTAGTATGCATTCGAAAAAATTTCTAAGTACCTACTAAAATAGTTTTAACATAATTAAATATTATTCAACATGTTTTACATATTTTATTTGAATTCGCTTTTTTAAATAGCAAAATACGTACACTGAAACGTAAATTCTTTCACTGTTAAATACTCACAAAAAATTGTTTTTTTTTCTCTAATCTGTGGTATATTCTGCATGAATTTAGAATGGCTGTATGGAACCGAATAACAAAAATCGTAATCTAATCGATTTTAATAGAGTTGGCGATTATACAGTACCGCAGGTTAGAGAAAATAAACAAAATTGACTTTTTTTTTTTTTTTATATTTTGGCTCCACACATAGTGTATTTAGCCAGTGTCAAGTATTGTAATTATTCATCGAGTTATGGAATATTTCACGTGTAAAGTCAAGTCTTCAAGTCTTAGTCACAGTCCAGTCTAAGTCAGGTAATCATAGTCCAGTCTAAGTCATACCCTAGTAAAGTGGTGGCGACTTTACTAGAAGCTTCTATGGAATTTTGGAAGCAACACGAAAAACCATGTTTCACTACATTATATCACTTGCCCACACTCATGCTCGTAATTCAGCACTTAATGCGTAAAACACCACCAATTTTAACCATTAACACTGGAAAAAGCACAAGTTTAGAAAAATAATACAATGAAACGACGTGAACTTTTTCGAGTTCCCGCCAAAACTCCCAAAATTGACTTATGTGACCACGGTATGGATATCCATTACACAGATTAGAGAAAAACACTCGGTGATATATATCACATATATGTGTGGGATATATTATTATTGTTGTATAAACTCTGTAAGTTAAATGTCTCGTCCTGTCTGAATTAAACATCTTCGTGTTTATAAAGCATGGCCGTAAGCGGGAGCCCTCCCCCCCCCCCCTCCCCCCGCGTGCCTGAAATCAGCGCCAGCCCAAGGGTAGAATAAGAATGTTTGAATTGCCATACGTATTTTTTTTTAATACAATACGGCAAATATAAAAACTTTCGCGCTCGCTTCTTTCGCGCTTTTCATATTTCTACTGTTTTTTTTGTTGTACTTATAACAAGCGCGTTTGTACTGACATTGTAATACGTATTGGAAAGTTTATTATAATGATTTCATGCCCACATACAGAAACACAGCTTAACCTAGAAGTGGCTTTTATTTAAATTCTATAAGGGTTAAATATTATTGATTTAGCACAAACTGAAATGCACATGAAGTAATGTGAAAGCGTCGCCAACCAAAAGGCGCTGAAAGCCTCTCGCTCTATCATGACCCAGGACCAGCGCTGAGGAGGTTCGATCGATACTAGTTTTGTTGTATTAGGTAGGTAGCTAGGTAGGTACCAACATTTTGTTAATTGTTAAATCATCTAATGACAGATATTTATATGAAGCAAACTCACAAATATTTGATAATTATATCATATCAAATATTAGTGATTTTGCTTCTTATACACAAAGAATATTATTATTCCATAATTTGACAGGTTTTACTTTTTATATCTATTAACGTTGGTTGAACAAAGTTCTTCACTGCAACGATAGAATTTAATAAAGTATGTATCAAAATTTACGCGAGTGACATTTCTTGACCATAAAAGAACTAAACAGACAATGCTACAAAAAAACTGCTCCTAACTTTGTCCGAGGATCATACTTACTTGTGTACAAAATAAATAAACTCATACAAAACAGTTATTATTATGTATGTCAATCGGTTTCACAATACGATTTTGAGAATCGACTAAATTACCGAAACGATTAACATCCTCAATCTATAGCGGGTTCCACTCGAACAAAATTATCGTTATTTTCGTTTTTTTCGTTCACATTGACTGGAACGATTATAATATGTGATTTGGCCTTGTCTAGGTAAAAAGTGGCATAATTTCGTAGCGTTCTTGGCGTTTTTAGCAGCTACTGGAACCCACACCTAGTTAAGCACAGGACCCCTATTCTCACGAATCGAGAAGAAATCTCGTCTGGGAATAAATCTCGAGACTCGAGTTTTCGGTATTCTCATGCAATATCTCGATTGCTAGCGCACGAGATGACTCGAGTGATGGAAGCATTAGCGTATAGTAGTCTGTGGATCGGAGGCAGTCGAGAGATCAGAACGAGATAACGCTATATGTAAGACAGCAACCACAAAGTCTATGCTCAGAATCAAGAACTTGAAAATTGACACTGGAACATGAATCAAACTATAGAATATAAAAGTAAGTTGAGTTGAGGTCATGGACCTACTAAAAAAAGAAGGACGCAGTCCCAATTGATCCCGAACCGAGGTACCCATAGGAAGTCGGGACGCTAATAAGTACGAGCGGACACGCACACACTCACATCATAGGAAGTCTATCGCCTGCCATTACTGCTCCGAACCTCGCCCATGACGCATAGAAAAAAATATTATAAAATGCCGTCTTGCGTTGTGAAAAGTTGTCGGAATCATAGTGGTTTGATAAAAAAAAAGTCAGGGGATCACTTTTCACAAATAAACTTGTTAATATTTCGCTAATTTCTTGCTTTTTCGATAAAACTATTGAGATGCAATCAATACACAAAACCAGCTAGTGTTACCAACAATTAAACTTGCAAATTACCCGGAAGTGTGGGAGAATGACCAAATTATGTTCGAATACAACTTATTCACCTATATTGATCATAATTAGAGATCTGACTATATGCAAATGCATATTTCCATTATGCATATGCATGTGCTGGACTTTGCAGGTTAAAATAAATATTGTACCGGTAATGGACCTACTAATCGTACATATTTGTGCAGGTTTTCTATAATGTAGAAAAAGTAAAGTAACGTAGAAAAATACGATTTATGTGTTCATAAAACATTTTAAGCAACACCCTGGCTATAAATCTTTGTGCCAAGTTTTATTAACTGACTGGCTGACCCGACCCTGTCCAAAGGAAGAAAGAACTGGGAACTTCTCTCTTCGCTATAGCGTACAGGGTATATTCCCAGTTGCCCCCACATGCTTCGCCCCCGGGTGGCAACTGGGAACAAAATTCCCAGTTGCCACCCGGTGGAGACTGGGAAGCTATTGCTCCCATTTCATTCGCCGTACATTGCTGCGTAGATTGCCAACCCCTTAATTACTGTCCAAATGTAATCTATACATGGTTCTTGGGGGGAGGGGGGCAAGTGCGGGGGGAGGCAGGGCAAGTAGGGGGGTGGACTAAGTGAGGGGGGAGGTGGTGGCAAGTGCAGGGGGTGGCGAGGAAAGTGAGGGGGAGGTGGGGCAAGTGTGGGGGAGGAGGGTAAGTACGGAGTAAGCGAGGAAAGCTAACCTATCGAAAGTAAAAAAAAATAAGCCATTCAATTTTGACTACTCTGTTATAAGCTCGCGTAGCTTTTTGGTCATAGGAAAAGTCACACCAACAACAGATTTTTTTTTGTCGGATTCGGGTAATTTTCTTCACATGGCAATCCTTTAATCAGTCACACATGTTTATGCGGCCGCCATTGCTGTACGTCAGTTCGATGTCAATCAAGATTCTGTCCTGCTTTTTTTATAATTCTATGGTTGAGGTTATATTATTGTGATTTTCTTGTGTTCGTTATGGAAAAACGGTAAAACTGTGCAAAATGCTATAATGGTGCATCCGAAGATGTGAACGTGCGATTCCACAGGTTTTCTCTGCCTGGCAAACATGGATCTTTGAAGTAAATAAGCCTAATAACCTACGCAAAATCCAAAAAGGTATAATGTACTACGTACATACATAAAAGATAATACTTTCTCAAAATCACGCTGCTTACACCCGTATCTCGCTCTATAGATTAAATGTTTATTATTTAATTTTTTCAGGGCGTGAATAATGGTATCCAGCTGGGAGCTAGACTTCTGAGGAATCACTGAAACAACTACACCAACAGCGTATAGGTATGCTATATGCAGAAGGCACCTGATTTATGGAAACAAATTTTATAATCCCAACCCCGATTGGAGCAGTAGATGTATTGTTGAAGTGCCGCCAAGAAAAATGTGCAACTTGTAACTTCACCTATGAATGTGTCAGGCTCAAACCTTCAAGTAAATTAATTTCAATTACCTGAATAAAAGTTTTCCCAGGCCGTGAGGCTATGGACCGAAGTTGATGGAAGTATTATGTTAAATCAGATAGATCCTGTGACCATGATCCTCAGTAATGAGGAACCAACCAGAGAGAGAGAGAAATAAAAGTATGTAAAAATCCAGTTCATACTAATGCTATTGATACAGTTGCCTGTTGGATTTATTTTATACCAAAGGATAGGGGAATATGAGGGTTTTTCCCGTTTCTTGAGTGGGAAGCGAACCAACAACCTACAGCACAGTTGATGGAGCTGGCCTTAAGGCTATCTAAATAATATTTTCTTTTTTGCTTCAGGTACTCAATGAAGGCTTCTAGGCTGGTGTTACTATTGCTACTGCAATAACTACATCTTACTTACTGTAAAGCTTCCGGAACAATTTTCTGAAAATGCTGTGAATGTGTGCTGTGATAATATAAAGTCACAGAAGAATCTTAAATCGCCACTGTATTAGACAGTGAGTGACTGTCTATATTACCATCTTCGTCATCATCATTTCCATATGTGCCACTGTAACTATTACACCAGTGGCCCTGAGGCTGATTTCGTTGGTTTAAAATTATTGATGTAAAAAGTAAAAATAAAGTTAAAATAGCCATCTTTGCTTTACGGCATTGTTTTACAACACTTTTAATGATGGCAGGATTGTATTTTGAGACTGCATGTTTCTTCATTTTATGTATTTGATAATAATAACTTTAGAACTAAACTAGGCCCAAAGTTGTTACCTACTCATATAAATATGTATAATATAATGCGATTATATATGAGTTATGTGGCTTTTATTTATTATGGTACCTTTATAAGGGTGGGTTTTTTCACCCGTTGTTAAAGTAACCAATCAAAAATGCTAACAAATTCTAACTAATAGTCAAGATTTGTTAGAGGTTTTAACCATTGGTTACCTTCATACCTTGAAGTAGTGTTCTGCGGTTTATTCCATCTGTGATAAGGATAATCACAGATTAGAGAAAAAACAAAAGGATAATAGCACAGGATAATATAATAGTGTTCTGTGCACCACAGAGTATTTTTATAGCTGTGCATACCATAGAGTAGTATAAGTTGGTGCCACAGATTGTTTTTTTCTCTAATCTGTGGTTGGTGCACTATACAATGCAAAACACCATATTATTTTTTCTAATTTGTGAAAACACTATTGGCAAACAATGAGCAACTTCGTTTGATTTGATAGGCACGGAGCAAAGAGTATATAACACTTAGGGATGTTCCGATACTAGTGAATACGAGTATGTACTTGATACTTTTCTTTCAATACCAAGTACTTTTTACCATCGAATCATTCTTTCGATACTTACTTGGTTTCGGAAAGAAAGTACTAATAGCGAATCGAATCAATGCTGCTAAGTCAAAACAGGATAGAACCACAGGATAAAAATTCAATGCCAAGCAGCTTTATTTCGCTATAATATTTTTTTCCTTAAAGAAACATAGTATGGCCTAACTTTAAGTCAAGTAGAATAAAAATGTGATATTTTAATGTATACTTAGGGTTAAAATAACCCTATTTTTAATTTAAGTAGGATTCAATGTAGTTGAAAATTAGTGTAAAGGTAAAAATACATGTAAAGGTAGAATGTGAGTAGGATTTAACTTAATTTAATTGTAATTCAAAGCGTTGAATACAGTTAATACACACAAATAGTACAGTTAAGGTAGTTGTCATACTTAATTAAAATAATAAAATAAAACAAAAACAAACCATTCTCGCGATACCTATTTGGTATCGGAAAGAAAGAATTTGTATCGGAAAGAGTACTTTTATCAAATATCGTCAAATAACATATCCTTAGTGTTCAAATGTCCGATTCTTCGCGCCAAAACACTTGAAAATGTAGATCAGTCATAGAAACAACAAAACTTTGCTGCAATAAGGTAAAATTTGTTTATTTTTTCCGTATTGATAAATAAAAAAAAAATGTATCGATATGAGTGGGTATCGATACTTTTAGGGTATTCATATGAGTAGTACCTATCGAATCATGATTTGAGTACTACTCATATGAGTAGGTATCGATACTTTGGTGGTATCGGAACATCCCTAATAACGCTTGGCATGGCAAAAAGTATAACTATAACTTCTGTCGCCCAGACAAACTAACCAACGAAGAAAAAAGTAAAGAAAAGAAGAAAAAAGTAAGAAGACAAGAAAAGACAAGAAGAAAAAGAAAAGAAAGAAAAAACGAAAAGAAGAAGAAAAGTTGCCATGCCATTAGCTTCAATGTCAATAAAATGGCAACAAATGAGCCTAAAAGTAAAGGCAAAAGCGCGTCTCATGGTGGTCTCGACTGCCTCCGACCACACGAGACATCTCGTGCGCTAGCAATCGAGAATATCACAAATTTGAAGCTTGAGTCTCGAATTTCGAGATTTATTGTGAGATGACATTGCGTCTCGATTCCCTACGAGCCATCTCGTGCGCTAGTCAATCGAGAATATCATGAATTTTAAGCTTGGGAGTAGAGACAACTCGAGTCTCGAGATTTATTATGAGATGACATTGCATCTCGATTCGTGAGAATAGGCGTCCTGGACCCCTATTCTCACGAATCGAGAAGATATCTCGTCTGGGAATAAATCTCGAGACTCGAGTTTTCGGTATTCTCATGCAATATCTTGATTGCTAGCGCACGAGATGACTCGAGTGATGGAAGCATTAGCGTATAGTAGTCTGTGGATCGGAGGCAGTCGAGAGATCAGAACGAGATAACGCTATATGTAAGACAGCGACCACATAGTCTATGCTCAGAATCAAGAACTTGAAAATTGACACTGGAACATGAATCAAACTTCAAACTATAGAATATAAAAGTAAGTTGAGTTGAGGTCATGGACCTACTAAAAAAAGAAGGACCGAGTCCCAATTGATCCCGAACCGAGGTACCCATAGGAAGTCGGGACGCTAATAAGTACGAGCGGACACGCACACACTCACATCATAGGAAGTCTATCGCCTGCCATTACTGCTCCGAACCTCGCCCAAGACGCATAGAAAAAAATATTATAAAATGCCGTCTTGCGTTGTGAAAAGTTGTCGGAATCATAGTGGTTTGATAAAAAAAAGTCAGGGGATCACTTTTCACAAATAAGCTTGTTAATATTTCGCTAATTTCTTGTTTTTCGATAAAACTATTGAGATGCAATCAATACACAAAACCAGCTAGTGTTACCAACAATCAAACTTGCAAATTACCCGGAAGTGTGGGAGAATGACCAAATTATGTTCGAATACAACTTATTCACCTATATTGATCATAATTAGAGATCTGACTATATGCAACTGCATATTTCCATTATGCATATGCATGTGCTGGACTTTGCAGGTTAAAATAAATATTGTACCGGTAATGGACCTACTAATCGTACATATTTATGCAGGTTTTCTATAATGTAGAAAAAGTAAAGTAACGTAGAAAAATACGATTTATGTGTTCATAAAACATTTTAAGCAACACCCTGGCTATAAATCTTTGTGCCAAGTTTTATTAACTGACTGGCTGACCCGACCCTGTCCAAAGGAAGAAAGAACTGGGAACTTCTCTCTTCGCTATAGCGTACAGGGTATATTCCCAGTTGCCCCCACATGCTTCGCCCCCGGGTGGCAACTGGGAACAAAATTCTCAGTTGCCACCCGGTGGAGACTGGGAAGCTATTGCTCCCATTTCATTCGCCGTACATTGCTGCGTAGATTGCCAACCCCTTAATTACTGTCCAAATGTAATCTATACATGGTTCTTGGGGGGAGGGGGGCAAGTGCGGGGGGAGGCAGGGCAAGTAGGGGGGTGGACTTAGTGAGGGGGGAGGTGGTGGCAAGTGCAGGGGGTGGCGAGGAAAGTGAGGGGGAGGTGGGGCAAGTGTGGGGGAGGGGAGATTGCAGATTCCTTTATTGTGCGTGCGGCTATGGAATGGAACTCACTCCCGGCGTCGGTATTTCCATTCACTTACAACTTAAGTGTCTTCAAATCAAAAGTAAATAGGTTAATTCTAGGTAGGCGTCCTCCACCTTCGACCTCATCATCACTTACCATCAGGTGAGATGTAGTCAAACGCTAACCTATCGAAAGTAAAAAAAAAATAAGCCATTCAATTTTGACTACTCTGTTATAAGCTCGCGTAGCTTTTTGGTCATACGAAAAGTCACACCAACAACAGATTTTTTTTTTGTCGGATTCGGGTAATTTTCTTCACATGGCAATCCTTTAATCAGTCACACATGTTTATGCGGCCGCCATTGCTGTACGTCAGTTCGATGTCAATCAAGATTCCATCCTGCTTTTTTTATAATTCTATGGTTGAGGTTATATTATTGTGATTTTCTTGTGTTCGTTATGGAAAAACGGTAAAACTGTGCAAAATGCTATAATGGTGCATCCGAAGATGTGAACGTGCGATTCCACAGGTTTTCTCTGCCTGGCAAACATGGATCTTTGAAGTAAGTAAGCCTAATAACCTACGCAAAATCCAAAAAGGTATAATGTACATACATAAAAGAGAATACTTTCTCAAAATCACGCTGAGTACACCCGTATCTCGCTCTATAGATTAAATGTTTATTATTTAATTTTTTCAGGGCGTGATTATGGGCTGAATAATGGTATCCAGCTGGGAGCTAGACTTCTGAGGAATCACTGAAACAACTACACCAACAGCGTATAGGTATGCTATATGCAGAAGGCACCTAATTTATGGAAACAAATTTTATAATCCCAACCCCGATTGGAGCAGTAGATGTATTGTTGAAGTGCCGCCAAGAAAAATGTGCAACTTGTAACTTCACCTATGAATGTGTCAGGCTCAAACCTTCAAGTAAATTAATTTCAATTACCTGAATAAAAGTTTTCCCAGGCCGTGAGGCTATGGACCGAAGTTGATGGAAGTATTATGTTAAATCAGATAGATCCTGTGACCATGATCCTCAGTAATGAGGAACCAACCAGAGAGAGAGAGAAATAAAAGTATGTAAAAATCCAGTTCATACCAATGATATTGACACAGTTGCCTGTTGGATTTATTTTATACCAAAGGATAGGGGAATATGAGGGTTCCCATTTCTTGAGTGGGAAGCGAACCACCAACCTACAGCACAGTTGATGGAGCTGGCCTTAAGGCTATCTAAATAATATTTTCTTTTTTGCTTCAGGTACTCAATGAAGGCTTAGAAGCCTAGAGGCTGGTGTTACTATTGCTACTGCAATAACTACATCTTACTTACTGTAAAGCTTCCGGAACAATTTTCTGAAAATGGTGTGAATGTGTGCTGTGATAATATAAAGTCACAGAAGAATCTTAAAACGCCACTGTATTAGACAGTGAGTGACTGTCTATATTACCATCTTCATCATCATCATTTCCATATGTGCGACTGTAACTATTACACCAGTGGCCCTGAGGCTGATTTCGTTGGTTTAAAATTATTGATGTAAAAAGTAAAAATAAAGTTGAAATAGCCATCTTTGCTTTACAGCATTATTTTACAACACTTTTAATGGTGGCAGGATTGTATTTTGAGACTGCATGTTTCTTCATTTTATGTATTTGATAATAATAACTTTAGAACTAAACTGGGCCCAATTTGGAATAGTCTGCATCTTAGTCATCTGTAAGATGAAGTGGGTGCATAACTAACTAGCCCCCTCATAAAAATATTCTTACTATGACTGTTTGCTTGCATGAGTCTAATTTTATCATGATGCCAATTTTTCAAGCTGTCATATCATAAAAATCATGATAAAAAGTATTTTTAGTAATAAAATTGTAGTTATTATGTATTCTGATGACTGCTAAAACAGTTTTATAATGATGGTGCTAGTTGTGCACCCATTTATTTTAGTAACTAAGTTTAGGTGTGAAAACAAAGTTGTTACCTACTCATATAAATATGTATAATATAATGTGATTATTTAAGAGTTGTGGCTTTTATTTATTATGGTACCTTTATAAGGGTGGGTTTTTTCACCCGTTGTTAAAGTAACCAATCAAAAATGCTAACAAATTCTAACTAATAGTTAAGATTTGTTAGAGGTTTTAACCATTGGTTACCTTGAAGTAGTGTCTGTGGTTTATTCCATCTGTGATAAGGATAATCACAGATTAGAGAAAACAACAAAAGGATAATAGCACAGGATAATATAATAGTGTTCTGTGCACCACAGAGTATTTTTATAGCTGTGCATACCATAGAGTAGTATAAGTTGGTGCCACAGATTGTTTTTTTCTCTAATCTGTGGTTGGTGCACTATACAATGCAAAACACCATATTATTTTTTCTAATTTGTGAAAACATTATTGGCAAACAATGAGCAACTTCGTTTGATTTGATAGGCACGGAGCAAAGAGTATATAACACTTAGGGATGTTCCGATACTAGTGAATACGAGTATGTACTTGATACTTTTCTTTCAATACCAAGTACTTTTTACCATCGAATCATTCTTTCGATACTTACTTGGTATCGGAAAGAAAGTACTAATAGTGAATCGAATCAATGCTGCTAAGTCAAAACAGGATAGAACCACAGGATAAAAATTCAATGCCAAGCAGCTTTATTTCGCTATAATATTTTTTTCATTAAAGAAACATAGTATGGCCTAACTTTAAGTCAAGTAGAACAAAAATGTGATATTTTAATGTATACTTAGGGTTAAAACAACCCTATTTTTAATTTAAGTAGGATTAAATGTAGTAGAAAATTAGTGTAAAGGTAAAAATACATGTAAAGGTAGAATGTGAGCAGGATTTAACTTAATTTAATTGTAATTCAATACAGTTAAGTACAGTTGAATACAGTTAATACACACAAATAGTACAGTTAAGGTAGTTGTTATACTTAATTAAAATAATAAAATAAAATTGAAACAAACCATTCTCACGATACCTATTTGGTATCGGAAAGAAAGAATTTGTATCGGAAAGAGTACTTTTATCAAATATCGTCAAATAACATATCCTTAGTGTTCAAATGTCCGATTCTTCGCGCTAAAACACTTGAAAATGTAGATCAGTCATAGAAACAAAACTTTGCTGCAATAAGGTAAAATTTGTTTATTTTTTTCCGTATTGATAAATAAAAAAAAATGTATCGATATCAGTGGGTATCGATACTTTTAGGGTATTCATATGAGTAGTACCTATCGAATCATGATTTGAGTACTACTCATATGAGTAGGTATCGATACTTTGGTGGTATCGGAACATCCCTAATAACGCTTGGCATGGCAAAAAGTATAACTATAACTTCTGTCGCCCAGACAAACTAACCAACGAAGAAAAAAGTAAAGAAAAGAAGAAAAAAGTAAGAAGACAAGAAAAGACAAGAAGAAAAAGAAAAGAAAGAAAAAACGAAAAGAAGAAGAAAAGTTTCCATGCCATTAGCTTCAATGTCAATAAAATGGCAACAAATGAGCCTAAAAGTAAAGGCAAAAGCGCGTCTCATGGTGGTCTCGACTGCCTCCGACCACACGAGACATCTCGTGCGCTAGCAATCGAAAATATCACAAATTTGAAGCTTGAATCTCGAATTTCGAGATTTATTGTGAGATGACATTGCGTCTCGATTCCCTACGAGCCATCTCGTGCGCTAGTCAATCGAGAATATCATGAATTTTAAGCTTGGGAGTAGAGACAACTCGAGTCTCGAGATTTATTATGAGATGACATTGCATCTCGATTCGTGAGAATAGGCGTCCAGAATTCCCACTAGTACTTCTTCTTCTTCTTCTTCTTCTTCTTCGTTTATGGCTTTCTATCGCTTTTTAGCGATAATTCTGCCAATGTCAAGTAAGTAAAAATTTGTACGGTTATGTCACGTCAAAGTCCTATTTTGTCAGTCAAAATGCCAACAGTAAGATGGTGGATATTTTACTGAAGGCTCTAAAAAGCCGTTGAAGAGAAAACGAAAATGCATGGTTATATAAACTTGGAACCATTTGCCAACACTCGTGCACGTTCACGAACACTTAACGAATAATAATCCACCCTTATTACACATTAAAATTCAAAAATACACAGGCTTTGGTAAAAAATTCAAAATTTACAACCGCCATTGTCGGATTTTCTTCAAAGACCTTCTTGGCGTTTTTAGCAGCTACTGGAACCCACACCTAGTTAAGCACAGAATTCCCACTAGTAGTTAAGGCACTAAGCTACTGTCAATGTCAAAGTGACGGACGTGTCAGTGTCAGGTGCCACTCCCATTCATTTTTTAATTTGACATTTTATGATTAGGAATGATCTGATTACTAACAAAGTATCGATACCTATCCATATGAGTAATACTCGAATCATTATTCGATACTACTCATATGAATACCCTTAAAGTATCGATACCTACTTATATCGATACATTTTTTAAATTATTATAAAACCGTGAAATTATTTTTTTTACCTTATTGCAGCGGAGTTTTGTTGTTTGCTACATTTCCAAGTGTTTTGGTTTTTGGATTAATCAGACATTCGAGCACTAGGATGTGTTCTGTATAATTTATTTCACATTATACCTAGTAGGTATTGTGAGAATGATTCACTTATATTTTATTTTATTATAGATTTTAACTTTATTTACGGCTTGCATTCAATTGAATACTGCTAAAATTGAAAATTGTGTTTTTTCAGGCAGAACTATATGATTTAAAATAAACAACTTTTTAGGCTTCCTGATTTAAAATTAAGCGATACTACTTTAAAGAAACAATTTATTAAGGCTGCTTGCAATTCAATTTTGGCGACTGTATCCTGTTTTACTTGGCAGCGCTGACTCGATTCGATACCAGTACTTTTTTTTCCGATACCGAGTAGGTATCGAAAGAATGATTCAATGCTAAAAGTACTTGGCATCGAAAGAAAAGTATTATTTACTTAGTATCCGAACATCCCTATTTATGATTTTTCTTTCATCTTGAAATTTTGTTCAAGACGAACGTTTTATTTTCGGCTTAACACGTTTCGTGTCATTACGACTTAAAAGTAAGTGTTTTATTGGAAATAATACTGTGTATTTAAAGTGAATTGTTATTTTGTCGTTTTGGAATATGTTTTAAGTGCGATTATATGGTTCCTGTGTGTGATCAATTTGGATGAAAAAGCTGCACTTGTGGTGAAATCTCGCATTTGCTCGGACTAATAATTTTTCTTATTACTATTTATCAATTATCGCATAAGAATTAAGTAATCCACCTAGACGTGTTTGGGCTTATAATTGTTTTTAATTTAACTTGATGTTTTTACTTACGTAGCGTTCATGGTTTGTTGTCAGTTGGATAACCTCATATCACCACGTTTTGAACGTTTTAAACAGCTTTATCATTAGGCATATTCATTATGTAGATAGGCAGAGTTGTCTTATCTAGGTATTATGCACCATTATTGAATGAAATAATAATTATTAGGTACATATATTAGATTTATTAATTCCACAGTACTTAAAGCAGTAAGTAGTACTTATTGTGTACAAGTGCATTGGCACTTGGAAAGTCATATAAAACAAAAAAAAAACTAGAACTAAACATCTTTTGATCCTGAGTGTTTCAGTACATAACCTAAATGCTAACCAAAAATAAAAAAAAGAAATGCTCATTCCAGAATGCGTTACGTGGCCGCTTATTTGCTTGCCGTGTTGGGTGGAAAGGCTTCTCCGGCCGCAGCTGATGTTGAGAAAATCCTCAGCTCAGTTGGTATTGAAGCAGATGGTGAGAAACTGAAGAAGGTCATCGCTGAGCTGAACGGCAAGGATGTTGAGGAACTGATTGCAGCAGGTATGTAAATTGGCAGCTTTTCTAGTATTGCATGTTAGATTAGGTTATTATGCAGCCAAGCAGTAGTAGTGTGCAAGCACTATTATAATTTTGTTTGAAGGGCATTGTGATATTGAGCAAATGAGATTATGATCTGATCTCGGTCTAGAAAGCTTACAACTAAACTGTGAAGTCTCGGGATGATGTGCACAGTGTAGTGTCATGCGAAACTTTAATACTAGTTCCAAGTGACACTGCAATCTGTCATGGGCGGCTGTGACACTTGCCCCCTGGCAAACTACTAGCTCATCATGTAATTCATTTACATAAAAAGAAAAACTATGGCCTCACCATCGGGGGAGGTAGTGGTAAAAATTAACATTTAGGTATATACCTTCTCATTCTAATTTAAGCTAACTGCTGAAAGAGATTAATTTTGGCTTTGCAGAACCATTAACACTAGAAATAAAAATACTAAATACCTAGCTTATCAACTCACTGAGTCCTGGAGTTCTGTAGATTTTCAACCTAAGGCTAGTTGCCTGCTATTTTTTTGTTGCCTAAATTAATGAACATTAGAAGTGGATCCAGCACTGTGGATATAGACACATCAGCAGTCATGCTGCTCGTCTATCAATAATAATAATAATAACATTCCTCAAAAAATAAATAAACAGTTGTGAAAACTTAAATTATATATATCAAAAAATGAGAAAGTTACAAGCATTTTAAAATACAGGAATAGAAAGAAACGGCTCATAGGTACATGGCAGTGATGTCAGGTCTTGGTACTTCATAGAACCTCAAAGCTGTGGTAGCTTGATGGGGCATATCTAGCATCTCTTTGGTATGTGATGTCACAACATGTGTTTTCATCGTAACCGTGGGGAAGCTCCACACAATCTCTGTTTGGTGAGAAAGGGACAGGCGTTGCCCCCTCTAAAACATTAAAAGCTTATTACAATGTGATTGATTTACTGGTTTCACTTATATTTTCATTTGCATTCATTTTTAACCTACTTGAAGATAATATTTACTTGTTAATTTTTAATAGCAGGCCACTAGCATATTCAACACGTGTTTGTGATAGAATTCAACTTGTTTAACATTGAATTTTGTTGCTGCTTGAATTGTTTATGCATAAAGAACAGAATTTGCATTACAACTATGGCTATATCAAAATATCTATGTCAAGGGTTCAACTTGTTAGCAAACAATGCCTTTCTAAATTCTTACTTTGATTTTGGAAAAAAGTTATTACATCTTATAAAATTAGGAATAGGTTATTTATGCTATAACATTACCTACCTATTGAAATTTAATGATGATACATACCTTATACCATCTTTCGTCTGAAAGACCTTGCTGTGAACTCCATACCTGACAATAACAAGCTACCTACAATACATGTTACACTGCTCCGAGTATTGCTAACACTTGTATAAACAATTGAAGGTCGCGAGAAGCTGTCTTCGATGCCGGCTGGTGGCGCAGCCCCCGTAGCCGCTGCGGGTGCAGCGCCAGCAGCAGCCGCCGCAGAAGAAAAGAAGGGTTTGTTTGTTTTTCATTATTCTTTAAGTTGATCAATATGGATGAAAGGTTTTAACTGACAATAATGTATAGCAACATGGTTTCTTTCTTTTATGGCGTAGTACTTTACTAAGAATATTCGAAAGTGGTGTCACACTGGTGAAACCATGGGCCTCTAGTAATAGATGATTAAAGTGAGTATTTTGTTTCCTTTCAGGGAGTAAGTATTAATGTTTGGGGCACTACTGACTGAACTGATATTGATAGTCTTCTAACACCTTATAAATAAATAAATATGTGTTGACATTCACACAGTGCCATCTAGCCCCAAACTAAGCACTAGCTTGTACTATGGGAACCAGATAACTGATACAATACTTGAGATACTTTTTGTTTGTAAATACATACATAGAATACAATATAACACCCAGACACAGAGCAAACATCGATGTTCATCACACAAATGTTTGTCCCGGGTGGGAATTGAACCCACAACCTATAGTTCAGAAGGCAGAGCTACTACCAACTGAGCTATCAGGCCAGTTAATTTTTATATTACTGTTTGACAGTCAGATAACCATTTAAACTGTAAAAATAAACTGTTGCTAATCCGCCAAAGTACTGAACTGACTTTGAAAATTGAATTTATTAATTTACTATAACACCAATAAAACCCAAAATATATCAGTGCCTGCAAAACTCATTATGATTTAGCAATTATATTTTAATTTTCTTACATAGTGTTTTAAATACTATCTGAATGATGATTTCAAATCAACACCATCTTTCGACTGAGCCCCGTGCTGTCAACATCCTCACTGACTACCATCATCTCGTCACATTTCGCCACCATGTACCAAGCCTTGTTTTAAATCTCCATTCTATATTTGCAGAGGAAGCCAAGAAGGAGGAATCCGAGTCTGAAGATGAGGACATGGGCTTCGGTCTGTTTGACTAAGCATTTTTACAGAAAGGTGAGCACACAGTTTGTTATTTGATATTAATAAATCTGCATGCATTTATAGCTAGTTGAAATGGCACTGAACAGGCCTCATTGCTTGCAGAACCGGCAAGTGATTTGTATTTGTAAGAGGCGTAGAGTAGTGATCACGAACCGGAAGACGCTACATAAGTCTACTCCTCACTAGGTGCATTGATGATCTGATCAAAACCACAGGGAGTTGTTTGATGCTAAAGGCAAATAGCTCTTTAAAGTAGCGCTCTATAGAGTCTAACAACTTTTTATTATTAGGCTGCATTTCCACAATTTCGCCAATGTCGCGTGGATACAGATAAAATAAACGAAGCATATCAGCAGTGGAGTTTTTCCGGTCTGCTGTGTACATGAATTGGTGGCAGGGAAATGCGAGGCCATTTCCACCCCAAAAAAAGGTCCAACTTTCTAAGTAAGCGGATTGAACCTATGATCTCAGTGCACCTCTAAAGAACCAAGACATTACCCACGCTTGCATTTTAGGAACTGCATCAGTTTAAATAACTTGTATCACTATGCCTCAAATCTCTGAGAGAAGGCATGACTATTTGAGGTGGCCTTTTGTGTTGAAATCGGACATTTATAAGCATTATAAACCAAAAAGGCTGGTAGTAAAATTTCCTGATGTGTCTTGCTCGCCTCTGAGAAGATTCCTACATGAATATTTTAATTTTTAACAAAGGCTATAAGAAAGGGAATATATTTGGTTTGTTCTAGCATAACATGGCCTTCTTTTGATAAAAATTTGCTGCACACAGACAAAATACGAATGAGTGCCATTATCAGATCTTTTAAGTGTACAAATTATTTTTGTTATATTCCTAGAATGCTTCGTTAGACACTATGTATATTACAATGTAGCCATTTGACTACTTTGACTTTCTAATTATTCTGAATCTATACCATACCATGGAACAAGGAGAGGAATGTTAATAAACCAAGAAAACAGCATAGATCAGAAATAACAAAAACCGTTATAATCCTAGATGGCGCTGCAACGGGCTATAAGTTGAGCGTATATTAGAAATATGCCATGAAACCTCTTTAAACCTAGCCCGTCGTAGCTAACCGTATAGCCCGCTCATTTTGCAGTGCCATCTAAGTTTAAAACTGTTTTTGGCATATGTCTAATCTACGCTGTTTTCTTGGTGTATTGGCATTCCTCTTTGTTCCATGACCATACCAACCCATAAATTGGGTTGGTATGGTATAGATGTCGCCTCTGCTGTTGAGATGCCCCTATCTGATAGTGACCACTTCTCGTGCATATCTGCCTGTGGGCAATGCTTTTGGAGTTGCTACTTTTGCTTGAAATTTACCTTTATATTTATTTAACTGTTGTTATTTTCTGTTTGTTTCAGTGTGGCCGGCGCTGGACGTTATTTCCATTTTGTGGTTTAAGAGTAATTTTATAGCAACTATGTTTCTATGAAATATATTTGCTACAAATTTTAATTTTTGTTTTCTTAGTAATTTTTTCTTAAGTCTACTACAATAGTACCCATTTAATAAGACACTAATTTAATTCCAAGTCATTTATTAGAAACATAACCAATATCACCGCAATAGGTATCTACTCATTTACACATTTTGTCCACACAAAAAAGTTACTTCAATAGTGTATTTTTGGGAAACAATCTATACACATTACATTACCTTCGATCTGTTGAAGATATCGCGCACCCGCAGCGCAGCTGCGTGAGACACGGAAAAAATCACGAAATATCACCAGGGTAACGTGAGATATCATGTGTATTTAATTTTTCTTTGACCTCGCGATTTCTGAATAAACAGAGAGAACGTGATTTGACTTGCCGTAGCTAGACAGCGATATCCCCGCCTTAATTTTCCAGAATCAAATTAAGATTATACCTGTATTTAAAGATAATTAAAAAAAACTTTGTACACAAAATACCTACACGTGATTAACGCTTCCGTGTGACGTCACGCCACGTCGTCGGGGGGGTCATGTGGGGAAGTTAAATAAATAAACAATCAAGCCAACAACATGATGCCTTAGTCTATGTCGAGTTTCTTGAAGGACCCCTCGACGCCTCCGAAGATATCCGTAATAGTCTTGGGCTTGCCGGGCCGCGAACCCTCTACCACTCTCTTCTTGTTTTCCGAAATGAAGAAATCTGTACTGGTCTGAATCTTTGCCAGTACATGCTCTGGAAATAAGAAAATCAGTTTAGAGAATGTGTCGACTGGCGACCCGTTTCTGTGTCTACCCGTTATTTTGTTTTGATCCACTATTTCGCTCGCGCAATCTGGCTAAACTATATTATCATGTGTGGTCACGCCACACAGACCACGTTTTTGAGGTCTAGATCCTGGATTCCGCGGGATATACGAGTAGTGTACTTCCCCATCAGAATACGTATAGCCTATTTTAGCTAGTTTTTCCGGCATCCCGGTATTAGAGGCTCACCTCTCGCAGCATCGAAGGTTATGTACTGCCCACCCGCATCAGCCGGCAGTGCTTCGCGCGGAAAGTATTTGTCTGGGGTGCGCGCGCCAATCTGGTGGATTTGCAGCACGTCTAGCAGCTCCTTTAACATACAAAATCACCCATTTTAGGTAAGTATATGATTAATATTTCAATGGACGTGTCGTTTTATTAAAACCAGTTCATCATCAATGCCTAAAGACGTCTGAACATAGGCCTCCCCTAGAGAGCGCCACCTTGAGCGGTTGCTCGCCTCCTGCATCCATCGGCTCCCCGCGGTTTTCACCAGATCGTCGGTCCACCTGGTGGGTGGCTGGCCTACGCTGCGTCTTCCGGTTCGTGGTCGCCATTTGAGAACCTTTCTTCCTCATCGGTTGTTAGTTGACTGAAACCAGTTACTTGTAGGTAATATAATAATAGGGTCAGGTAACAGGTCGACACTTTCTCTAATTGGCTACTTTTATTATACTGTACGTGAGTATACCTGCACGTTACATCTTGTCTCCACTCACAGTCACACTGAGGCAGTAAAGTATGGAGCTAGTTACAGAATAAACGAGTAATACCTACCTAATTATATTGCGAAATAAACACCAGCACAGAATGAGGAGGTAAGTGATATACTTACAACTATTAACAATTGCCTCAAACGGCGCAAATATGGAAACCTTGACAGAGGATACATGTTTTTGTCGTTTGGGGTAGAAACCATTATGCGACCGTGGGGACCAGGTGCTATTGAAATGTACAGGGACTAGGCAAAATTTTTGGTGGAGGCAAACATTAACCAGAAGGCTGGCTCTTATTTTGCACAAACATGACCGTTGCCATACAGCGTGGCGATGCAGCCAGCGTTCTGGGGACATGCTCCTCCACCAAAGGTATTTTTGTTAATTTTTGTATACGAACTTTTAACTATTGTAATAAATATTTTACCGTAATTATGTATAAAAAAAAAACAATTCGGTACCTACATTATTTTGATTGAATGTAAGTAAGTACCTACCGACACTAAATTTAGAAACTAGTTAGGTTGGTCCTTAGTTATGTTTTTTACCTTCTTCATGAAGGGACGCAGGATCATCATAATGCGGTCCATGAAGGAAGGCGCGTTCAGGAAGTGCAGCCCTTTGAGTTTTACTAACATCGCTTCCTGAAAATTTAGGGACACGACGTGTATTTATTATGAAAGCTAAAGATGTAATCATTTATACCATCTTCATGAGTTCTTGAGTAGACACAGCTGATGGTTACCTGCGTGGTGACAGCCTGATGATCAGATCACGTGGGCAGATGGTAAATGCTTCATAGCTCACTCCAGGGCCCTAATTCTGTATGAAAACTCAGATTCCACACGATACGAAACCACGTCGTTATCGTGTCTTGTTCAAATCGTGTCACAGCATTAGAAATACCTTCACTTTACATTATGTTATTTTTATTTTGAATAAATATTGTTTGACGTGTTGATGTTTCGGAACGTGTCTCAGTGGAACATTATGATTTTTGACAGTTCAAATCGCGTCATTTCCAAATTCATTTCGCGCGGTTTTGTTTCCATTTCATAGAGAATAGATTTTTGCAGATTTCTTATATAAGACAAGGAATTCGCGTGGTTTCGAAGTAAGGAATCGTAAAGTGGTCATACAGAATTAGGGTCCAGAAGTAACAATAATTTGCGCTATTATTGATTCTGTGTAGGTATAAGGTAAACCCAGTTGCGCAAAGGTTTTTTTACCGAAGGTATAGAAAGATATAGGCGCCATCTAGTTATTTTGCCGGTAGTCATAGTAACTATGTTCCAGCGCCATCTAGTACGTGTTTCATTATTCATAACTAGTATGGTATACAGAGCATAGATGACGCTAAATCCTGTCCTACTGTTTAACTCGACTTTTCCTTATTCGGTTATATTTTTATCTCTACGCTACGCTCTCTGTACAGGGGGTCTAGCAAAGATGCCTTTACATTAGCGTTAACGCCAAACGCTAACTCAAAATGTATGGGAATGACATGAACCGCGGAAAACTTTTCCGCAGCTATGTCATAGCTAATGTCATTCCCATACAATTTCAGTTATCGTTTGGCGTTAAGGTGGGACGTTACACTAGCGCAGGAAATTCAAATTTTCTTGCGTTCTTTTGGCAATAATAGCTTCAACGTGATTACATGAAAACTAATTTTGCGGAAATAAATAGAATGTATCAACAAATTGCGATTAAAAGTATCTCCTAGATATCATTAGTTTAGCGACAAATGGCAATAAACAATTTTCTTCTTAATTTTTCAGACTATTGCCATTTGTCGCTAAACAAATGATATCTAGGAGATACTTTTAATTGTAATTTATTGATACATTCTATTTATTTGCGCAAAATCAGTTTTTATGTAATCACGTTGACAAAAGAATGCAAGAAAATTTGAATTTCCCGCGCTAGTGTGACGTTCCATCTTAACGCTAATGTAAGGGGATCTTTGCTAGACCCCCAGGACTGCCTACATTAATTTCTGGGACACATTTAGCAACATTTATACTGTAGACTTAGTATAATTATTATGTCAGCTGTTATAACAACTTTGAAGCCTGCGACCTGAAGTTTAGCGTGACCTTGTAAATGTACCTGTTGTATGTGATACTGACGGTAGTTTATTAAGCATATTATATTCGTAATGTGGGTGGACGAATAAAGTCAGTTGTTTCTTACATCACAAGCTCGGTGTTTCATTTATACCATTAATAAACACTACAGTACCTAAACTATAATCTATACATAAATGTAGAGGTGGTAATAGATGCTAAATGTGTCCCAGAAATTAATGTATGGAGTCCTTATTATGTATTTGTATTTTCAGAATGAATCTACCCTGTGATTAAACGACCTAGGTACTTATTATTATAGTTCCTCCCCACTGCCATTTGACTTTCCCATTCTCTCCACTACTAGGGTACAGCTGGTAGGTACTGTTAAGTAGGTATGGAATCTATAGATAAAGGAACTGACCTGTAAGTAATAAAGAAACTGCTGCACTGTCTGGAGATCGAGGCGCGTGATGTGAGACAGGGTCACCTTCTCCAAGTCGATGACGATCACCAGTCCGGGCCACGTGCCCTCAATGTACTGCCACAGGTCCATCACCATTAGAAAACTTCTACGCAAAAGATAAATGCGTTTTTAGAAATTTGTTTTAGGTCTGCACAGTCGTAGGTAGGTTACCTACCTATCTAATTTTTTCCTGTTTGACAGCCAGTTACCGCACTTGGTAGGTATTCTAACAATAAAAACAAAACTAGGTACCAGCGTGACTTCGCCGGCCCATCCATTCATCCTTTTCCGCTATCTTTTTCCCTTTCGTTTCCCTTTTCCCATGAACAGGGTTAGGATGTTAGGTCATAGGTACAACTAATTAACCCTTGCGAAGCCGGGGCGGGTCAGCTGGTAGTTAATATCTATAGGTACCTACTTATAATAAAACTATAATAGATCCAATTCTGTACATAGAAGATATTTTGAAAAACATATTTGGAGGGCTATTGCTGGAGCTAAAAATATATATTTTTCAATTTTGTCTGTCTGTCTGTATCTTGGCTGAGCATCACGCCGAAACTACTGAATGGATTCAAATGAAACTTGGCATGATTTGAGTTCATACCTACTTATTACGAGGTAGGCTATAGGATACCTAGGTACTTTTAATCCCGAAATTCAGCATGGTTCCCTCGGAAGAGGGGATGAAAGTAAAAATATGTAGGTACTTAAGCCGATTTCATTTACCTATTAGGTACTTTTTCGTTAAAAAGGGGTTTCATCGTCGGTTTTGTGGTTCAGAAATTACAGACATCCAACCTTCAGTACTAGGTAGGTCCAAATTAAGCCACTCCTATCCTGTTCTATGGGAAAGAGAGAAGGGAGAGGGAAAAGGATGAATAGATGAAGATGAAAGGAGGCAGGTGCGCCGCCGTTTTATCCATTCATTATTTTCCCTTTTTTTTTCCCTCTTCCTTTTCTCTTCTTTTAGACTGAGATAAGGCGTAAAACTAAGTAATAAACCTGTGCGAAGCCGGAGCGGGTCAGCAAGTAGTTAAATATAGGTAGTACCTACCTATATTAACTATTACCTACCTATATATAATATGGCAAGCAGAACTGTCTGTTCGTAGCTGCACGGATGAATGAAAGTCGAAGATCGGGTGGCTTCATAAGTTTAGGTCATAATACTTTATAATATTTTTTTTTTTTTTTTTTTTTTTTATGTGATTGAATGACGTGACGAGCAAGTCGTTCACCTGATGTTAAGTGATACGGCCGCCCATAACAGTTGCAGTGTCACCCGGAACTTTAAAACAATAAAGTTACGCGTGACACTGCACTGCGCACGTCATCCTGAGACATCACCAAGTCTAGTAATCAGATTACTAGACCGAGTGATCAGATCATAAAGTCTCATTTGCCCAGTAATTTCACTAGCTACAATGCCCTTCAAACCGGAACACAGCAGTGCTTGCACACTACTGCTTGGCGGCAGAATAACTGGCAAAGCGGTGGTACCTACCTAGACGAACTTTGCAGAAAAGTCCTACCACCTAGTAACCCTACCACCCCCCCTAGTAGTCCTACTACCTAGTATTTCCAGCAGCGCCGTACCCACGAGCCGATGATGATGATAAAGTAGTGAACTTACTTTACGGCTTCGTGAAACACAAACTTCTGGGCATCATAGTCAAGGAGCCTGGCATAAAATATCTTGGAATCATCGTAGGCTCTTGTTTCCAAAGGTAGAAGAAGGCTGCAAAGCAAAAATAATTGCATATAGTAGGTTCCAACTTACACCTCATAAAGTAAAGGCAGTATTAATTCTGTGGGACCTAGGTTCTAGCAGGGTAAAGGGTTTGTAGAGAATGTATGACTCAGAGGTAACCCGTGCGACTTCCAAAGCCGACGCACAGGTTCAATTCCCACTCGGGCCCACTAATGTGTGGGATTCTCACTCGTTCTTACAACGGTGAAGGAAACATCGTGACGATACGCCATGTTCAACAATTACAAAGTTGGAGATCTTATTGTGTCATTCACAAAATCGAAATTGGTCAGCGTCGCCGCGTCGTGGGCTATGTCCTAACCCTCGATGACGAACGGTTCTAACAAAATAAGGGGCTGCTGGGTTAGCACGGACGGTAGACAAAATTGTCTTTCCCCGTTTTATGTCACTTTCTTCATAGGTACTTGTTTACTTGTCAAGTGGAGCAAAATAGGGGAAAGACAATTTTGTCTACCATCCGTGCTAACCTGACATTGTTATCTAGGTACTGCTACTGCCACAGATAGAGAGAAGATGTATACCCCCTTTGTCCATACAAAAAGCGCCAATACGTATACTCTAAGGCGCCAACGTTTTTCTACCCCTAAATGTTGTCCGATTTCGATGATTTTTTTATAGTTGTCTACACAAGAACTATGCTCGTCTACGTCTTCTTTTTTTAAGTTTTCCCAATATCTTCGTATAGCCTTATATGAATTTTTTGCGTAAAAATTACGACGAAGAAAAGTACCTACTTAGTTGTAATCAGAACACAAAACATATGTTCAAAAAATCAAGACGATCGTAGATTATAATCTATCCAAACGATTGACACCATAATCAAAAGATTTTGTTAAGATTAGAGAGCGCAAAACCGTTTTCTCCCGAAACTGTAAAATGTATGTAAATTCACTCAAGGTCTCTATTGTCTCTATCATACGTGTGGAGGGTAGAGCGACGGCAATAACATTTTCAAATATCAAGTCGGTCCTCTTAATAAAGTGTGTACGTAACGTAACATACTATCTGAGTTTGAATTGGTTGGGGACCTATTATTAAATTAATATGACTTGTAATACCATGAATAAATGTAATATATTATATACCTAATAAATATACTCACGCTTAAATGAGTTTGACGACCTGTGTTTAGAAATGAATTTGTTTATTTATTTTAGTATCTTCTTAACTCTTGGTGCAATCGCACGTGCAATTTTATGAGTGGATTTATTTTTAAGTATGGAGGTTTGGAAACACGCAGTTTCAAGTAAGGCTCTCACAACTTGTGGGCTATCATGGTCCCAGTCCCCCCGTTTCGTGATAACATACCAATTCAGACTCACCTTGTATAAGTAGTGTTTATAGGTTGCTGGCGGCTCCCTTACTATAAGCACCTACTCAAGATGCCTCCTAAGCATTTAACTTTTTTGTTTCTGAAATCTGATTTTACGGACGTTTCTGAAATAAAGCTACTCCAAGTACATATTAAACTTACTAATAACTTATAGTTTTGAGTGTCATCTCATCAGCAAGCCGATTCCTGAAGAAGTTCATGAACAAAGTCTTCAGAGTAAAGTGGAGGTCTACAAGCTGCTTCGAGACTTCCGAGCTTCTGTTGCAGCAGTGGTAGATGAGGATCAAGTCTAGGTCTGTAACAGGCGAGGGAGAATATTGTTCAGGGGCTTTACCATCACCTCTTAGCTGCGATTCAATTGAAAAATCTAAAATGAAATTGCAATAATACAATTTTTTTGCTCCTATTACTTCATCATCATCCTCAGCCTGAAGTCGTCCACTGCTGAACACAGGCCTCCCCCAGAGCACGCTACCTTGAGCGGCTGCTTGCCTCCTGTATCCATCGGCTCCCCGAGGCTCCTATTACTTAGTACTAAGGACTTACTTGTCCTTTGGCTGGCTCAGTTGGTAGTTCTGCCTTCTGAACTATAGGTTGTGGGTTCGATTCCAACTCAGTACAAGTTGTATGATGAACATACGTGTTTGTTCTGTGTTTGGGTGTTATATTGTATTCTACGTATGTATTTACAAACAAAAAGTACGTATGTACCTATTGTATCAGTTATCCTGGTTCCCATAGTACAAGCTATGCTTAGTTTGGGGCTAGATGGTGCTGTGTGAAATGTCCACACATATTTTATTTATTTATAAGTCTTTGTTTGGAATCCATATTATACTAAATATATTGTTGCTCATGAACGTGTTCAGAATAATTCTTGCGCTGTATGCATTATAAGTGTTATCATAATAGTTTGTCGTATGAACAACTGTTACATAAATATAGTCTTTTAAAGCTAGACGTAAACAACTTGAAACAATGTTACTTTATGACCTTTGCCATAACAGATATGATTGTATACCTCTTATAAATAAAATATGTTATAGAATACCTACTAGAACGCATTGCCGTAAACCTTCTCAATTGTTTGCAACCTTGCATTGCCGCACTAACGCTGGTAAGTGATCTCCGCTTTACCGGCTGGTACAACAGTATAACAACAATTTCAACTCAATAGATATTGCGGCAACGCGACCTAGTATATTCAAGAAGAAAATTGTAGAATTATTAGCTTAGCACTACCACTTATCGCATCATGTACCTTTTTCACCCCGTCGTCGCCGCCCAAGACACGTCTTGAGCGATCCGGATGATCCTATAGCAGCCGTTGTGTCGGCTGCGCTAGGATCACCGGATCAGTCTAGCCCTTCTGGCTCAGGTACCGCTTTCGGCACCGGTATAGGATACCAGCGTAACACAATCAGACACCGACCCCGCCGGCGAGGTCGACGTACCCCCCGTAGGTTAGCTAGAACGGTCGCGACTTTCCATAGGGTCCACTCTTCCAGTGGACGTAGCCTTCTCGATCCTCTTATCCCGGCAACGGCCCAAGCCGAGGCTCGCACCCCAGGGGTGCCCTTGTGCTAGTTGCCTCCCACTTTTGACGGTTGGGCGCCTTAAGCGCCTGCCCTCCCGCCCGGTGACGCTGTAAAGGTCAGTAGAGACCAACAGCATTAGCCCGTTCAAAAAAAAAAAAAAAAAACATGTACCTTTTTCACTATTATTTTAATACTCTGTGGTAAACGGTGCTGGTGTCACATTAATTACTACTTACTTTATTTTATATTATTTCTAAGCTATTTGAGTGTGGTACTGTTTGTTTACCCAAATAAATTAAAAAAAAAAAAAGTCTGTCTTTAGGAAGCTATTAAGTATAGTGGTATAATCAATATGAACGGGTAGCATTTCAGCGCTAAAAGAGGTTCTTGCATATTTTGAAATGGGGGTAAAAATAATGGTAGGCATGGTGTACGTTTTCTGGAGACATTAATATTAATATCAGACAGCAAAGCCGGAGCATCCAGGTGACCGTTAACTATGTTATACAACAACATTACGTCTAGTAAGGTACGTCGTCTGTCCACTAATGGCATTATTTAGTGACGAGTGCAACCAGTGTTATAGTCAGAATAGGAACACTGTAATTTAGATGTTTAATTTTGGCTTGAATTCTTTCTATACGTTGTATATACGTTATATAATAAGGGGACCAGATACTGCTCGCACACTCCAGCTGGGTTAGCATGGACGGTAGACAAAATTGTCTTTCCCCGTTTTACGTCACGTTCTTCATACTTGCTTAGGGTAAAACAGGGGAAAGACAGTTTTGTCTACCGGCCGTGCTAGCCCTACAGCTGGGTTAGCACGGACGGTAGACAAAATTGTCTTTCCCCGTTTTATGTCACTTTCTTCATACTTGCTTACTTGTCAAGTGGAGTAAAACAGGGGAAAGACAATTTTGTCTATCGCCCGTGCTAACCCAGCAGCACACTGCGGACATATGCGTAATATAGACATTCTTAACATAATACAAGGTTACAGTATTCGTGCCCGTGTCAGTGATGGCCGATAGATTACCGTGGCCCACGGTAATCTATCAGCCCCCCGGTCTGATTACCCACGGCACAGATAAGTTATATAACCTAATAACGGTGCGTGGGTAACCAATGGACTGCAAAAGGGGTGAAGATACATAATCTAACAATGACTCTCGCATCTGGCGTAATAGGTCTGGGTAGCTCTTGTATCATACCTCAATGGTAGATTTCTATCGACACAGAACATTATACCTACAGTACCTATAGCTACCTATACTACTACCGACATAAATAATGACTCGTCTAATTTGCTATACCTACCTACCTACGTTAGGTACAGATGATACCTAATTGCTTTAATATTCTGTCATCCATGAAGACCAGCTGTGTCATCTCCGTGCAGTCTATACGGACGATTATACGGGGCTAGCAGTATGGACGAAACTAACGTATGTGAACCACTTTTCCTTTAGGTACTAGGTGTATGGTATTTAATATTACTGCCCAGAATTTGATCGTAGTGTTGTAGTTTATGGTTTTCAATGGGGGTACTCCTTCAAGTCGCACAAAGCTATTTTACACGACATTTACGAGTATAATCTAACACGAAGAATGGAACACTACCAGCGTCTCTGTTTCCCGATAAGTACAATCTGGAGCTCTTCAAGTAGCGAGTGAATAGATATCTTCTAGGCAAGCATGTACCATCGTAGACCGCATCGTCACTTCCCATCAGGTGAGATTGCGGTCAAACGCGGGCCTATGTGGTTGTAAAAGTTGTTTAGTTGTAAAAAAAAAAATCAAACCCAACGGTTTTCATTGCTGGCCATAGGAACATTCAGTTTTAATAAATCTTTTATTAGTACCTACCTAGGTAAAGAGATTTACTTCTTTTTCAAAATCGACTCTGATCCTCCTTCGAGCACGCCTGTTCCCCATACTACAGATAATATGGTAGTCCATGACTAGTTCAAAATCATTTAATTTTACTCTGTAAAGTGAGACGTTTGATATAGTGCCCCTGGGGGTCTAGCAAAGATGCCTTTCCATTAGCGTTAACGCCTCACGCTAACTCCAAAATGTATGGGAATGACATTAGCTGCGGAAAACTTTTCCGCAGGCAATGTCATTCCCATACATTTTGAGTTAGTATTTGGCGTTAACGCTAATAGAAAAGCATCTTTGCTAGACCTCCTGGTCAACCAGGAATCAAACTCGAACATTTGCTACGTGGCTTTTGTGCGTAGCGTCCTTACTGATGCTACATTTGCCACAAATTACTGATATGTGTTTTGCACCACGTTTTACCGTAGGTAATTGCGAATAATAGCAGGTGTATTATCCACAGACCCAGAATTTTTTCGCTACTCGTATTATCTGATATACTAAATAGCTTATTTTATTTTTATTATTACAAATACTTTATACGCTTCGATGCCTGACATAAGTATTAAGGTACCCTTTACCTACCTGTGAGCTCTTAGCGCGATTCAAAACTGAGTCTATATTGGATCACTTTGTTTTTTTTGTATGGAGATTTTGACAAGCGATCCAGTATAGGGTCTGTTTTGAATCGCCCTAAGAGCTCACGGTACGCCCCCTGGGCCCTAATTCTGTATGACCACTTTACGATTCCTTACTTTGAACCACGCGAATTCCTTGTCTCACATAAGAAATCTGCAACAATCTGTTCTCTACGAAATGAAAACGAAACCGCGCGAAATAAATTTGGAATTGGCGCGATTTGAACTGTCAAAAATCATATGTTCGACTGAGGCGCGTTCCGAAACATCAACCCGTCAAAAGTTACCACCCCCTTATGTCAATATTTATTCAAAATAAAAATATCTTTAATGTAAAGTGAATGTATTTCTAATGCTGTGACACGATTTGAACAAGACACGATAACGACGTGGTTTCGTGTGTTTATCGTGTGGAATCTGTGTTTTAATACAGAATTAGATAGATACAGATTTGTGGACTTTGCCATTGATATCGATGAACATTAAAAACCGATCAAGTACAAATTGGACTTGCGATTTGCCTTTTTCTGCTTTTTTTATTGGCTCGTGTAAGTACAAACTCATACCAATTTTGAGGTTGGTACTTAGGTATCGTGTTATGTGCCATGTAGTCCCGGTGTGCGAATAAGACCACCCCATCTCTTCTCGTGGGTGCCGTAGAAACCGGCTAAGGGAATATCCAGGAAATGGGCAGCAGCATTCTCCTTGGTTTTCATTATAATCTGCTGCGATCACCAAGCCGCCTGCCAAGCGTGTTAATTATGGCATTATGATGCGAGAGCCCTCTGCAAAAATACTACGTCATTGGGTACCAAAATAGGCTATCTTAGGTCGTTAACCAACACTTAAACATGTAAAAAAAAAAACAGGTTTGCCAGTTCCGATCCTGCCATGGAAATAATCCACCTCCACCAACTTCAAATGCCTTGAATACTATGTTTCGCCAAGTTTAGACCTGGCAGACCTTTTAATCTATTATCAGGGACATTTTGGCTATTATTCAGCGTAGGTTTCATTGGGGTTTCGCTGAGGTTGGTAAAGAATGTGAAGGGCACACTCTTAGGGGTGTGCCAGGTACTTCCGGCAGGGTGCGCAATGGCAGACAAATTTTTTTTACATAATTAATCAATGGTTAACTGTCACCAGCACTTTCATTCGGGTAGGTACCTTATGACAAAGTTTTTAAAAAAAAAAAAAAAATCGTCGAAAAATTTCAATTATTTCCATGACCCGGCAGGATCGGAACTAGCAGACCTGATTTTTTTACATATGTCGGTTAACGATCTAAAGCTAGCCTATTGGGGTACCCGATGACGTAAGTATTTGTGCAGTGGGCTCTCGCACCACTATGTTAAGCGTCCAAAGTGGCGTTTTATGGGGGAGGCCTATGTTCAGCAGTGGTCTTCCGGCTAATATGTGATGTGAAAAAATTCGCATGGGTCTACCTTAGTGTGCTAACATAAACAAATAGGTACATATATAAAATTATTATAAGTAAGTAGATATAGGTAGGCACCCACTTAGACTATAGTTCCAAGCCTTATTAGATACCAGCATTCTGTCTCCATAATTGATTGCAAATACTCGAGATAATAGGATAATTAGCCGGAAAATCTGTTATTGCAACCTCTGTAGCCTTCGACCATGAAATTAATAACCAGTTTTTCTTCCTATAAAGTTTCCTAGTGCTTCTTTTTTATATATTTATAGGCATAGCATCTGACTACCGCCTCACATGGTAAGTGATGACGCGGCCTACGGTGGTGCTTGCCTAGACACTGACCTGTAATAGCTTCTGCTGGAAGATGAGGCTGCGTCTCCAGCCACGTCCGTAGCTTCGCGATGTCCTGAGGAGTGATACTGGTCTTTTTCTTATACTCCTCTTCAAGAGAGAACTCTTGCGCAAGCTCTGGCATCGTGCTGCTAAGAGAAAACACAAGTTTTTAAGACTCTCACAAGAAAATCATAACTTTATCAATGAGTAAAAGTATATATACCAAAGTAAGAAAGTAGTGTAGTAGTTGTAATTGCCGTTTTTATCACAATAAATAAATATATAAATAAATAATAATAAATAATATTAGTAATTTCGTAATACGATTTTTTTTTTCAGGTTATCGTATCGTGTTATGTCGAATGTTCATGTTTTAAATAGTTTGAAAATAACCGCAAGGTACGATACGAGAACGCTGCCCAATCAAATTGAAAGATTTATGATCTATTGCAGCCTGGTTAGCGTAATCAACTGAATAGTTTTTGACACTGACAAGTCATTTAATTTATCTTCTTCTATCTATCTTCTTTACATATGATAAAACTGTAACTGGGCTAAATCTGTATCTAAAATATTTTATTTAAATTTTGATAGCATGACATCTCAGTCCATATAGAAATAGAAAAATTTTGTTTAATTTTTTTTCTGTCTGTCTGTCTGTCCCTTTGAACACGCATCATGCTGGAACTACTGAACGGATTTCGCTGATATTTGTTAAGATTACAGTTAATTTTTCAATATAACATTTAGGACACTTTTTAATTTCTCAAACGGCCAAGTGTGGGTTGCACGAAGAAATTAGGCCGTTATGCAAGATTTTGTTGTTTGTATATTATTTTTTATTTACCTATTTATTTATACTCATCTTATCGAAGGGAAGAGAGAAGGGAAAAGGAAAGAGATAGAGGAAAAGGATAAATGGATGGGCCGGCGAAGGAAGGCAGGTTTCGCCTGCCTCCCTTCTAATGCCGTTCTCTTTTGCTTCCTTCTTCCTATGAATAGGGTGCTAACGTATATAAAACTAATAAACCCGTGCGAAGCCGGGGCGGGTCAACTGGTATGCAATAAAACGTAAATTTGGTTATAAGATCACTTGTCACGGACGCTGTCCCGGCGTTAGAGATGGATGGATGCGGATTCAAATCCAGTTCGTGAGTCAAATTCTTTTACATATAAAAATGTATCAATCGAATCGATTTGGTTCGTAAACATATATAATATATCGCCCAACGATCACATACATAGATCTTGGACCCTAACTAGGATTCCCTGTATCTAGAGACCCATGGTACTACGAGGACCATCCTCCCACAACACCCAGACACAGAACAAGTACTTGCACTTTTTTTTCATGTGCGCTAATACTTGTGCTGTCGCGGGAATAGAACCAGCCGCCTCCGGGCTATGAGCCGACCTGCTCAACCACCACACCACAAAGGCTGTCAAATATCGTTATTTTATTGAAATGTTCTGATTCGATCTGTAGGTCAGCTAGACTTACCTTATACGTTGTCTCGGGCGTCAAGAGACAAGTTGACCATGTAGTATATAAAAGCGAGCAAATTCCGAATACAGCATAAATTTACCTATAGTCCTTAATATAAGCTTATTTAGTTTTGCAAATTTAATATCAGCGCTTTACATTTCCATAATATGGTCACCTTGGAATCAAGTATTTTCATGATTCTCAGCCAATAAACATCCGGGTTTATATACTAAGATAGGTAGGTTATGTACTTAGGTTACATTTTATGTTGGCTAGGTTTTATTTAACAGATTTATCTAAATAGCCAATAAAGCAAACAGTTAAAACGTTACAAAAAAGGACCGACCAAGTGGAAGTCAGACTCCCGCACAGGGGGTTCCGTACATTTTTGATTCATCATCATCATCATCATTAACAGCCTGAAGACGTCCACTGCTGAACATAGGCCTCCCCCAGAGCACGCCACCTTGAGCGGCTGCTCGGCTCCTGCATCCATCGGCTCCCTGCGGCTTTCACCAGGTCGTCGGTCCACCGAGTGGGGGGCCGGTCTACGCTGCGTCTTCCGGTTCGTGGTCGCCACTCGAGAACCTTTCTTCCCCATCGGTTGTCAGTTCTACAAGCGATGTGGCCTGCCCATTGCCACTTTAACTTACTAACTCTAAGAGCTATATCGGTCACTTTAGTTCTCCTGCGGATCTCCTCGTTCCAGAGCTTATCTCGCAGGGAAACACCGAGCATAGCTCGCTCCATAGCTCGCTGCGCCTAGACCAAATAAAATAGTGTATAGCGAAAATACATAAATGAGGTGTTTTAGGGCACGTTTCCTGGAGCAAATATAGCACGTGGAGCTTTGAAATTGGCATATTCTGTACTTCATATCTTGAAGTTTGATGTAGTGAACCAAAATGCTTGCTGTTATAATTAGCACTCAGTACTGTTTTGAAACGAGTTTCTCGAGTGGCGACCACGAACCGGAAGATGCAGCGTAGGCCGGCCCTCCACTCGGTGGACCGACGACCTGGTGAAAGCCGCGGGGAGCGGATGGATGCAGGAGGCGAGCAGCCGCTCAAGGTGGCGTGCTCTGGGGGAGGCCTATGTTCAACAGTGGATGTCTTCAGGCTGATGATGATGATGACTGTTTTGAAATACCGAGACTACCAAAATCTTAGGGACGTTTTCTATCGGTGTGTCAAATTTGATCAACACCAAACTCAGCATAGCTATTCTTATATATACTCTTATAGTCTTATAATTAGCTATTCTTATATGGAATGTGTTTGAAATTTTTTTACCGCAGTCCAGCACAGACCTGTCTGGTTTTTATTATTTGTTTTTATAGATACCTATAATTATAATTACAGAGGTACAAGATTTGCAAGTATTGTAGACGAACTTTGCAAAAAGTCTTGCTACCTAGTAATAAAACTAGTATAGTAATAAGTTATTAATAAAAATAAATTAAATTCAATAAATTATATAAATTTAAGATTTTTAGCATAATCTGGCGACCTATAATTATAACCTATTAATTGTCGTAGAATCAAAGTTAAAGTTTTCGCATGGCTGCGTATTTGGATTCTGTTTTATTAGGTTTTATGATCTAATAGAACCGGTTTTTTTAAATAGCATATGTAAAATTGACTGGCTTGATAGCTCAGTTGGTAGTAGCCCTGCCTTCTGAACTGTACCTACGTTATGGGTTCGATTGCCACCCAGAACAAACATATGTGATGAACATAGACCAGCACGGCCAGAATGCGAACCGCGACAAAATTTTCTCAACACTTTTTCTCGTGAGAGACCGTGACAAGACTATAATAGCGACTAAGTGTGTCTCACTCTAACAACGACGACAAGTTTTCTCACGGTGCGCACGCTAGGCAATGGTGTTTGTTTTGTGTCTGGGTGGTATATTGAATTCTATGTACTTACGTATTTACAAAACAAAAAAGTATCTAAGTACCTATTCCATCAGTTATTTAGTTTCCATGGTGCAAGCTTTGCTTAGTATGGGACTAGATGGCGCTGTAAAAAACCGTTTATTAATTAATAGGAATACGGAACCCTTAGAACAGGTTACTAACTGCAGGCCCTGCCCTCCTCTGCCCTCCAACTCCTTTCTTTACTGTTCTTTCCCTCATCCATTCCCTCTCCCACCCCTTATTTTTGCCCTTACGCTCTCTCTCTACTCTACTTCTCTCCCTTCATCACTCTATACCTATATCACCCCTGACCCGCATCTGCTTTGCACGGGTTAATTAGGTTTACGCTTTATCTCAGTCTAAAGGAAGAGGTGGGAAAAGATAAGAGAAAAAGATGAATGGATGAAAAGTACAGAATGGGCTATTGGCTAGGTTAGTGGCTTTTGGACCTAATACTGAAGGTGGATGGGTGTAATTTCTAAACCACAAAACCGAAGACCTTTCAATATTTACGGGGCAATATTTAAAGTAATTAAGTAAAAGAGCCTACCTCGTAATATGAACTCAAATCATGCCAATTTTCATTTGAATGCATTCAGTAGTTTTGGCGTGATGCTCAGCTAAGATGTAAAAAAAAAACAGTTTTGGCTATTGAGACCTCCAAAAAATTTATCAAAATATCTTCAATGCACAAAATTGGATCTGTTACAGTTTCATAATATTGTATTTTTTTTTGTATTGTATTTATTTATAAACATCATACATTGTGTTTGAATTAAATTATATAAAATTTGAATTAAGTAGGTACTATTTTGATACTCTTAAAAGCTTTTTTTTACGTTGCATGTCATAATTAAAAGCAGTTACATATTAAAATTGAATTGAAATTTATTAGGTACATCACAGTTATTAAGATAAATTAAATTAAATAATTGCCTTAGTAGCTGCACGCAAATTAAAATAGTTTTATAATAGGTACCAGCCATGTCATATGATAAGGAAATACAAGTAACATAGAAACAAAAGTCATACCTAGTATCACAATGCTAGGTCAAGTACTCATTTATGCTATAATAATTTATCTTCAAAAGAATGCTTTTACTTTGTGTTTAAATATATAAGGCTTGTAGACTACTTCCTTAATATCGTGTGGCAATTTATTAAATAATTCCACTGCTTGGTATAAGATGCAATGTTTGGTTGTATTTAATGTAGGATGTATTTTATGTTTAAGGTCTTTCCTTCTTGTACTTTCTCTATCAATCCTTTCCTCTTCTGTCTCAAAATCGAATATATATTTCACTAAAAAATTAAAAACCAGTAACATGTAAACGCTTGGAACTGTTATAATTCCCAATCTTCTAAAATGATCCCTACATGAATCGAAATACGAACCATTTTGTCCGGACACTTCTCTTCTGCAAGATGAACGCTTTCTTAATGTTATACTCATAACTTTAACCCCAAAATTGAATGCTATATCTGAATTTTGATTCAATTAATGCGTAGTACACCATTTTTAACTGATCCATGCTCAAAAGGTCACGTAAGCTTTTAAGTGCACAGCACGATGAGCTGACTGAGTTTTCCAGAGCATGAAGTTCAGGTTTCTAAGACAACAAAGAGTCCACATAAAATATATAGACTCCTAAAAACTTGGTAGAGTTATAAGTATATAGATAATACTTATAAACGAATTAATTACTAACAAAAAAGCCTTGCTTTTGTTTTTTTATTATCTAGACAATTAAACACATTCAGGTTTTGTATCACAAAAAACCATAACTTTCCTTTTTCAAAATTTGACTAATAACATTGGTTTTTAATTGCAATTTGAGTGCATTTCAATAAGCCCATAATCTTATGATTAAAAATTTAAAATGTTAGTATAATATTTAAGGGCAAGCGGTGGGGTAGGGTAATTAACTTATTAGTAACTTGTACAGTTAAAAGACTTACGTTTTTTAACACACTTAACCACAACACGTCCACTTTTATAGCCCAAGTAAGATATAATGTTACTGAATAACTCAGAGTCGGACGAATTGAATAAACTATATGTGCAAGAACCATTCACACTAGTGTGCGAAAACCGCGCGGTTTCGATCGGGCCAAGGTCGGTCGGTTCGATCGGGGAAAATGAGAAGTGGGGCATTTACTTAGTTCTTTACATTTCTAAAATTTTACAGAGTGGAAGTTGTAATATCTCCCACATTACATTACCCTTTAAATAGGCTATAATTCACCACACTGGGCTAGTGCAGGTTCGTGGAAGACATCAATATGTTCTGATAGACTTTGGAAAACGCGATGAGCTCCCGGTCCCCACGGACCTAGGGTCTCAACACCAAACGGCTCAAATATGTAACCGCTACCGAGATTGCTATATTTGCGCCGTTTTAGCTGCTCAGCAGAATTAGCCGCGGCGCCGGCCCTAACGTGTGTCTCGGGAAGGTGTGAGCGCCTGGTTGATGCGACGCGTGACCAAAATGCTGGCACTTATTTGGCCCAACGCATCAGCATTGCAATTCAACGTGGCAATGCGGCCAGCATGTTGGGTACGCTACCTACCGGTAGTGGGCTGGAGCACTTGGACTGTCTATAGGCCATCGCGGCTATTATACAGTCCATAAGTGTTCTTTGTAGTAGGTAGTGTAGCTAGTTTAGTTTAGTTTAGTTTTTATTATTGTAGTAAGTAGCTTGAGTAATAAAGGCAATTTGCCCCTTATATGTTCTCAAATTTTGAGATTCATGAACATGCCGGTTTCCTCACGTTTTCCTTGACCGTTATAAGAGCAAGTATGAATTATCCACATAACTTGAAAATTCATTGGTACGTAGTACTAAATTATCTATTCATTAGCAAGTTGAAATGGCAATGGGCAGGCCACATCGCTCGTAGAACTGAAAACCGACGGGGAAAGCTTCTCGAGTGGCGACCACGTAAATTGGCTGCACAGAAGCTGGGCATCCTTGGGAAGGTTAGACAGTATTTCACATCAGGACAGATCTTAGATCTATATCAGGCACAAGTCCGGTCATACGCAGTCTCTGGGATAGTTCGGCTGAGTATCAGCTTGAAGCCAAAAACAAAAACAATACAAAAACGGGCTATAAAGCTCATTAGCGACGATAAATTGGTAAAGGCTAAACTCCAAAGCCTTGAACACCGGCGTAAGGTTGCCAGCTGTAGTATACCTATGTCTATGGTTGCTCGCTTCCTGTGTGACCAGCAGTGTGAACGGAGCGCGGGCTAGGATATCTAACTAATAAACTGAAGTGTGTATATATATCCCATCCTCGTCGCCATATCTGTCATATCTTGAAGGTTCCTAGTTCCAGGATAATTAATTAATACACTGCACTGGATATACACTTCAACCAGGCTATCGGTTTTTTACAAGCTGCACTTCGGAGACTGTGCGACGGAATTGTACAAGTTAATTCCCCCATCCTTTTTTTAGCGCTGTACAACTAGACGCACGGTAACACGGCATCCGTATATGGCAGAATTTCCTCAAATACGTACAAAGCGTTTTGATTCCTAGTTTATAATACGGACAGCAAAGGAATGGAACACCTTACCAGCGTCATTGTTTCCTGACAAATATAATGTGGGAGTTTTTAAGGCTAGAGTGAACCGGTATATTTTAGGCAAGCATGCCCCATCGTCGACTGCGTTGTCACTTACCATCAGGTGAGACCGTGGTCAAATGTTAGCCTGTCGTTGATTGAAAAAAGGCTGGCCCCCACTGAGCAGACTGACGACCTGGTCAGAACCACAGGCAGCCGATGGATGCGGAGGGAGCAGCCCCTCAAAGTGGCGCTCAGTGAGGGAGGTTTATATTCAGCAGTGGACATTTTCAGGCTGTTGATGATGATGATGATGATGAGAAAAAAATGGCTCCCTAAATTGAATAGCGTTACCTTTATCGCAAGTCCAACTCTTAAGGCCTGTTCAAACCGGCGCGTTATTCGCTACAGCTGTGGGTTAGCGGTAAATACCGCGTGGAATCCCGCGTGGTTTATATGAATTTTTGCTCTAGCCGCGGAACTTCATACAAAAAATCGCAGCATCGAATAACGCGCCTGTTTGAAAAGGCCTTTACTTGGGGTTTAGTTATATATTTCTATATTTTTACCTGATACGACGAAGTAAAACCCTCATTTATTATGTTGACCGGTATGTATGTTATACCTATGTACCTACGTATTTATGTTCATCTGCCCCCTCATAAATATATAAATATAAATATATGTGGACACTTCACACAGCGCCATCTAGTACCAAACTAAGGATAGCTTGTACTATGGGAACCAGATAACTAATAAAATACTTAGACACTGTTTTGTAAAATAAATACATTATAGAATACAATATAACACCCAGACACAGAACAAACATCGATGTTCATCACACAAATGTTTGTCCCGGGTGACAATCGAACCCACAACCAGAAGAACATAGTACAGAAACAGTACATAGTACAGTGGTATAGTTCAGAAGGCAGAGCTATACTACCTACTGAGCTAACAGGCCAGTCAATAACACAACTTCTAAACTACAAATCGTAGTTTTCTGTTATATAGATTAAAGGGTTATGTTTGACCATCAACTCGTCTGATGGCGTGTGGCCGAAGATGCATCACGTAAATCTAGTAGTGGATAGGTATCCACTCTGGCCTTGAAGACACCTGCATCAGGTTAGGTATAAGTTTTAGGAAACACATTTTAGTACCTACCTACTTGGTGTTACAATATAGACACACTAATCATACCTTAGAGTAAAGAATCATACCAGTATGAGGCTTGTAACCATTATCCAGGCTTTATAATCTATGCTTGTAACAAGCTTGTAACCGTCTTAGGCCCGATTTCACCAACGTTTATTCCAAGTATACGGCTATTCCTTACTTCTGGATACAGCTAATTGACAAATGAAATTACACAAAAAAGACGCCATTTTGATTGTATCCAAGGAATAAGTCTTATTCCTTCACAAAATTGGTGATATAAGAGCTATATTCGCGTAACTCGGTTGTTCTCGGAGAGTTATACCTGGAATAAAATTTATTCTAGTTTGGTGAAATCGGGCCTTAGAGATATAATTCACATCTCGTCATTCATTTACATTTAAAAAAAAAACGCAAATCCACTAACTCGCTCGCGCATTACGACATTTTTGAAGATATTAAATAAATAACTGAATTTATTTACGCAAAATCTGGCTAAAATATATTCTCATGAATAACATTACAAATGTTCAACAAAAATATCATATTAATCCAAACAAGTTTTCATAAAAGCGGTTACGAATGAAAAAAATCTTTGATGCCGTTTTATTTGTGAAATTTGAAATTTGTGTTTTGTTTGGATCAATAAGACATTTTTGTTGAATATATGAAATGTTATCCATGATAACATAGTTTCACCAGATTTTTCGTAAGTAAATTCATTTATTTAATATCTTCAAAAATGTAGCAATGCGTGAGCGAGATAATGGATTTGCGTATGTCGTATGCGTACTTAGCAGCCTTAAAACATATTTCGTGCATTTTGGACTCTATTTTTCCTTTTCGTAGTTTTTTGATTTGTCAGTGTTGGTCTTGTACATCCGTCTTTGCCTTGAATGAAGTAGGTAGGTACCTATTAACTGGATTTTTTCACACTGTGTTTTCTTCATGTTCAAGGTCTTATCCCAAGCTTCGCTAATTATTTCTAACTTCGAAGAATAAATAGTATTTACTGACTACGTGAACCGGTATCTTCTAGGCAAGCATGCTCCATCGTCGACCGCGTCGTCACTTACCATCAGGTGAGACCGTGGTCAAATGTTAGCCTATCGTTAATTTAGAAAAACATATCTTTTGATAATTTTATTTGCTTAAAATATTTGCAACATTTTTTGTATGTTATTGTAGAGTAGCAATCGAGCAGACGACCCACATGATGATAAGTCGCCGATAAACATCTACAAAACTAGGGGCGCTGACAATGCGTTACCGCTAAGGACTGTACTGATACCCTTTTTGAAGGGCTCGCATGTTGTAACCATGAAGAAAGATTGACGATACAAGTATTCTAATATATCTAATCCAAACCAATGTTTAAATTCCCTAACAAATATTTACCATTGGTTAGAGTTTGTTAGGGATTTTAGCCATTGGTAACATTAACTAAGGATTTAAAAAAACCCACCCTAAGACGTCCTGTGGTAAGGTGTACGAATAAGACCACCCCCATATCTTCCGCAGATTCCGTAAAAGCTGGCTAAAGGAATATTCAGGGAATGGGCAGCAGCACTCTCCTTGGTGTGATCACCAAGACGCCTGCCAAGCGAGATTATGGTAGGTGATCCTAGTGATAAGCGTCCAAAGTGACGTTTTATGTGTTAGGCATATTGTGGACTACGTCCAGGGCCCTAATTCTATATGAAAACACAGATTCCACACGATACGAAACCACGTCGTTATCGTGTCTTGTTCAAATCGTGTCACAGCATTAAAAATACCTTCACTTTCCATTGAAGTTATTTTTATTTTGAATAAATATTTACATAATATCATAGATACTAACGTGAGTAGTATTCATAACTAAAACTAGTAAACGGCTAGCACTCACGTAATTAATTAAATATTGACATAAGTGGTGGTATACTTATGACGTGTGGATGTTTCGGAACGCGTCTCAGTGGAACCTTATGATTTTTGACAGTTAAAATCGCGCCAATTCATTTTGCGCGGTTTCGTTTTCACTTCATAGAGAATAGATTTTTGCAGATTTCTAATGGAAGACAAGGAATTCGCGTGGTTTCGAAGTAAGGAATCGTAAAGTGGTCATACAGAATTAGGGCCCAGGGTGAGGTACCTATCCCTATTCAAATTCAGTATGAAAGAGCTAGGTACCTCTTTGAGTCTATAATAGTCAATATGCAATTTTTATTATTTGGTACAACATAGTAGTGATAACATTTTTAAGTTGGTACAAAACAGCAAATGTAAAAGCATCTTTAAATTTTATAATTCTTGATTCAGCCATCTGTTGTTTACTCTAGACATCATTAACAGTATCTTCGCAAATTTTTTCAAAAATTCATTTTTGTTGGTTATGTAAGTAGGTAACTACCTGCGCTGGCCTGCTAGCTCAGTTGGTAGTAGCCCTGCCTTCTAAATTGTAGGATGTGGGTTCGATTCCCACCCATGACGAACATTTGTGTGATGCACAATAATGTTTGTTCAGTGTCTGGATGTTATATTGTATTCTATGTATGTATTTACAAAACGAAAAGTATCTAAATAACTATTCTATCAGTTATCTGGGTGCCATAGTAGCATAGCTTTGCTTAGTTCGGGACTAGATGGCGCTGTGTGAAATGTCCACAAATATTTACTTATATTATTTATTTATACTAAACATAGGCCTCCCCCACAGAGCGCCACTTTGAGCAGCTACTTGCCTCCTGCATCCATCGGCTCCCCGCGGATTTCAGCAGGTCGTCGGTCCACCGAGTGGGGGGCCGCCGGCCTACGCTGTGTCTTCCGGTTCGTGGTTGGCACTCGAGAACATTTCTACCCCATCGGTTGTCAGTTCTACGAGCGATGTGGCCTGCCCATGGCCATTTCAACTTGCTAATTCTAAGCAAAGACTTCTATGTATAGAACTCTTTGATTCTAAGAGCTATATCGGTCACTTTAGTTCTCCTTCGGAACTCCTCGTTTCGGATCTTATCTCGCAGGGAAACACCGAGCATAGCTCTCTCCATAGCTCATTGCGCGCTGTGCGCTGTCGTAGACCGCGTCGTCACTTTCCATCAGGTGAGATTGCGGTCAAATGCGGGCCTATTTAGTTATAATAATAAAAAAATGTAAGTATTATTAAAATCCCACAGACATCTGACCCTTTATGTTCCAGTCCAGTTGTTAAACAACAGGTTTGATTACTACGTGATTGTGTCGTTGGCGATCACACGGTCGCTCGCAAGGTTAACCACTGTCCGCCATTCTATATGTGACGTCACAAATGTCATAGTGACGTAGGGGTTGCTACTATCGGGTTCGAACTAGAAAGTTATTTCAAACGACATAAAAGCTTTTTTTTTTTTTTTGGCGGGAACGTGAAAAAGTTCACGTCGTTGCATTGTATTATTTCACAAAACTTATGCTTTTTCTAGTGTTAATGTTTAAAATTAGTGGTATTTTACGCATTAAGTGCTGAATTATTAGTATAAGTGTGGGCAAGTGATATAATGTCACTACACTACACTACACATACAAACGTGGTTTTTCGTGTTGCTTCCAAAATTCCATAGAAGCCTCTAGTAAAGTTGCCACTACTTTACTAGGACATGACTTAGACTGGATTATGACTACCTGACTTAGACTGGACTATGACTACCCTGACTGACTGTGACTAAGACTTGACTTTACATGAAATATTTCATAATACGACTAAAACTACAATACTTGACACTGGCTAAATACACTATGTGTGGAGCCAAACTATAAGAAAAAAAAAAAGACATAAAAAAGAGATTTTTGGCAAGTAGGATAATTATGTTATATAGCAAGTGTAAATTCAATTGTTTTATTTCATTTTTGTTTATAATGATGTGTGTGTTTCTTATTTACTTACTTCTAGAGGCTAATTACGTCTATGGGTTTTTCTTTTCAAAGGGTCTACGGCTCTACCGGAATTCAAAAAGTAAGTCCTGGTATAGGTGCCTCATCATTATCATCATCATCATCGTCAGCCTAAAGACGTCCACTGCTGAACAAAGGCCTCCTCCAAAGAGCGCCACTTTGAGTGGCTGCTTCCTCCTGCATCCATCGGCCCCCCACGGTTTTGACCAGGCCATGTCGTCGGTCCACCTAGTGGGGGGCTGATCTACGCTGCGTCTTCCGGTTATCTTATCTCGCAAGGAAACTCCGAGCATAGCTCTCTCCATAGCTCATTGCGCGACTTTGAGTTTACTTATAAGGCCAACAATAAGAGACCACGTCTCAGTAGGTACCTAGGTATGTCAAATTGGTACCTAGCTGTAAATTTATAACATGTAGGTAGGTATTTGGTATATAAGAATTTGAACATTTATTTAGTCTACGAACTACGAACTAACCTAACCTTATGTTTACTAAAATCAAATGTATATTTTAAGAAGTATTATGATTTACTTTAAAGCTATAATCATATTTTCTTTAGATATTTTTTTGATTACTTATATTCTGAGCGAACCTGAAAAAGGAGGAGGTTCTATTTAATTTATTTTAGTTTATTTTATAGGTGTACATAACAGATCATGGAAACACCTTATAAAACAACATGATTTAGAAAGTACATTAATTAACAATTCTATGATATATGTTAAACTGCGTCTTTATTTTATGTACCTACTTATTACTAAGCTACCTAAGTTGCCGATTCCTCCGAGATTTCTGGACTGATTAACAAGGATTTTTTTTGGGAGAAGAACTGGCAACTAAAGTTGAAGATCTGACAACGGAACTCATCGATTCTCACTTGTTCTCAATATAAAATTAAGGTGCTTGAAGACGGTTATCCACCTTTTTAGGGTTCCATATTTAAAGGGTAAAATGGACCCTATTACTAAGGCTCCGCTGTCTGTCTGTCTGTCTGTTTGTCTGCCTGCCTGTCTGTCTGTCTGTCACCAGGCTGTACCTATCTCATGAACCATGATAGTTAAATAGTTGAAATTTTCACAGATGATGTATTTCTGTTGCCGCTATAACAACAAACGTGATTTTATTGCTCGTTTACCAGTTGAGTCATAGATGGCACTGCTTTAAATAGTACTGCTACTCAACACTAGATGGCAGGGATAGATAACGGTACGGAACCTTTCGTGCTTCCACTTGGCCGCTTATTTTTAGTTTATTAAATCTACAAAAGTACAGGGTTTTGTAGCTGTGCATCAACCACCTTTTAAAAAAGATATTCTGTATAGTACCTACCTATATTGACAATATTATACGTCAATTTGATACGAGAACTAGAAACGATCTCACTTTAACAACTCTAGTAACCGAAGTTACCACCCACAATAAACTAAAAGAGCTTTTTCAACCAAAACTCGTCCTAACACCACCACACAAGGCCTACAATGCCTTAGCACACCTGTACTACAAATTACAATAAAAGTTCTCAGAGCGTAACTGTTCATTCGTTCGGTCAAACCATTCACTCTCATGGAACGAAGTTTTAACCTCAAAAGAACGAACTCAGTCTGTGTAATCACGAAGAGTGTGTAGCTCGTGTTTTGGCCGCAGATTTTTAAAAGTGAGTGTTTATATTTATAAATTAACTAATATTTTTTTATAATAAGCCTATTTATATTGATAATGTAAAGAAAGTATAAACTATTCGAATAAGTTGTTGTAAGTATTAGTAAAGAATTTGTTCGGAAAGATAAAAACATCTTGTGGAATTAATATTTTGTTTGCCAGATTTTGGAGTAGACGTTCTCCTTTGGCATTTGCAGAATCATGAACCATAAAGCGGTTGTTTTATATTACTACTTCTCTGTGTTAGTTTTAATTAGTTATCTCAGACAGTTTTGTATTACCTAAACGATCCGTTAGTTATTTAGGTATAGCTAGCTACCTATTTACCTATTAGGGGGAGTCCGGGAGAGTTTACCAGGGGGGAGACAATAGCCACTGCTCATAAAATCTTTGTGGAACTTAGTATTCTACTACTCTACATTTACATTAATCTACATTTGAAGGAAATTTGTCAAGCACATTTTTTTATGTAGACTACCTACAAGTAGGTAGGTACAAGAATAAATTAGAAGATTTTTTGCGAATGCGTATCTAAACAATTCGTCTTTTATTTCAAGGTCCGAACCTCAGTATAAATTAATTATGGTACCCAAAAAGACACTAACCGATTTCAATATTATTTCCATCCTTTCTACTTACATTTCAAAACCATGGCCTAAAACAAGATAAAAACAGCATTGAAATGTATTAGGAAATAAGCAGGGATATTAACTTAGTTTGGAATACGTACTTAACCATCAATCTTTATAATTTCCAATGCATCTACAACCTCAAAGCCTATGTAAATAGGGCGGATTCTGTGCCCAAAGCCTTACACCAAGCCAATACAAACAAAAATAATTTAAATTTATTGTTCTAATCATATAGAATTTTATAGCCTTTCATTAATGAGTTTGAAAGTTAAATTCTCTTCATCATTATCATCATCATCAACAGCCTGAAGACGTCCACTGCTGAACATAGCCCTCCCCCACGGAGCGCCATTTGAGCGGCTGCTGGCCTCCTGCATCCATCGGCTCCCGCGTTTTTCATCAGGTCGATTATCGCAAGCAATTCGGCAAAAAAATGAATTGGGAATGGAGAGCGTAAGGATGAAGAGAGGATTAAGATATTAGGAAAAACTAATGGGAAGAGATGGACAAAAGGAAAAAGCGTATAATATACCTATAGAGGATGAACGAATAGAGGGGGGTGGTGGAGCCGAGGGAGGGGACTTGAGGCTTAAAATTAATCAGCCCGTGCGAAGCCCCCTGATGCAAGTGTGAAGTTAAAAAATAGGCTGATTCTTTTGACCTACATTTAGCACAGACGACATGAGAAATATCTTTCTTCAAGTCATATAAAATTAACCACAAATCGATTTGCCAAGGTCAGTGTGTACTGTGTAAGTATAAAAAATCACCGTCCGGCCGATTTCAAAACAATATCGAAATTATATTAGACGGTTGTATGTAACCTACTTGTTGGTATGACTCGCGAGGTAGTGTTGCCGAACTATCGATAGTTCTACAATCGATAATTTTTATCTGAAAAAGCCAGACTATCGACAATTAAGAACGAGGCAATACTATTGAATGAGTGCAATACTAACATATTCAGTAATCTGTGACAATACTACCGATAGTATTGTTGCTCGAAAAGTATTAACCATCGATAGTATCGATACTGTCCAGACTGGTGTTGAGGAATGACCAAATAAAATATTTATTTGATATCTATATTTTACCTAATCCCCAAAAACCCCGCAAAATTAATACATTTTCATGCGCAGATACAGTTTGAAATCAAATCATGATCTGCGATTTTCAATTTTAAACATACGACTACATATTGCCTCAAAAAAATTTGCTATGGCGCCGTCTTAAGTATGCCTACTACCGAGTCTCAACATATAAAGTATGTAAAGTAGAGCATACTAATTATAAACCCAAGCTAAACATAAATAACAGTAATCAATGTTTAATTAAATGTCAGACCTCTGCAGTTCGCAGAATGAGTTAGAATTCAAATTAGGAAATAACAAATACTTATGTTTAAAGTTCAAGGTATAAGTATACCTAATTTATGACCTTGATATTGATAATAGGCTGGTATTTATTTATAACTAAGGTAGCTTGCGGAAGGAATACTCGGGGCTTCCCAAAGGTTAATAACTTTTTAATTAGGTACCTATATTATATGTTATGTGTAGTCTCTACTGTCTAATAGGTCATTGCGGCTAGTAATACAGTCCAAATGTTTTATGCAGTGGGTATAATAGGTAGATACATAGTAGCATTAAGTCATCGTCTACTGCTGAGCATAGGCCTCCCCCACAGAGCGCCACTTCAGCTGCTCGCCTCCTGCATCCATTGGCTCTCCGCAGTTTTCCCCAGATTGTCGGTCGGGTTTGTGGGGGGCCGGCCTACGCTGCGTCTTCCGGGGTCATGGTCGCCTCTCGAGAACCTTTCCTCCTCATCGGTTGTCAGTTCTACGAGCGATGTCATTTTTTTGGCATTGCCATTTCAACTTGCCAATTCTAAGAGCTATATCGGTCACTTTAGTTCTCCTGCAGATCTCCTCATTGTGGATCCTATCTCGCAGGGAAACACCGAGCATAGCTCTCTCCACGGCCCGTTGCGTGACTTTAGGCTTACCAATGAAGCCAACAGTAAGAAACCATGTCTCAGTTCCATAAGTTATCACTGGCAGCACACACCATGTTCAAAACGACCTCAGTAGAGTCTTTCAACAGGTTGGTCTCAAGATGAACATGGACAATTGAACAAGACGAAAATCATGTCTAATGCCCATGTATGTATTACCCATGCCAAACATTGCTCGACAAATATGTCTACGTGGGACAGACAGTCCAATTATTTAGGTCCAACTTCGACAAGAGGTCACACGAAGGATCCAACTGGGCTGGGCAGTGTTCGGGAAACTTCGACCTATCTTTCCACCCAAGCAAAGCCTGAAAACAAATCGGTGATCGATCAGTGTGTGTTGCCAGCATTTAGTATAGTTGTTTTATTATTGTTTTATTTAAAGTACTCATTTTCTTTGTTTTTTCTTGAGACTGCAAACTGAATGTTGATCGAAGTCTGAAAACCCACTCAAATCCAGTCTGGTAAGTTTGTTCATGTACCTGGACTATATATTTTTAGATAGTTTATGTCACGGATTTCCTCGTTTCTGATATAGTCACGTACACATACTCCTAGCTTAGCTCCGCCTATAGCTTTATCACTAAATAAAATTTAGCTTACGTATAATTACCAGATTATTCTTGCGAGAGAACCGGTGTCACCTTTCCAAAGAACGCATTGACATTGAAACACCCGGTTCAGCGACATTTTTGTGTTACTTTATCGCATGTTATATACGATCTAGATTTTGTGATAAACTAATTCGGTTAGCCTTTACAAAAATCTATAAAAAACTAAGTTTATATTTGGCACATAAATGGTTTTCAGTATTAGATTCTCGTTTCAAACCAAAACCTCCCCATCCTCTAGTTTTGATAGGTTCTCATTTCTGCAGACCAAATAACCGGGGTATTCTTTTCTAGGGTTGATAAGTTCTCGTCTCTGGCAGACCAAACTCAGTACATTCTCCCATGGTTTCGACGGAATTTCCTTTCAATATGATGCTTTGTACAACTTTATTAAAGTAAGTCATTCGATCAAAATCAGCTCAATAAAAGAGATTGTACTTGTGTTATTATTGGTCCATAAATCATCAAAAGCGTATAAATCTAAAATCGATCGCCCTTCGTACATTCTCGAACAATAACTCTGACGGAGCATTGCATTGCCTAACGCATGGCGTAAGATACATCGACGTGTTGCAAGTAGATTCACGATTTTTAACGCCTCTACTCTTTACAATAAACCCGGATGTGGAACCCATATAATATAAAACACACATAATATGTCATAAAAACAAATGTACGCATGTGGTATAATATGAATTATCTATATAGATAATAGGCCTGATAACATTTTCAAGCTAACCACTTGCCTACACGAGGAGAAGAAGAATTGTTGGTTTTTCCAATAAATAAATAAAAGAAGAAGCTACAAAAGTCAACCCCTATGTTAAGGCGTAATAATTATGTCAAGTGTAAGCACGGACCATTTTGGAATTTTTTATAATTTTTAAATAATATTTTGTGATGAAAACGTTACTAAAAACTAAAGATAGAAAATAGGGGTCATAAAGCTCTGTAGCTCACCAATCCTTGATTTCAATTCAATGTAACACCTCCATGCATCTTTATTCTATTGTCTGCGAACAATAATCTGCATAATCCTTGAAGCACCGCTCAAGAGCACTTCCTAAAGCGAAACATCTTCACGAGAGTGGGCGTCACGATAATTAAATAACATGTGTGATGTATGACATATAAATAGAAAGTGGACTCGCCCACTTGCAATGTTTGGGAACCTCACTTTCCTGAGCAATTAACAATTTTTATTAACACACTAGTGTGTGATCACTTTGTAATATAATAATTATGAATTACTTATCTAAACGTGTTATTGTACGCCTACCTGTCACCTGATACAGTGGGATGAGTTCCGTTTGACTCATCACGGCTCAAATTGTTTTGTATGATAATTATTACAATGATTTTATTCTTTAAACTTTATACTACAATAATATAAAATATAGCTACACTATCTACTACAAAGAACATTTGGACTGTATACTAGCCGCGATGGCCTATGGACAGTCCAAATGCTCCAGGCCACTACCGGTAGGTAGCGTACCCAACATGCTGGCAGCATTGCCTCGTTGAATTGCAATGCTGGTTCGTTGAGCAAAATAAATGCCAGCATTTTGGTCACGCGTCGCGCTCTGATAAACTTTGGAAAACGCGATGGCTCCCGGTTTGCACGGACCCAGGGTTGATTTTAATGATTTTATTATATTGCGTCGTCGGTGCGCCTGCCAAAACCGTTATGTGTATTTTTTTGACATATTTTTTTCCGCTAGGTTGTTTTAAAATTGAATTTTGCATCGACTACAAAAACAACTATATGTTATTTCCAGGAAATCTATAATACATAGTGTTTTTTGACACCATACTGCATTTTTAATTAATTGATAAGTCTTTCAATCATTAAATAAACAACTTAGTTTTTTGTCTCCCCTGAAAATTTCACTAAACACACATAGAGGTTTTGGCAAGCGCAACGACGATTGGTTGATTTGGTTATTAATCTTTTAGTACAGCCAATAACACACAAAAGTAAAACTATTACTTTGTTTACTTTTTATTGCGATCTTTATTCTTCACGCTAAAACGTCTCAACGATTTGGTATTTCTCAAAAAAAAAATTGCTAAAATTGCCGCAATTACATTACACTAAATTTATGCCCAAATGGTTCAGGCGCTAAATTTAGTGTAATGTAATTGCATTCAGGCAGTTAGGGGTCCTAAATTCAGGGAGAAGTGTGGAGCATTAACTGTCCAGCTAGTAGCCTAATTAGGACCCTAACTAGGGGCCAGAATTTAGTGCAATATAATAGGTCTTTTAAACTACGTATAAGCTACGTACTGTTATGGGCGGCCGTGTCACTTAACATCAGGTGAACGACTAGCTCGTCACGTCATTCAATCACATAAAAAAAAAAAAAAAAAAGCTATGAGACCTCCATCGTGTCAAATTTCATAATTTTAATTTGACGGGAAGTAAACCTACCATACGGTTGATGAGTGAAATAATTGATACCAATATTATTGCTGTCGATCTTTTTGTTATATTAATACTAGCAGCGCCCCGCGGTTTCACCTGCGTTCCTACAAGAACCGTTTCCGTTTTTGGGATAAAAAGTAGCCTATGTTTTAATCCAGGGTATAAGCTACCACCATACCAAATTTCATCCAAATCGGTCCAGCCGTTTGAGCGTGAAGAAGTAACAAACATACACACATACACACATACGCACAAACTTTCGCCTTTATAATATTAGTGTGATTAGTGTGATGATGTGATAATGTGATGTGATAGAGCTGTCTGTGCTTATTAAACTCCTTAAATTAGGTACCTACTAACTTGGACGAATCACGTCCCTACTAATCACTAATCACTTTAACAGTTATTCAACACAATCGGAAACAATTATCATTTCACAGGCAGGTGCGTGAAGTTCCGCGCTAGTAAGTAATTTTGTTATGCCACGAGCCAATTAAAACCATTATACTAACTATACATTATACTAATGTTGTCTATGCGTTACCCGCTGAAATACTACATATTACCTACATTTAGTAAATGTCCAGAGAATTTATTTTTAGGATTCCGTAGTACCTATACAAACAAACAAACTCAATGGCGGCTGTGAAGTGCGCTGCAAGCCCCCCGTATGCTGCGCACACCGCTTAGGCCCGCGGGGTAATTACGTAAAATTTGCAACAGCAATGCGACAGCAGTAGCGAAGCATACATTCTCGACACCACTAATGATGTATGACAGCAATCACCGCGAGATTTACGCCTGTCGCAAACCTGTTGCGAGTTAGGTAATTAGGGGGCCGGTTTCCACCAAGGCAGGCAGGAGATGAGATGAGAGGAAACGTGCTGTGAAGCTGGCCAGCTATTTCCACGAATGCGGAGAGGAGATGTGAGTTGTGCGCAGCGGAGATGTGAGCTGTGAGAGCTCAAAATCAGTCGAGTCTTGTATTAGAGAAGGCAGCGGGGACCGGGGAACGAGAGCGCGGGCAGCGCTACCGCCCGGCCGCGCGACTATACACATCTCCTCTCTGCCGAGCCGCTTGCTCGCGCGTGGGGCACAATTCTATAGAAATTTGAGACATCTCCTCTCCTCTTGATCCGTTTCCACCGAAGCTAAGCAAAGAGGAGATGTGGAAACAACGAAATCTGATTGGTTATTCAATACACATCTCCTCTCGTCTCCTCTCCGCTTTGGTGGAAACCGGGCCTTACATCTGCCCGCGCACATCTAATTTTTTTATTTCTTTCGTTGAAGTATTCCCAAAAAAGTAGAGTCAGTAGAGGTCTCCCAATAGGTCGGCCTTAAGATGAACATAGACAATGTCTAATGCCCATGTTTCACCTATACTGGTAATTGTTGGGAATGATACTCTCGAAGTTGTAGATAAATGTGGCTACATAGGACAAATTATCCAATTAGGTAGGTCCAACTTCGACCAAAAACGTTGCACGAAGAATCCAACTCGGCTGGACAGCGTTCGGGAAGCTTCGACCTATCTTTTCGTCTAAAATACCGCAAAGTCTGAAAACGAAAGTTTTCAACCAGTATGTGTTACCAGTGATGACTTACTTACCACTGAGACGTGGTCTCTTACTGTTGGCGTTATGAATAAGCTCAATGTCTCGCGGCGAGCTATAGAGAGAGATATGCTCGGAGTTTCCTTGCGAGATAAGATCCGAAAGGAGGAGATCCGCAAGATAACTAAAGTGACCGATATAGCTTTTAGAACTAGCAAGTTGAAATGGCAACAGGCAGGCCACATCGCTCGTATAGATCTGACAACCGATACAGCAGAAAGGTTCTCGAGTGGCGACCACGAATCGGAGGACGCAGCGTAGGCCGGCTCCCTACTAGGTGGACCTACGACATGGTCAGAACCGCGTGGAGCCGATGGATGCAGGAGGCGAGCAACCATTCGAAAGTGGCGCTCTATGAGGGAGGCCTATGTTCAGCAGTGGACGTAATCAGGCTGATGATTATGATGATGATGATGATTTCCAAAAAAGCATCAATACTTAGACTCACTCATGTACCTATCTGTAATTCTGTATACGACCCCTAATAGAGGCCACATTTGCAACAGCAATGCAGCAGAACAGAGAGTTTCATAACTTTATAGTTCCGGATTGCAAAACCCAACGCAATTGCATTACACTTGTATGTAGGTATTGTCAACAATGACTACTAAGTCAACTGACTGCCGATACGGCTTCCCCTAGTCAGCTTCCAACACGTTGCTATTTAAAGCATATTTCTTTTTTTGAGTTCCGTAACGCGCATTACTTAGAAATTTTAGTTTGGCTTTTGCTTTTGACAAATAAATAAGAAAACTGACATAGCCTGAATAATTATTAAAATGATGTGGCAGTGAGCTGGTCATATATTAGCTGCATAACCAATGGCGCAGACGTTTTATTGAATTGTCGACCAAGTTTTTGCAAACGTAGTGGGAACTCTAGACTAGACTGGTTGAATTTACTACTTGAGCCGATAATGGCTGGCAAAAGTTAGATGAAAAGAAGTATAGCTCAGTGGCCTACCTAGAGAGAAGTCTATGTCTAGCCACTGCTACACAAACAATACTAATAATTGAACAATTTACAACAGTATCAGCAGCATTTTTTCTCCGAGACCTGCACCACTGAATTGTTTCGAAGATAGCGCGTTATTGGCATTCCATCTGTTTTTTACCTCATGACTGTCAACGGATCTCTGGATCTTAGATGTGGCTTACATTTCTATTACCGTAGTTTTGAAAGCCTATGCCTTTCTAAAGTGCCAAGTTCTTTGGAAATACGCGATCGGAATAATTAAGAGCGGAAAAGCTGTGGCAGGTGCAGCCTGTTGCCGCAAAATAGGTAATAGTGGTAATAGTGACCCGCCCCGGCTTCGCACGGGTTAATTAGTTTTACGCCTTATTTCAGTCTAAAGGAAGAGATAATTAAGAGGAAAAAAGATATGGGAACAGGATGAATGGATGAAATGATGAAAAGAAGCAAATGCTGGCGCACCTGCCTCCTTTCACCTTCATCCATTCATCCTTTTCCCTTATCTTTTCTGCCCTCCCTTCTCTCTTTCCCATAGGATTAGGATAGGTGTGGCTATGGACCTAATACTGAAGGTTGAATGTCTGTAATTTCTGAACCACCCCAGGACAACATTTAAATTCCCCCTTTTTAACAAAAAAAATGAAGTAAATCGGACCACGCGTTAATGAATTACAAATAAGTTTATATTTTTACTTTCATCCCCTCTCCCGCGGGAACCGTCCTGAATTTCGGGATTAAAAGTATCCTACAGCCTACCCCGTAATATGAACTCAAATTATGCCAAGTTTTTTGAATCCATTCATTAGTTTCGGCGTGATGCTCAGCCAAGATATAGACAGACAAAAACGAAAAAAAAAAAATAGTTTTGGCTTTAGTATCGATTATAGAGAGCGCTCCAAAAAATTTTTCAAAATATCTTTAATGTACTTAATTGAGTCTGTTACAGTTTTATTATAAGTTATAGATAACAGGCACGTAATAAGAACAAGTGTGGGTCAGCGGTAGTCCGTGCGACTTAAAAACTGACACACAAAAAAAATATATATTTTTATTTTTAGTGTTTTTTTAAATTCTAAGAAATTCTAACCAATAGTCAAAAGTTGTTGAATTTTTGACAATTAGTTACCCTACGGATCAAAAACCCCAGTCGACAAGAGTTGACCTTTGCTTCAACAAGACAACACCAATAAAGACAAAAAATTCACTTTCTACAGTGGACCACAGAATAACTAATAGCAGAACACAGTAGATACGTTCATTCAATACGTCACACGCAACGCAGTAGTACATATTATCTACGTCACGCGATCCTACGTACGAAACGCCAGCTGCGTCGCTATAGAAAGTGACAGTTAAGTAGATTCACTCTCATCTCAGGTCAAGGCAGCGGTGCAGCTGTGTACTACGAAATAAACACAGAATTTAAGGTTTTTCAGTGAACGAATGAGGTTTGAGCTAGTCGTTCGTTAACGCTGATAAGGCCCAATTCGAGCACGTTTATAACAGCAGTCGAAGATAAAACGTATAGGTACTGAATTATACAGGGTCGCTTTTTGCGTAGCAAAAATATGGCGAACACTCGTTGCGCGTCGACTTTTCCATTTTGCGGTACAAACAATTAATTATAAAAGAAATACTGTTATTAATGATTTATTTCAATGGGATGTCTTATTATAATGTAACATTATTTTTTGCATTTGCATAATTTTATAGAGGTCACTTCACCATTTTGGTCCATCGAAAAAACCTTTCGTAAATGTGTTTTGATTTCTGCATTTGGAAAGAATATAAAATATGACTAGTACTAACATGCATTTTTTTCAATCCTTTAAATAATGTTAATTTTGAGAACTTATTTAACAAGACACTTATTTTGTTTTCTTAGGCTTAGTGTACATAGATATACAGGTAATATAGATAAAAAAAAAATTAAGGAAATAATGGATTTAGTGAGGTGTGAAGAAAGTATAAGGGTATGTTTAGAAGTATTACAGATAACTCTTCAAACGTTTTGAGATAATCACATTCAAGTTAGTCTATTTGGGACCCCTCAGCCTCTTAAGTGTTACGGCTGCCCATAACAGTTGCAGTGTCACTCAGAACTTTACATTATAAAGTCTTTCATGGCACTGCACTGTGCATATGCATGTGGCCCTGAGACATCAGCACAGCCTACTCAGTCTAGTATTATGATTTATAATCTATCTATCTATACTTATAATAAAACTGTAACAGGGTCAATTCTGTACATTAAGATATCTTGAAAATTTTTTTTGGAGGGCTCTTTATAGTCGATACTAAAGCCAAAAATATAATTTTTTTCATTTTTGATCATACTTGAAGGTAGGCTATAGAAAACTTTTTATCCCGAAATTCAGCACGGTTTCCGCGGGAGAGGGGGTGAAAGTTAAAATGTGTACTTATTTTTAATTCATCAACGCGTGGTCCGATTCCATTCATTTTTTTTTATTGAAAAGGGGTTGTTTTAAATATTGTCCCGTAAACATTTCAAGGACGTCGGTTTTGTGGTTTAGAAATTACAGACATTTAACCTTCAGTATTAGGTCCAAAGCCACTCCTATCCTGTACTATGGGAAAGAGAGAAGGCAGGGAAGGCTCCTCTTCCTTTACACTGAGATAAGGTGTAAAACTAATTAACCCGTGCGAACCCGGGGCGGGTCAGCTAGTCATATTATAAGACTGCGCGATTAGGTCTTAAAGTGTTATTTGCCCAGTAATTTCAACCTAAGAACAGTTATAAATTGTGAGCTTTATGGGATAATCTATAGGTAAATGATTTTTGAGTATCGGCACCTTGGAAAAAATGAACCAAGTGCCTGTGGACAGGCAGACAGACAAAAATAATTAGAGACGATATTTCTCAAATTGTCTTCTATTTTATCTTTGTTGCAATGTTGTATACATGGTTATTTTTAATTTACCGGAAACCTTTTAGGGCGTATTTCACATTATTTAAACAAACAACTTTTGTTCTACCTTTTTTTTCTAATCTTAATATTTTGCCATTTTAATGAGTTAAAACTTTGCTTAAAAGACAGTGATTTCCTTTGCATGTTAGTCAATAAATATATACCTACGTAGGCTACAGTGCTTATTACTCTGTTTAATTGCGTACTGTACTATGATCCATTTTTTAGTATGTAAAAAAACTACCCGAAAATAAAAAAGTAAAGCAAAAAGTTTTCAGGAAAAAAATTAAAATTTTTGAAAGTTGTAGAACAAAAATTGGTTGTTTCGGTGATACGAGTTATGCCCTAAAAGTTTATCGTAAATTAAAATTAAACCTGTATAGAGGTAATTAATAAAATATACACTATTGATTCATAGGAAAACCTGACTAATCCTAATCACCAATAATCATGTTTGTGATATCATCAATATAATAGCCGCGTAATCATGCTATTTGCATCTTTATTTATTATCTGCGTCTTTTCCTCGATATGTTGAGTACAATGAGTCTGAAATCATTTTCCAGAATAGTGTCAACGAAAGACACAAACACATTTATTTATTGATTTTATTATCATTTCAATTAGAAAAGGGGTAAAATAACAATTTTATAGTGGCCATTCTACTAAAATCGCATTCTAATCTCGTTTCGATCACCTTAGGTATCAGCTTTAATTTCCCGTTTTTATTTTATTTAGTAAAGTGGATCTGCTTCTAAAAGGGTTAGGGTAAATCTCGCTCTACCAAAATTACCGCGAATTGGCGATATGTGCACTTTTTTCATATAGCTAATAGTTGACCCGCCCCGGCTTCGCACGGGTTAATTAGTTTTACGCCTTAACCTTGCTTATGGGTAAGAGGGAAGGGAAAGGGAAAAGGTTGAATGGATGGGACGGCAACAGAAGGGAGGAAGTTGCCATCCCATCCATTCATCCTTTTACCCCTATCTTTTTTCCTTTCCCTTCCATCTTCCCTTCGACAGGATGAGTATAATTTTTTTTTAAATTTAAAAACCTTCTACGGAGGTTTAGTAAAGATTTAAAAAATATATATTTTGGGCATGTTTGCCCAAAATATTTCAACAATCAAATGTATCAAATGGGTCGTCCCTTCTTGAAATGGTTATGGCCAGATTCGGCCAGTCTTCAGCCAAAATTCAGACATGTAAATTCTGCTGCAAATTTAAACGGCTCGTCACGTTACTTCTAAAACGTGTCGTACCTATCGAATACCTACAGATCAAAAAATACTGGTTCTGGAAACTGGGGTCGATGTGTCAATTGCATAAATTATATTATAATTTTTGAACACTCAAAAAGAGACGTTTGTTATTTAGAAGAATTACAGCTGAGTGTGGACCAAGATCATTGACTATAAATCCAGTTGACCAATGATACAACTATACTCCCCTCATACTAGTGTATTTCAACTACTATTTTCATACAAATCACGGGGTTGATGTCTTTTGTTCCATCCTGCTCTGTTCTTTGTAATTTCGTATAGCTTTGTCTCGTTTTGTTACCTCGTTCCCTGCCCGCGCAGGTGAGTCGTGTTTGTACGAGAAATTATGTTCACGAGCTATCAACGGGCTTTATAATCTTTGACCAAGATTGACAAGATAGTGGGGGGCTGGCCTACGCTGCGTCTTCCGGTTCGTGGTGGCCACTCGAGAACCTTTCTACCCCACCGGTTGTCAGTTCTACTAGCGATGTAGCCTGCTTGCCATTTCAACTTGCTAATTCTAAGATCATTAGGTCTTATCTAGAATAGATTAATTTGTAAAGGAAAAATTTGAATCACGAGCGGGACTTGAACCCGCATCCATCCGTCCCTAAAGCCGGGACATGCTTTACTTAAGCTACCGTGACAAGTGGTCTCGTGTCCGAATTTATCCTTCACCTTATCTAGAATGTCCAAGATTTTAAAATTCTGAACAAAGAACTTGTAAAAGATTTTATTAAATGGAGACCCTGGATAACTGTCTAAAGAAATAAGTTCTTAGAATCTAAACATCCGCACTGCAAGGCAGATCCGCTTCGTCTCACGCTCCATGACCTCATGGACGTCAAAAGGTCATCTAAACCCGTCTCAATTGCCGCGAACATTCTTGCTAACTGATACACCTTAAAGGTGAAGATTTGCACAGATTTATTCGAATGAAGCAAAACTAATTAAGCACATAAAAATTATAGTGTTACAGAGGCAACCATGCATTCACACGTAATTTATCAATGTTACCGCATGACCTATTGAACCGGGTAAAAAAAAATGTTGGTAGTGAAACATTTAAAGCTACTACCAACTGAGCTATATGGCTAGTTAAAAAAAATCAGTCATCAGTAAAGTAGAAAAGTATACCTTTTATTTCAAAACTTAAGTAACATATAATAAACAACATATAATAAGTATACTAAACTAAACTAGACCTAAAAACTAAACTAAACCTAAAAACTTTAAAACTAAGATATAAAACTAAAAATAACAATCTAAAGGAATCTTGAACTATCTATAGACCGGCAAAGGTCTATAGATAGTTCAAGCAATCCGTGGAATCAGGCAACGTTCCCATAAGCGTTACCCCGCTGTATAGCGAGGCTGATCCTTTGACCAAAGTAGACGCCAGCATTATGGTCACGTGCCGATTCAACTAAACGCCCCGCTAAATCATTAAAGATTTCTATGGCACCCGGTCCCCATGGCCCCATCGTCTCTACGCCAAACGGCACAAATATAAAACCTCTGTCAAGGCTAGAATACTTGCGCCGCTTGGCGAATTCTGCAGCCGCAGCAGCGCCGCCGGCCTGGTGTGATGTGTCCGGAAGATGGGACGGTGCCAGTGTATCGACACAAGTGGCGTCCCACACTAAAGGCCGGCCCATCTTCCAGGGAATGAGCGTCATACCATCGGGCCGTTTACCGTCGTCACGAATAAGGCCATTGGGCTCTAACACCGCTGCGACGTTGACGTTTCCAAAGGCCCGACGTATGACGTCATTCAATGCACTATGGCGAGGTATACGGCCAGCACTCTTACTGCATGATAGGCCATGGTGACCGAGACTGCTGACCTTTTCACCGCATTTGCATCGATGGGGAGCAACACAGGGAGCACCGATGCGCAGTGATATGGCTAGACGGAATGTGTTATTGTCAAGCAGTGTTCCTAGATGGTGCGATGGTAGTGCCTGCAACCAAAGACCGGATTCCCAGCGAGAGGCAGCTAAGAGACGAGCACGCTCTGTGAGGTTACTGGACGTATCAACTAGGTTCTTCCGTTCCAGCTCACAAAGCGGCGCGTCCCACTGCCTCTGCGAGGACAGGTCTTTGGGCAGGCTGCTATTTGGGCAGGCCATTTTCCAAGAGTTAACTGCTTCGGTTAAAAATGAAATATCCAAAGTGTCACTACCGTCAGATAAAATTGCATTTACTAAATTTTGAGTGCTTTTAACCGAAGACAGAAAAGCTGGTAACGAAACGCTTGAAATTTTGCGAATGCCTAGGCCTCCCAACCGGATCGGTAGTGAAGCCTGGCACCATGTCCGTTCATCCAAAGAAATGTTAAAAATGGAGGTGAGCGTATCCTTCACAATGTTGTCCAACTGTTGTAATAAATCGGGGTGATTCCAAAGTTGGCAACACCTTAAGGAATACGTAAATTTAGGTACGAACAAGCAAAACCTAATAATGATAAATGCCATATGGGCGTTAATTTTGAAGAGTCTGTCCGAAACCGACCGAAAATTTTGTATTTTCTCTTCAATGAAGTCTGGAATAGATTCATCGAAAATTGGCGAGCCTAGGAGGCGAAGAGAACTGTTGGCAATAATTTTTATATTTGGAGCTATTGAATTGAAAGTATTGATTATGTCATCAAAAGTATACCTATATTACAATAAGTCGCCCTGACACTCGATGAAGGTACAATCCAAGTACTGACTGGAAAAAGACAACCGAAGATTTGGCCTTGGGCTCAGTAGCGTACTTTAGCAGAGGCCAATGTCCAACAATTAACGGGAGTAAAGTGGTGATGATGATGATGATGATGATGATGATAAAATTGTAAATAGGCATCATCTTTGCTAAACCAATCTCCATGTACTGTAGAGATAACTGAAAGGGACTGACGCGGACGAGGCTATACGTATTGCTATAAACAAGAAGAAAATAAACAAAATTGTAACAATAAACAAGAAAACGATTTACAGTAAATCAATAGACAAAGACATAATAAAACTGAAGACAAGCATAAAGAGCATTGAATTTGAAACCACGTGAGTCCATATCATTTGCATCCGGATAGATGATTCGTTACTAGCCATGCAATTATACACACCAATTACCATACATAATAGGCATATTATTTACCTAACCTAACTTTTAAAACATAATATCCTCAATCGTGACTTAAGATTTTATCTGAGAGGTTGTTAGACGTTTCCCTGTATAGTAAGGTACTTATATTTACATTTGATTTACAAATTGCCTAAGAACTACCGATGTTGTTCACTTTCGAGTAGGAAAATGGCGGTTTATGTAGGGCAAATAACATATCAATTTATGTAGCAAATAGTTGGATTGGAGCAGGCTAGATGAGGATAATAAAACTTTGCCAGTTTGAAGGTAGACCTTGCGCAATCACATGTAATATTCTTTTTTTCCGTTGTCTGAGATAGGCGGCTATGACTTTAGTTTACTGAGGTCGAAGTTTCGGACTGTTAACGAAATCACTCCTCGGAGGTGAACCAGTTCAATTCGTTCGCCACAAGTGAGTAATTCTTCTGGACTGCTCATTCATAGGCTACAAAAGTCTACTACGCAGCCATCTAACTATCTTTAGAGTGGTGATTTCGTTGACATAATAATCATCATCATCATTAACAGCCTGAAGACGTCCACTGCTGAACATAGGCCTCCCCCAGAGCACGCCACCTTGAGCGGCTGCTCGCCTCCTGCATCCATCGGCTCCCCGCGGCTTTCACCAGGTCGTCGGTCCACCGAGTGGGGGGCCGGCCTACGCTGCGTCTTCCGGTTCGTGGTCGCCACTCGAGAACCTTTCTTCCCCATCGGTTGTCAGTTCTACGAGCGATGTGGCCTGCCCATTGCCACTTCAACTTACTAACTCTAAGAGCTATATCGGTCACTTTAGTTCTCCTGCGGATCTCCTCGTTCCGGAGCTTATCTCGCAGGGAAACACCGAGCATAGCTCGCTCCATAGCTCGCTGCGCGACTTTGAGCTTACTAATGAGGCCAACAGTAAGAGACCATGTCTCAGTTCCATAAGTCATCACTGGCAACACACACTGATTGAAAACTTTCGTTTTCAGGCTCTGCGGTATTTTGGACGAAAAGATAGGACGAAGCTTCCCGAACGCTGCCCAGCCGAGTTGGATTCTTCGCGCCACCTCTTTGTCGAAGTTGGACCTACATAATTGGACAATCTGTCCTAGGTAGACATACTTGTCGACAACTTCGAGAGTATCGTTCCCAACAATTACCGGTATAGGTGGAACATGAGCATTAGACATGATCTTTGTCTTGTCCATATTCATCTTAAGACCAACCTGCTGGGAGACTCTACTGAGGTCGTTGAGCATGGTGCTAAGGTCCTCGAGCGATTCCGCCATTATGACTATATCATCGGCAAAACGAAGGTTAGTGATGTACTCGCCATTTATGTTGATGCCAGATCTTTTCCACTCCAAGAGCTTGAAAACATCCTCCAATGCGTTTGTGAACAGTTTCGGAGAAATAACGTCTCCCTGTCTCACGCCTCTTTGCAATGGAATTTGTTCCGTACTCTGGTCCTGTAGTCGGACTGACATAGTGGCCTTACTGTACAAACACTTCAAAACTTCGATATACCTATAGTCAATTTGGCATCGCTGCAAGGACTGCAGCACCGCCCAAGTCTCGATTGAATCGAAGGCTTTCTCATAGTCCACAAACGCTAGGCATAACGGCCGATTATACTCTTCGGTCTTCTGTATAATCTGGCGCAGCGTATGGATGTGGTCTATGGTGCTAAAGCCTTTTCGGAAACCGGCTTGTTCGGGAGGCTGGAATTCATCAAACCTGCGTGCGAGACGATTCGTAATGACTCTCGAAAACAGCTTATACACATGACTCAAGAGCGAGACATAATAATATCCAAATCGAATTTCAGGCTTGGTACAATATACCAAGCTTTAAATTCAATTGACTTACGTGTGACCTAGTATTCGTCATCATCAAGAATATACACTACTTCCCCTAAAACGCGTGAATTTTAGCGGAGTTCCACTGGGTATCCTACCATTTTGTACCAAGCTCCAAGTTTTAGCTCTCATGAACCACCTCCTCAACTCCAGATGCTGTGCCGTACACTGCTCCTCCTGTCTACTGTGGCATTGGCCACCAGCGACGTCTCCCACATCCTGGGCGAGACCACCACTACAGAGCCACCACCGCCAAGGCCGTACTTGTTCTCGTACGCAGCTGGGAGGTACCCTGGACACGTAGACAGGGAACATAAAGAATTCAGCGATGGCAGTGGAACTGTTCGGGGTAAGCATTGTCATTTTGCTAATTAATAGGCTTTTATAAGACTGCACAGGACAGAGTAAGTGTGTATTACTATAACCTGATAGGCTATTCAAGCAGTTAGATTAGAAAATTTGTCAAAAATTAATTCCGTAGGTAGAGTCTGAATAATCTAGGCAAGGTTACCTATACTATAGTGCTGTTTGGTTTAAAGTTTCTAAGTTGGATTTGGTCAACGGTATTTCTATCTCATCTTGCATTTGTAGAACACATACTCATACTTATTTTAACGATGGTTTATTTGTTTATGTATCCTAGTTATCCTATGCAGTTCAAACCCCATTTTTTCTTTATTCTCTTATTTATACACCGAGAACTGGGTGTATTAGTATGGACTTATGAAGAATAATTTATACTGAGCACGTTAAAGATGGTAGGTCCTTAGTTTATCTACCGATTAGTTCTATGATTTGGGTCATGACCCGTACACCCACCTGTATAAACCACTAGTGCAATGAGGGGGAGTTCCTCGTGACCCGTACGTCCAATAGTGAAATGAGAGAGAAAACCTTGCGACCTGTACAACTACCAGTGAAGTGACATTACATTCCCCATACAGGCGTACCTACACCACTGGAAAAAACATATTTTTTTGAATGTACCCACTACGTAAAATAGAAGTACCTAGTAGGTATGTTTCTACAAGAGAAGCTGGTGATCCTAGTGACTAATGACCAGAATGATGGGGTACATTAGCATTAAACTTTAGTGTTAGCTTCAACATGCATTTATAAAGAACCAGTAATTTACCTAAATACCCATAGCATCAACGTTATGTGTTTAAAATATTCCTAAGCCAACTCATAATAGTCACTGCATTTATAGCCTCAATTCTTCAATCACGACCAGTACTTATTACCTACAGTTTTTAGCGTATTACTGCACAAAAATAATTATGCAACACCTATTTGAAATAGGAACAAGTTGGGGTGACTCACCCCACCAGGCTAAGGCTGACCCCACATAGGGCGGTAGCGATCCTCGAGCAACTTCGCGCGATATCGCGATAGCGCGGCGACACACGTCGCACGATGGTAAAATGTCGCGGCGGTCACGCAGTGATATCGCGGCGATAACGCGGCTATATCGCTACCGCCCAATGTGGGGGCAGCCTTATATCTATAATACGCGAATCGAGACGTTCCGACTCATAACCATTACGATATTGCGTAAAACTTGGCTCCTGGTTCGAGTTTATTTCTCGAGTTAGGACATAAGCCGGCCTTCGGATATCAGACAAGTGTATTAAAATAGAACATAATATTATGTGCACAAAATATCACTATTCACTATTCTAGTCACGGTTTTGACGATTTAGGATTCAGGATACGACTACGACAAACTAATGACAGAATGGCGGAGTCTGATCACAAAATCAACAAAAATCACCATTTTTGAAAGCCCAGTGCGGCGTGACTTCACAAAATAATCAGATGAAAAATAAAGTCTAAATAGGAAATGAAACGAAGAAGGACGCGCCGAATAAAATTTAATTAATAACTTTGGTTTTTCCAAAATATAATCCTAGAATGTTCCCCAAAAAAAGATTTTATCAAGGTAGTACTTTACTGCGATTACAAGCGTTCTAGGGACCCCCTCGAAAACATAAAAGGTGTGCTTGTTGGACGCCTCCTTAGTACTAGATATTCGTCTAAGGACTAGATTTATGGCTAATTATACAGTTTCAAATTGTGTATTACACAACCAGCATAGTTTTATTTAAGACGACTATGTAGCTAATCATACGATTAAAGGCTTTATCTTAATGATTATACGACGTGCGTTAGATTTTAATTTGCAAAATTTAAATATCTTACTTACATATGCATGAAACATGTTATTTTGGTTCAAATTGTTAGTGACCAAGCGATGCAGTACGTTTTATCAAGCATTTATAGCACTTAGCTTTATGTGAGCTCTGGCTAATGGTAAAAACCGAAATAGAATATTATGAACAAAAGTATTAGTAGTATGGGGACCTATCAGTGATCAGGTTGGTAAGTCAAGACGACGATCAATTGCTAACTCCGAACCAGTCGTTTCTCTCACCATCTCCATAGTGGTGACCCCGACGTGATCTCGAGGCTCAGCTTTTCTATTTGTTTCGATAGGATATCGAGTTGCGTAGACTCCAACATTGTATCTTCGGTGTTATACTGCTCCATGTTGGTTTGGTGTTCTAGCTTCGGTGTCACCACTATGAGGGCGGGTGACGTTTGTCTGCCCTCTGACGTCGGTCGGGTCACCACTATGGAGATGGTGAGAGAAACGACTGGTTCGGAGTTAGCAATTGATCGTCGTCTTGACTTACCAACCTGATCACTGATAGGTCCCCATAGTGGTGACCCCGACGTGATATGAACACGCAACCTTCTGATAGGTCCCCATAGTGGTGACCCCGGTTTCTCTCACCATCTCCATAGTAGCATTAAGCCGATGCATACAGGAAGCAAGTAGCCGCTCAAAGTCGTGCTCCGTGGAAGGGAGGGGAGGCCTATGTTCTGTTGATAATGATGATGATTCTAAATGCGAAAGTTGGTGTGTGTGTGTGTGTGTGTGTGTGTGTGTGTGTGTGTGTGTGTGTGTGTGTGTGTATGGGTGTGTCTTTGTGTGTTTGTTGCTTCTTCTCACCGCAACAGCTTTTTTTTTTTTTTTTTTTTTTTAATGTAATTAAATGACGTGACGAGCTAGTCGTTCACCTGATGTTAAGTGACACGGCCGCCCATAACAGTTGCAGTGTCACCCGGAACTTTAAAACAATAAAGTTTCGCGTGACACTGCACTGCGCACATCATCCTGAGACATCACCCAGTCCAGTAATCAGATTACAAGACTGAGTGATCAGATCATAAAGTCTCATTTGCCCAGTAATTTCACTAGCTACAATGCCCTTCAAACCGGAACACAGTAGTGCTTGCACACTACTGCTTGGCGGCAGAATAACTGGCAAAGCGGTGGTACCTACCTAGACGAACTTTGCAGAAAAGTCCTACCACCTAGTAAAACAACAGCTGGACGGATTTAACGATATTTGGAATGGAGATAGCTTATAGGTACGTACACTGGATAGGATACTTTTTATCTGCGAGTGAAACCGCAAAGTGCAGCTAGTGGTATAGTGGTTGATGCCAAACGAAGAGAAATTAGAAAAAAAGAGAAAAAGAGAGAGTAAAACCACGTCGTAGAGTAATTTAGATTCAAATACCTTTTCTTTTCTCTCTTCTCATGCCTATGTAGCCACTGCTGCAGTGTAACATATAAATGTGTGTTTGTTCCCTCTTCTCTCTGCAACAGCTGAACGGATTTTAACGAATGGAGATAGCTTATACGCACACTGGATTAACACATAGGACACTTTTATCTGCGAGTGAAACTGCGGTAGCTAGTGGCATAGTGCTTGACGCCGAACAAACATTCGTAGAGTAATTTAGATTCAAATACCTTTTCTTTTCTCTCTTCTCATGCCTATGTAGCCACTGCTGCAGTATGACATAGAAATATTCTCTTAAGGCATATTATAAATTTGATTTACTTACACGATGGACGACATGATGTCAATTTTTGTAAAAATATCCATTTTCCGGTTTCAGGCAGCTACTCCTACGTAGACCCCAGCCAGAAGATCCGCACAGTGGAGTACGTGGCCGATAAGCAGGGCTTCCACCCGGTCCTGAACGACGTGCCTCCGGAGCACCCAGCTGACTCCGCATCCGTGGCACAGGCCAAGGACCGACACTACCAACTCTTCGCCAAGATCGCTGAGGAACATGCGACGCACCCGCATCCCGCTGGTAATATATTTTAAATTTTCGTTACCTAAAGTAGTGTCAAGTAACGACTGCTTTAAGAACTGACTCTCAATCGACGCTGCTGGAACGCACTGTTATAATTAACAAATAAGCAATTCTATTCAGTTCAGTTCTGGGCAAAAATGTTCAGCCATGGTGAGAAACCACGTGAACTGCGCAGTAGCAAAAATTCCTATACCTGCTAAGTCCAAGCTGCAGTTAGTTCTTCGTTTGTGTAGTCTTCACGCAAAAACAGCAGAAGCATTTCGATGAAATTTTACTCACTGATTGTTTATACTACCTACCTAAATTAACGTCAATTTATTCCGGAAAGTTATAGAGTTCCTGCAGAAAACTGTGTAAATTGTAAAAGCCGCGGGGTGAGTTTAGTACATCATAAATCTTGCACTGTGCAGTGTGATGCGTCATCAGACCTCAATTACATGAAGTACGCATGGCCACAGACGTATCAAAATGTGTAGGACAGTCGAGTTTCTATAAAATGCTTTACCATGAAGGCTTTGTAGTCAAGGGTTACATACCGATTTCTAAAGCATTTCCCGCATGTATTTTCCAGAAGTATCCGTCCCACGGCAATCCGAAGCAGTGGCAGCTGCTACCGCAAAGCACGCCCAGCTGTTTCGCGTGATTGCAGAGCAGCATGCGAGGATAGCCGCAGAGAGGGAGACGCTGCAGGAAGAAGAGGAGCAAAGGAGGATCCAAGAGCTACAGCACGAAGAGTTGCAGCACTTGCACGAGCATTAGAGATTGTATAGGTTGGGCAGGGCAGTTTAGGATATGCGTGTTTAGATGAAGGTACCGGCTTTTGCACGTGACAGCATTATAAAAATCATAGGGTGAGCTGGGTTAAGCCCTGGCGAAGTACTATTTGACATGTGCAAATCAAAATACATATTGATCATGTGCGACCACAGGTCACACCAGGCCTTAACTTGGTTGCTTCTGAATGCTAAACTTTAAAAGGTTTGGTTCTGACGAAATCCGAATTGTATGTCTGTCTCCGCCACTCTACCGTAAGGCTGCCCCCACATTGGGCGGTTGCGGTATCGCCACGATACCGCGATATCGCGGCGACACACGCCGCCCTATGGTAAAATGTCGCGGCGATAACGCGGCGATATCGCGGCGACACCGCAACCGCCCAATGTGGGGCGGCCTAGCGGCGGCAAGCCTAAGCGTTAGAACGAAAGAGACAGCAGTAGAAAAACTACTTTTTTCAGAAATATTATTTAATGGCTCGTTGCAACTTCAATACCTTAGAGTATGACTGTACTTTATATTCACATTTATACTCTTAAGTTCAATACCAAAAACTTAAAAATCTTGACGTATTAAAATTGTTATTTAGTTTCGAAAGCGAAGTCTATGTGTTAAGACTGTCTGTCCAGCTATAAAAATGCCCCAGTACCTACAAACGCGATTTTTGTGTGGAGCTTAGAAACTACGGTAACTCCAAAGAGCTTATATTATCTATTGGATTATATTATAATATACTTCATATTGTATTATTTTAGTAGCCCATTTTTGATTGCGGTCGATAGTACATTTTACAGTTTGTAGAAGATATTATTTTCATACATATTGAATTATCCAGGTACTCGTGTAAACGCTGCTTTATTTTTATTTCAGCAATATTATTATAAAAATATAATAATTATGTTTATATACTAATGAAAATTATATTACCAAACGCATAATACTCTTAAAATGCCATATGATTAAAAATGAACGTATATGGATTATAATACTTTTTGTATGTTTTTTACTTTAAAGCTAACTTACTGAGAAGTTAAAATAAAGAAATTGTAAATATTGATTAATGGAGTTTCCTTTGCACATTGTGAATGTTTCATAATATTAAGTATAAGACTTTTTTTATGCGATTGAATGACGTGACGAGCTAGTTGTTCACCTGATGTTAAGCAAAACGGCCGCCCATAACAGTTGCAGTGTCACTCGGAACTATAAAACAATAAAGTTTCGCGTGACACTGCATTGCGCACGTCATCCTGAGACATCACACAGTCTAGTAATCAGATTACAATACTGAGTGATCAGATCATAAAGTCTCATTTGCCCAGTAATTTCACTAGCTACAATGCCCTTCAAACCGGAACACAGTGGTGGTTGCACACTACTGCTTGGCGGCAGAATAACTGGCAAAGCGGTGGTACCTACCTAGACAAACTTTGCAGAAATGTCCTACCACCTACCACGTGTACTAAGTACGTTTATATGCGAATGAAAATGATTAGCTAAGTATCATAATGCTGGAGTATTTATATAAGTATATAATTATCTTAGATTGTACCTATTTATACATCTCTATATGTATTCAACAATTATTGAATGCTACATCTTTAACTTTCATTTAACACAAAATAATTCTTATAGTAAATTGGAAATCCAAAAGAAACACAGTGAAAAGTGCATACATTTTATATTATACGTGACAACAACGTTTAATTGCAACTGTTCTTTGAGCCATGTGTGAGCAGGGATCGAGCTAGCCTGTGGAGTTACCTGCGAAAAAACCGATAATAGATCAATTTATATAATATTTATATATAATTTATTTATTTATATATAATATACTCATACATTAAATCAACAACTAGGAAACGGCTAGCACTCGCGAAAGTTCAGTCGAGTAACTCAGCCGGTGGTCGGGCAATACCTATAAATGCCCATCCTCCACGCAAGGTGCAAGTGTTGGTCGTGACCGTCTACCTATACCAATGACAATATACTTACTTGCTTCATTGATTTGATTTTGATTTTGTAATTTTTTTATTAAAATAATAATACATTTTTGCAAGACTTAGCGTTAGCGTCTATAAGTTACATTATTCTAAGAATAGTAACTATGGTTTTGTAGGCTGAGGGTGCCTCTTAAAACTAACAATACTTAACAAAGTGAATAAATATCAAGTTCTATTTAAAGCACAAATTTTAGGGTAGTTGAAAAAAAAGATAATAATTTTACGCATTACTTCGCTGTTTTGTGCGTTTTTAGCATGACTCGCTTCACTCGTCGCCGCATTTGGTTGGTTGAAAAAAAATTGACATTTGACATCTGTCACAAAATGTGACTGAGGATGGGGGGCATCTATATTGCCCAAACACCGGTTGAGTTATTGGACTAAATTTTCGTGAGTGCTAGCCGTTTACGAGTTGTTTAGATTAATTATTATTATAGGTAAGTAAAGGAAAAATTTGAATCACGGATGGATGCGGGTTCAAAGCCCACTCGAGATTCAAATTTGTTTTAAATTTAAATTAATCATTCAATTCATCACCGCTAGTAGGTATATATTCCAAATGTTTTTTGTAGTAATTAGTTAAAAAAGGCATAGTTCCCGTTTAAAAAAACTTGTTTGTAACCCTGTTTTGCTTAGGGTTAAAATAGTATCTACACCGTGGAGTTTAATTCGATATTTTCCTGAAATGTATGTACAAGCATAAGTGTAAGCATGCACTGATGCTTTAGAATGTTTATTTAAATAAACATTCAATAAATATTCATTCACTTTTATTTTAATAAACATTTTTTTTGTGTTTAGCTTTAAAGCTAAACACAAAATTACCTATAATGTAAAACGTGAAACTAGGTACTATAAAATTAGTTCAAATTAAAATTCTTAAGAAAAGGCCTAGGTACGGCATAATATAATTTGGCACTCCGGGACAGCGGAGAGGTCGGTGCAGGTGTTTTAGCTACCTACGAAATATTGGCCCGCAGCATGTAGTGTGAAATAGACATATCGGTTTTTTTTATGTAAATGAATGACGTGACGAGTCGTTTGCCTGATGTTAAGAGTCACGGCTGCCCATAACAGATTGCAGTATCACTCGGAACTCTAAATTAATATAGTTTTGCGTGACACTACACTGCGCACGTCATCCTGAGACTTCACACAGTAAAGTAATAGAATTACTAGACTATGTGATCAGTCTCCCAAGTCTCATTTTCCCAGTAATTTCACTAGCTACAATGCCCTTCAAACCGGAACACAGTAGTGCTTGCACACTACTGCTTGGCGGCAGAATAACTGGCAAAGCGGTGGTACCTACCTAGACGAACTTTGCAGAAAAATCCTACCACCTAGTAACGGTGAATTATTTTCTTTAAGCTTTTATTTTTTAATTTAAAGCTGTAATATTGTTTTGTAGCATGGACTGAGTACATAGATTTCAGGAAATATCGAATTCATTTCCACGGTGTATACTTACTGGGTGGTGGAGGCGGTGGTCCTCCCGGGCCACCTCCGCCACCGCAGCCAGCCTTGTGGGGCATGCCGCCAGCACCTGCACTCATCCCGCTCTGAAATAAAATAAACCATGTATGATCAAGTTAGTAAAACCACATTTCAATTGTCTAAATTAAGTACTTTTTTTTGTTAATGGGTCATCGTCTGGCCACATCTCACCTGATGGTAAGTGTAGATGAAACCTAAGGTGGGACACGCTTCCCCAGAAGATACCCCTATATATCCTTTGGTTTTGACCCACCACTTCTGAGCGCTGAGATCATTATGTCAGTGAGTCGGTCAGTGAGTCAATGGGTTTTAAGTTTATGTAAGGTAGAGATAAAAGAAGAAGAATATTGAAGATTAGAATGTATAAATTACATTTGGACAGTAATGAAGGGGTTGGCGATCTACTTAGCAATGTACAGCGAATGAAGTGGGAGTAAGCTTCCCAGTTGCGGGAGTTAGGGGCGATCCAACTGGGAATATTCCATTCATCTCTGCTCTTGAATATGCCTAGACTGTATGTGGAAAGAAATACCGTTGCGGGACGCAAGTTCCATTCCTTAAATGTACGGATTATGAACGAATTTCCGAAACGAACTGTCTAAATTAAGTAGTTAGGTATGTACTTACCACCAGAGCCAAAACTGCAGCCATGATCACCAACAATGCTCTAAGAAACTTCATGTTAACTCTGAACCTTCCACCACACTGATGTTCCTACCTCATCACTCCATATTTATACGAAATACACAGGAAACCAGACAAATTTAACTATTTTTCAACTGTTTACTGCACGTTTTTTCAAATTACAAAACATTTCAGTTATAGCTAAGCGTCACCTATAAAATAGGTATAAATACCTAATAATCACTATCACATTACTACATCATTACAGTGAAGCGCTGTCTGTTTGTTTCATTGCAAATCTTGAAACAAACAAAAAAAAATGTGTGGTTGAAGGCAAAACTTTTAAATTTGGATAAAATTTTGCACATAAGTATAGATAGCATAAGTATTCCGAGTTCAAATACTTATACTACTTAGGTACCTACTCAGATTACTTTTTTCTCGTTAAATAAAGATCTTCTGCCGCAAAAAATGTGGAACAACCATTGACTATAAATCCAGTTGACCAATGATACAACTTCATACGAAAATTAGTGGTGTATTTCAACTACTAATTTCTAATAAATACTATGAATTTCTAATAAATCACGGGAACCCGTCTTTTGTCATCCTGCTCTGTTCTTTGTAATTTTGTATGACTTTGTCTCGTTTTGTTACCTCGCCCCCTGCCCGGGCAGGAGAGTCGTGTTTGTACGAGAAACTGTGTTCACGAGTTATCAACGGGCTTTATCTTTGGGGACAACGAAACGTCTTTTATTTTACCTACGTAAAGTCTCTGTCATTATTATCATGAGCAGGTACCTACGCTTGTTCAGGGTATTTAAAACACCAGAAAGTCACAATTCAATTTTCATATGGGGTCTATGCAGCTGGTTTCCGAACGAAATGGCTTTGACACCATCGACCCATTAGACCACAATACCCACATAACACTATATTTAGCTTGTCTTTAGGTCAGAACTGCCAGTATATACAGTCCAAATGCTTTTGTTATAGTAGAAAGTGTAGCTAGTAGTAATTAGTAGAAGTTGGTATTAATTGTAGTAGTTAGTTTGAAAAGTGAAGACACATTGGCAGCATTTACAAAAACATTTTAGGCCACTATGACCTATTAGTGCCACTAAAGGTTCTTGAATCATTTGTCTTTCTGAACTGTAACAGAGTCAATTCTGTAAATTAAAGATATTATGAGAAATTTTGTTGGAGGGCTCTCTATAATCGATACTAAAGCCAAAACTATACATTTTTTTCTGTCGTCTCTCTGTATCTTGGCTGAGCATCACGCCGAAACTACTGAATGGATTCAAATGAAACTTGGCATGATTTGAGTTCATATTACGAGGTAAAGCAGGTGGCACCTGCCTCCTTTCACCTTCATCCATTCATCCTTTTCCCTTATCTTTTTCCCTCTTCCTTTAGATTGAGATAAGGCGTAAAACTAATTAACCCGTGCGAAACCAGGGCGGGTCAGCTAGTATATAATAATAGAGTAAACAATCATCAAAATATCACCATTTGTTGAGGTGGTAGAGCATAAAGTTGTATTTATGTTGGCTCTTTTGTGTTCATTTCAGGGACAGTTCTGTGAACTACTTGTATAGTTTTCAGTAGCGACGATCTGGTGAAAACCGCATCCCTGTGGCTGCTCGCCTCTTGCATCCATCGCGCATCGGCTGCATCGGCTTGCATTCAACCGCTCAAGGTTGCTCTCTGGGGAGGCATGTTCAACAATGGACGTCTTCAGACTGTTGATGAAGATATTATTTTAAAGATAGCAAAAGACGATTAACTATGCTAAAATATTTATATTTCAATAATATTGAAAAATTACGAAGATATTCAAATTAATCCTTGCACTATTTTCACGGTACTATCCATACGCTCCTTGAAAACAGTCGGCAACAATGATGAAGCCACTATACTCATGCTGTCGAAGGGAAGAGAGAGGGGAAAGGGAAAAAGATAGGGGAAAAGGATGAATAGATGGGCCTGCGATACAAGGGAGACGGCTAGCGGCTCCACTTTGCGATATTATACTTACTTAATACGATGATAACAACTTAAATTTAGAATAAGTAAGAAGTTGCATTACGAGTTTTATTTTAAAAATTTGGAGGCTTGATTGAGGTGATTCATAATGCATTAGCCAAAACCCATATCGTTTTTTTTAAACAGTTTCTATTTCACATTCTCCAGTAATCTTGAGCTCCTCCACAGAGCACAAAAAAATGACGCTTCGCATGTTTACTTATTTACGTATGCGCTTCCGATAAAACCTATATCAATTTACACAAACAATCCAGTTGTTCGGTATTGGGCAGATTCTGGATTGGAGAGATTCGAAATTCGGCAGATTCTCTATTCGACAGATTCATAGATTGAGCAGATTTTTGGATTCGACGGATTCGACAGAAATGTTACAGTTGTGCACACAGTATAAACTATTTTTTTCGATATATAATATATTCCGTGGTATAGAATTGATAGAGTACCGACATTGTCAATGATATTAGTGTGCGTTATGCGCTTATCTTATACCTACTGATGTCGGCACGAAATTCATGTAGTGTTTCGTCTCCATCTGGGGGCAAAGCGTCATTTTTTTCGTGCTCTGTGACCGTCTCAGTGCAACCGTAGTACGTCACTGTTCTAATCTATAGACAATTTCTTGAAACTGCTTGGAAAGCTAACCATGCTCTTCACTTTTGACTTCTCTCCAGTTCTTAGGGCCTCGTTTACTCTCTTCTTATTCTCTTCCTGGAAGAACACCTGGTTGGCTTGGAGCCGCTCGATCGTCTCTTCTGGAAAGATTTTTTTAAATCGAATTACTTTTTGAGATTTGAGAGAAGAAAGCTAGTTGATGTGGCGTGGCGGTAACAACACAGCAAGGCCTGCCATTCGATACGTTCTACGGTTTTTTATTTTATAAAATTAATTATTTCGGTTTATAAATAACTACCTTAGGAATTTCTGCATTATTTATTCAGTTTGAAATTATGACTGTTAATAAATTTCTCATTGTTCTAGTAGTTAACTACGAAGGTATAAGAAATATTATTGTTTCATAGTTCATTATTGTTACGTAGCATCCATGAGTAAATGCACCTGCTTAAGCATTGTTAGAAAACAATTTATCTTTTCCTTTTGTAATGATATGTATGTTTTTCATAAACGCAGCGAAATTATCAAACGACAGAAAAGAGCCAAATTTGTCAACCTACTGCATCAACCTCCTTGTAAAGATATATACAAGAAAAATGTCTATAATATGTGCATATCAATATAATAATATAACTGTATACCTAATTATATAAAAATGCTAACAGGCAATATATTCAAAAAAACATTGCATGACTGGTTGTTACAACACACATTTTATAGTGTTAAAGAATTTCAATTGTATTGTAACAAAAACACTATTTAATATTTGCACGCTTGCATGCAGGTTGAACGCAAAATGCCTTATTATGTTATTTTAAGATCTTCTCTGTAAATTGTGTTCTAGCAAATAAATATTTGATTTGATTTGATTTGATTTGACCTATTTCAATGGAAAATAGCAATAGTTCTAAGATCATATTTACTTGTACAATGGAAATTGAAGTGTATTCAATCATCATCATGATCAACACCCTGAAGACGTCGACTTCTGAGAACGATTTGAAGACAGCGTTTCATACAAAATCTTATTTTCGAAATTAGTGTTTGTAGTCCTGTTTCTTCATCAGAGTGGTTATATACTCTTTGATTGCACCGAACAAGTCATAGAGTACCTTTTCATAAACGGAAGCTACGGCCTACCCCACTGAGCACTACTTTTAGGGGCTGCTTGCCTCCTGCATCCATCAGCTCCCCGTTGCTTTAACCGGAATGTCTGTTCACCTACTCGGTCCTGTATTCAATATCAGCTGGTGTAAAACCAGTATAAAACCGTCTATGCTGTGAATGGAATCTCACATAACCAGGTACGACAGTGGTCAAAATGTAAGACTATTTATCACAGTTTAAAAAATAATACCACCATTGCATCGGTCAAAAAAATTTGTTAGAGGTTTTAACCACTGGTTACTTTAACGACAGATAAAAAGTCCACCCCTAGGGTGGGTTTTTTCACCAATTATTAAGGTACCCAATGGTTAAAACCTCTAACAAATTTTGACCACTGGTTAGAATTTGTTAGAGTTTTTAACCATTGTATGAAAACTCCTAAAACCTTAACTATCGGTGAAAAAACCCACCCTTAGTCCTCCATTTAAGCAACGCCGTTAGTGGCACGTTTATGTGTATTATGTATTTATGTCCATATCAGTGACCACTAAGGTACCACCTTGTGGTCACCACAGCCTATGCCAATTACCTAATTGTTTGCTACCTATTAGTTTAAAAAAGGTTTCTGATCTGGGTGTCTTCAAGTCGAAAGTGAACAGGTATCTTCTAAGCAAGCATGCACCATCGTAGACTGCGTCATCGCTTTCCACCAGGTGAGACATTGGTCAAATGCTTTCCCTATCAACAATAAAAAAAAGGCTGACCCCGAATAACCTCCCTAGTTTTGTACAGCCCTCCCTCATCTTTCGGGAAGGAGTCCTTCTGTATGTACTTGTAGATGGAGTCAGAGCCAACGGGGTGGATGTGAATCATTTTTAAGAGGTCCTTCTTGAGGAACGGCTTCAGCAGCATCATGAGCTTGTCCATGAAGTACGGTGCGTTCTTAAAGTGAATTTCTTTGAGCTTCACCAGCATGCATTCCTGGACAGATAAAAGACAAAGGTTAAAGACTGGTCTGATAGCTCAGTTGGTAGCAGCTCTGCCTTCTGAACTGGCTGTGGGTTCGATTCCCACCCAGGACAAACATTTGTGTAATGAACGTAGGTGTTTGTTCTGTGTCTGGGTGTTATATTGTATTATAAGTATGTATTTAGAAACAAAAAGTATCTAAGTGTTGTATTAGTTATCTGTACCCCTAGTACGAGTTTACCCGTTACCAACACTGTGACAGTTTCCGTGAGGCCTCTAAACGCGCAGTTTCCTGTGAAATCGGTAGTATGAGTTACTATATTTAAAAATAGTTTACACGATCCCGTTTGTTGTAACCTGAATGAACAAACTTCATAATACCACAGACCAAGTAGCTCTCATGCCTACTTTTTTTTCTCTAATCTGTGCTTGGACAAAACTTTTTCTATTGGTTGTCTCTCTTACACACCGGCAAAGTAAGAGACAAACATATCCCGATACGCTACGCTACGATTTGTTTTGTTTTGACTTGACCGGCCAGGGCCAGCTTCCATATTTATATTTGTTATTTTCTTTCCCTCCATCTGAGTTTTGTGTATAAAAATTTATCATTACCGCAAAATTAATTGTGATAACGAAAACCAGCCGATTGCCGGTTACAGTGATATTTTTTAAGAAGAGGTAACAATTTCCCAAAGAAATTGTACGTAAAATGAGTGTTGGTAAAATGAAATATTTGTCAAGTTCAAAGAAATATTACTTTTTTAGAAACGTGATTTAAATGAGCCGGTCCATGATGGTAGGCTTGTGCTTCAGCCTTCAATAAAAGGCAAGAGCATGTGCATTGTGCAATACTCTCAAATGGAAAACCAACTGCAGCCTGCCTAAACGGTACGTACCCATACCTACGTCTACCTATATTTCTACCCAAATTATTATTTACAATGCATGGCTGCTTAAACAGTAAAATAGCACCCTGTTTCACATCCTACAATTACCCTAGAATTCCCTGCTTTGAACTGTATTTTACCATTGTTTTTTTTTAAGAAATATGAAATTTGTGTATCTTGTACAAAATGCATTAACTATAATAACTTTCCTTTATCTACGAACTAGGGCCTTTACCTAGAATCCCCTGTATATTAAAAAAAAACACCTATACTTACAATTTCTTGAACCTATAGTACTATATGTTAGTGTAGTGAGGTTGTATGTATTTCAATTTTATCTTTTGTCTTTCAGCTGATTGGGATATCTGACTAGATAACATTATTATACAGACACTGCTAGAGGCAACAATCACCACATCAAGAGAATGTTTAACACTGAGAACTTGAGTCTGCGAAGAATTTGTTCATCATATTATGTTATTATACTTGATCATTAAAAAAACAGTCAAATATTGTGAATTTTTAATTAAATCAATGTTTTATTGTCAGTATGAACCAACATAATTACAAAATACAACTGAACGAATAGAAGTTATTAGGTAGTAATAGGTTAGGTACTTGTTAAGTCAATAATATACATTGGGCTTAAGTGAATCTCATAGAACTCTATAAAATGGAACAAATATGAAATAAGTAATTGTTTAGGTAAATATTTATATTCTACACTCATGAAATCAATTCTGAAACCGCTCCAAGCATGTAGGTAAGTATTCTACTTTCTACATGGTAAGATCCCATTAGAACAATTTCATTATAGTGGTAAGTAGTTGGGAGGTACTTCTTGTTATCACTGTAAAATAACAGAAAAATACTAATAGATGGCTACATCCACATTAATACTATGATGAGGTAGAATATATATTTAGGTGAAATGAAAGAAAAACATATCCGGAACTGCTGATCTAATTCTCAACATTCATTTTCACCGATGAAAGTGTAAATAGGTATCTACATAATACTTTATAGCATAGAATTATTATGCCTTTAACATAGGTAAGTACATATTCAAGAAAGTATGTAGATATTACACGAAGGGCATAAAATTATCAAACATAACTAGTACCTTACTACATAACATTTAACTGAGGATTATTTGTGACCGAGGTAAGTACCAACCTAATTATTTTGATTTACCTATGTACAACTACTATTTTGCCTTAATTTCAGCCAGAAACGTTTTCCTAAACTAAAGTACCTACCTATTGTCCAAGTAACTATGGCTCTCAACCATCTTTATGTGAAGAAATCCAAATAGGTGGTACCTAGCTAAGTACTTTGGGAAAACAATTTCATTGTATAATAGTTTCTTGAGCTTTAGAGAGACATTAGATAAAGAAATCAATCACTATGATAATCCTTGTTTGGCTAAACCATCGAGATATTATTATTTATGTAGGTACTGGAACATAGTTTAAAAGCAGAAAGTAGTACTTAGGTAGATACCTAGATTAATTATAGGCAGGCCTATTTCTAGCAGTGAACTAATACCGATTGATAAGTAATAATTATGGTGATGATGAGAACTTATCTTGCCTTGGTCTCCAGCATCATCACACTTTCACACTTATATAATATAATATAATATAATATATAATATATATATATATATAATATAATATAATATATATATATATATAATATATAATATATATAATATAATATATAATATATATAGTATATAATATAATATAATATAATATAATATGCCCCCCTAAATCCAACCCAAACGCCCGAGTCGAACACCTGACTCACGTGGGGGGCGGGCAACGCGTAAAATTAAAACCTACGCGGCTAATTAGGGCAAAGGTAACCCAACAAAATGGAGAGTCGTAATAATGTTGAACGTATAGGGCCGCTTCCCGGGGGTGATCGCCGGGGCACGTTTGGAGCTGACGCTGGGCGTGACAGCATGCAAACCGTCAGCGGCTCTCTGCTGAGCAGGCGGGCGAGAGTCGGGGAACCCGAAAATACTACAGCTGACCAACGGGGTGGGGAGGGGGCGGATGACGCTTTGCAGGATAGGGCTTCGCCTACAAATTCTGCCGGCTCATCTGCAACGACCACGAATTATGCAGTAAATGACGATAGAAGAAGAAAGTGGTCAACAGAAGAACTACAAGAATTAATGTTTTGCTATTTTAAAGCAAGATCAGAAGGACCAGGGTATATAGGAAGATTAGAGGCGCTGTTCACTGAACGGAACCCTAATAATCCTAAAATTCATAAGTTTAACGGAAACACTTTGTCAAATCAGGCTCGTAGGGTTATAAAACAAAATGTCATATCACAGGAACTACTGGACCGACTGCAAAAACAAGCAGAAGGTATAATGCCGACTGAAACCCCTGAACTGATTTTGAATGAGACTGTGACACATGACACGACACCAACACAGATATTGCACATCACACAGCCGACACCAGAACAATCTGAAACAATAGACCAACTGACAAACAATATAGAAGTAAACGAAGATCAGGACCCATTGGTTTTAGAATTCCTTCAAATATTAGCTGAAACAAAAGAGACTCCAATTGCAGAACGCTTAGTCCTGCCTAAAGCAAAAATAAATAAACGTTTTATAGAAAACCTAAACATCTTGAATAAATATTTGCCAAATCTACTAATTACCAATAACACTCTACGCGAAATAAATGATATAATATACGCGACTGCCAAAACCTTAATAATAAGTAATAACCAAACGCCTTTCATGCCGAAAAACATTATAAAACCGAAAACCGATCCACCCTGGAAAAAACGAATACAAACTAAAATAGAAAAATTCCGGAAAGAATTAGGACACTTAGTTGAAATACAAAGAGGAACCAATACGCGTAGAATGAGAAAAATTAAGGATAAAATATACAGTAAATATAATATTCAAAACGAAAATGACCACAACAACATTACAGAAACCATAAAGCAAAAAGTCAAAGCCCTGGCAGGCAGGATTAAGAGATATGAAGAGATGAATACTAAAAAAGAGCAAAACAAGCTATTCGGTGAAAATGAGCATAGATTATACAGAAGTTTAGATAGTAAAAGCAATAGTGAAATTAAAATACCGAGTAAAGACGGAGTAGAAGAATTTTGGAAATCTATACTTTCAAATCCCGAACAGTATAATACTGACGCTAAGTGGATTACAGAAGTAGAAAACTCATTTAGTGAAGTGAATACAGCAGATATAGAAGAAATTACAGAAGACCAAGTAAAGCATGCCATAAGAAAACTACTGAACTGGAAATCGCCAGGAATCGATATAATACAAAATTATTACTTGAAATATCTTACCAGCGTTCACAAATATTTAGCGACATTATTCACAAACATTGTATCAGGTACAGAAACGGTTCACTGTCGAAACTTATAAAATCGTTTATCATAATTTTGTTACAAATAAAAATGTTACTTATAATCATCATTTCACATAATGTGATTTAACATACTTTCACTACATCTAATTTTCTTTATTATAAATCAAAATTAATAATAATCCAAATTTATAAGAATGAAACTCATAAGGCGTATATAACATAACAGTACAAATTTATAATGTTCTTTTACCATAACTAACTTAAATCATAAAACAAAATATCAATAATACTGTAAATTATGTGACTGGAACTGTTGATTGTTATATATATCTTAATCAGTTATAAAAACGTATTACGGCAAGCCAATTTGCTCTTCAATCTATGCAGGTACTTTATCCAGTCAAAACAATCAAAATTAACGTGTGGACTGTAGGTAATTGTAAAATAACTTATATTTTCTCATGTTATGTTGATTTTAGTGTTGTTGGTGAACTTTGTTTAAATCAAATAGAGGTTATCTGAAACTTAATATAGATGGTTTCTGTAATTTTTTATATAAGCATAAGTGACTTCTGGCACTTCGCCGGCCGCTGCCGCGGCACGCTCGCTACGCTTCGCTTCGCTCGCTCGGCTCGTGCGTCGTGTGGTCACAGTTAACCTAACGCTCCTCCTCGCTTCGCTCGTCGTCGCACCTATTTATGACTTTGCCTTAGACTAGTATCTTAGTATCTTTAGGGTATACATGCATATCTATGTAATGATTTAACTACCTCAAAATTATTATTATGTTAACTAAAAATATGAAAAAAAACATTATAAACAATATAATTATGAATGCTGATTATTATAAAATTATAAGTAATGATATTTATAATAAAAAAAAATATGATAAAAAAATTCTTAACATTGATATTATAACATAAAATTTTATAAATTTAAACATTATTTGAATAAATTGTATAAGAAAAAATCAATATAAAAAGTAACTATTATGAACAAAGTTATTTATAAATAACCACCATTATAAATTTCATCATTATTAAGAATGAGGTATGTGAAATGAAATTATGAATAATGAAATTATTAGTACAGACGGTATCCCTACAGAAACGTTTGAAGAATGGTTCACCACAGGTCAGGTTATACTAATACCCAAAAACGAAAACACTGAAGATCCGAAAAGCTGGAGACCGATAGCTTGCTTGCCAAGTATGTACAAATTGCTAACGTCCGTATTAGCCAATATACTATATAGTCATTGTCATGAGAACAGTATCATGGCTATTGAACAACGGGGATGTCGGCGTGGCGCTCGAGGATGTAAAGATCATCTAATGGTCAATAAAGCCATATTGGAGGATGCACACGAGTCCCAGAAGAATCTAAGCATGGCATGGATAGATTATCAAAAAGCCTTCGATAGTGTGTCACATGAATGGCTTCTTAAGATCCTTGATGTCTATAAGTGCCCAGCTCTGATCAAAAGATTCCTTCTGTTGGCTATGCCGTCGTGGAGAGTGATAATGACAGCTCGTGGCTCCCAAGATTCAATAACTACTGAACCGATTTATATAAGACGCGGAATATTCCAGGGCGACTCCCTATCACCATTGTTGTTTTGCCTGGCTATCAACCCTCTTTCATTCATACTGAATAAGTATGAAATGAAAGGATATAAGCTGAAAGATAGTTTCTGGATCAATCACCTGTTATACATGGATGACTTAAAGGTTTATGCAAATAACAGAACTAATTTAAAAGTATTACTGGACAGCTTAGAGATATTCACAAGCGACATAGGGATGCGGTTTGGACTAGATAAATGCAATATAATACACATTAGTTCAGGACATAGAAGCAACGTAACGGGAGAAGGACATATATTATTAAATGGGGAAACCATCAAACAACTTGCAATAGGAGATAGATACAAATATTTAGGGGTACATGAATCAGGAAAAATAGAACACAACACTATTAGGGAACAAATAACTAAAGAATATTTTAAAAGAGTGAAAAAATTAATGAATACGCATCTTAACTCGCGAAACCTTGTAAAAGGCATAAATACCTACGCAATTCCGGTCTTACTATATTCATTTGGTGTTATAAATTACAAAAATAATGATCTGAAGAAAATAGACGTAAAAACAAGAAAACTATTAGCAATAAAAAAGGCACATCAGCAGAAGGCGGAAGTAGAAAGGCTATACTTGCCGGTAAATCAAGGAGGAAGAGGCCTATTGAATGTAGAATACATGTATAAAACACAAATAGTCAAATATAAGCAATATCTAGAACCAAAAAGCGACCATCTCATTGAAGCAATAGTACAACACGACACACATAGGGATAAATATTCGATCATGAAAGAAGCTCAAGAAATAGAAAGGGAATTACACTTAGCAGTTGATAGCAGACACACCGATGAAGAAATTAAAAAAGCAATAGTTAAAAGGCGCAATGAAACATGGAGAAACAAACAGTTACATGGACAGTTCCCTAAAAAAGTATTAGATCAAGCCAACATAGATAAGGAGCTCTCGTTCAAGTGGATTAAAAAGCAACAAATATCTCCAAGCATAGAATCGTCAATATTCGCAATACAGGATCAAGCCGTCATGACACGACAACATCAACGCGACATACTGAAAGAACCAGTCGACGGAAAATGTCGCTTATGTGCCTGCAAAGATGAGACCACGCAGCACATCATATCAGGGTGCGAAAAACTGGCGGGGACCTATTATGTTAAACGTCATAATAACCTTGTCCAGTACGTCTACTGGTGTCTAGCCAAAAAACATAAAATAGAAGTTGCTAACTTATGGTGGAAAGAAACACTCGTGCAACCACAGGTAAAAGAAAATGATACAACTAAAATTTTATGGGAAATCCCCATTCAAACCGATGTCACCGTAACGCACAATAGACCAGATTTAATATACATAGACAAAACAAACAATAAAACGTTTTTAATAGACATAACAGTACCGTCAGATTACAATATAGGAGCTAAGGAGATTGAAAAATTAAGCAAATACCATCTACTGAAAACTGAAATCAGTCGGTTGTGGCATACGCAAGCGACTGTAATACCGATAGTAGTAGGTGCAACAGGGATAGTAGCTAAGAGCATTAAAAAATACATAGATAAATTAGACGCCACCATTGATATCAGCATTCTTCAAAAACAAGCAGCCATACACACAACAACTATACTCAGTAAAGTGCTAGGAGACACAGTATTCGTACACAACATACCAACAGATCAAAACGTACCTAATACGCAACAGGTATCAACCACACAACAGTCATCTGACATACTAGACCCATCTAACATAACTCAAACATCGAACACACAACAATCATCAACCACGCAACAGACATCTGACACTCAAGGCCCGTCCAACACAACTCAAATATCGGACACACAACAATCATCAACCACACAACAGTCATCTGACACACCAGACCCGTCCAACATAAGTCGAACATCGAACACACAACAGAGAAGAGAACAAAGACTAGGTAGAGGAAGGAGAAGGAGAATAAATACATAATAATGGGAACATAAATACCTTTTTTCCTGTGGGCTACGGGACGAGGTATTTATTAAAACCGACGTAAAGTCGAGAATTGTGTTAAACACAAATTTATAATATAATATAATATAATATATAATATATAAGCCCCCCTAAATCCAACCCAAACGCCCGAGTCGAACACCTGACTCACGTGGGGGGCGGGCAACGCGTAAAATTAAAACCTACGCGGCTAATTAGGGCAAAGGTAACCCAACAAAATGGAGAGTCGTAATAATGTTGAACGTATAGGGCCGCTTCCCGGGGGTGATCGCCGGGGCACGTTTGGAGCTGACGCTGGGCGTGACAGCATGCAAACCGTCAGCGGCTCTCTGCTGAGCAGGCGGGCGAGAGTCGGGGAACCCGAAAATACTACAGCCGACCAACGGGGTGGGGAGGGGGCGGATGACGCTTTGCAGGATAGGGCTTCGCCTACAAATTCTGCCGGCTCATCTGCAACGACCACGAATTATGCAGTAAATGACGATAGAAGAAGAAAGTGGTCAACAGAAGAACTACAAGAATTAATGTTTTGCTATTTTAAAGCAAGATCAGAAGGACCAGGGTATATAGGAAGATTAGAGGCGCTGTTCACTGAACGGAACCCTAATAATCCTAAAATTCATAAGTTTAACGGAAACACTTTGTCAAATCAGGCTCGTAGGGTTATAAAACAAAATGTCATATCACAGGAACTACTGGACCGACTGCAAAAACAAGCAGAAGGTATAATGCCGACTGAAACCCCTGAACTGATTTTGAATGAGACTGTGACACATGACACGACACCAACACAGATATTGCACATCACACAGCCGACACCAGAACAATCTGAAACAATAGACCAACTGACAAACAATATAGAAGTAAACGAAGATCAGGACCCATTGGTTTTAGAATTCCTTCAAATATTAGCTGAAACAAAAGAGACTCCAATTGCAGAACGCTTAGTCCTGCCTAAAGCAAAAATAAATAAACGTTTTATAGAAAACCTAAACATCTTGAATAAATATTTGCCAAATCTACTAATTACCAATAACACTCTACGCGAAATAAATGATATAATATACGCGACTGCCAAAACCTTAATAATAAGTAATAACCAAACGCCTTTCATGCCGAAAAACATTATAAAACCGAAAACCGATCCACCCTGGAAAAAACGAATACAAACTAAAATAGAAAAATTCCGGAAAGAATTAGGACACTTAGTTGAAATACAAAGAGGAACCAATACGCGTAGAATGAGAAAAATTAAGGATAAAATATACAGTAAATATAATATTCAAAACGAAAATGACCACAACAACATTACAGAAACCATAAAGCAAAAAGTCAAAGCCCTGGCAGGCAGGATTAAGAGATATGAAGAGATGAATACTAAAAAAGAGCAAAACAAGCTATTCGGTGAAAATGAGCATAGATTATACAGAAGTTTAGATAGTAAAAGCAATAGTGAAATTAAAATACCGAGTAAAGACGGAGTAGAAGAATTTTGGAAATCTATACTTTCAAATCCCGAACAGTATAATACTGACGCTAAGTGGATTACAGAAGTAGAAAACTCATTTAGTGAAGTGAATACAGCAGATATAGAAGAAATTACAGAAGACCAAGTAAAGCATGCCATAAGAAAACTACTGAACTGGAAATCGCCAGGAATCGATATAATACAAAATTATTACTTGAAATATCTTACCAGCGTTCACAAATATTTAGCGACATTATTCACAAACATTGTATCAGGTACAGAAACGTTTGAAGAATGGTTCACCACAGGTCAGGTTATACTAATACCCAAAAACGAAAACACTGAAGATCCGAAAAGCTGGAGACCGATAGCTTGCTTGCCAAGTATGTACAAATTGCTAACGTCCGTATTAGCCAATATACTATATAGTCATTGTCATGAGAACAGTATCATGGCTATTGAACAACGGGGATGTCGGCGTGGCGCTCGAGGATGTAAAGATCATCTAATGGTCAATAAAGCCATATTGGAGGATGCACACGAGTCCCAGAAGAATCTAAGCATGGCATGGATAGATTATCAAAAAGCCTTCGATAGTGTGTCACATGAATGGCTTCTTAAGATCCTTGATGTCTATAAGTGCCCAGCTCTGATCAAAAGATTCCTTCTGTTGGCTATGCCGTCGTGGAGAGTGATAATGACAGCTCGTGGCTCCCAAGATTCAATAACTACTGAACCGATTTATATAAGACGCGGAATATTCCAGGGCGACTCCCTATCACCATTGTTGTTTTGCCTGGCTATCAACCCTCTTTCATTCATACTGAATAAGTATGAAATGAAAGGATATAAGCTGAAAGATAGTTTCTGGATCAATCACCTGTTATACATGGATGACTTAAAGGTTTATGCAAATAACAGAACTAATTTAAAAGTATTACTGGACAGCTTAGAGATATTCACAAGCGACATAGGGATGCGGTTTGGACTAGATAAATGCAATATAATACACATTAGTTCAGGACATAGAAGCAACGTAACGGGAGAAGGACATATATTATTAAATGGGGAAACCATCAAACAACTTGCAATAGGAGATAGATACAAATATTTAGGGGTACATGAATCAGGAAAAATAGAACACAACACTATTAGGGAACAAATAACTAAAGAATATTTTAAAAGAGTGAAAAAATTAATGAATACGCATCTTAACTCGCGAAACCTTGTAAAAGGCATAAATACCTACGCAATTCCGGTCTTACTATATTCATTTGGTGTTATAAATTACAAAAATAATGATCTGAAGAAAATAGACGTAAAAACAAGAAAACTATTAGCAATAAAAAAGGCACATCAGCAGAAGGCGGAAGTAGAAAGGCTATACTTGCCGGTAAATCAAGGAGGAAGAGGCCTATTGAATGTAGAATACATGTATAAAACACAAATAGTCAAATATAAGCAATATCTAGAACCAAAAAGCGACCATCTCATTGAAGCAATAGTACAACACGACACACATAGGGATAAATATTCGATCATGAAAGAAGCTCAAGAAATAGAAAGGGAATTACACTTAGCAGTTGATAGCAGACACACCGATGAAGAAATTAAAAAAGCAATAGTTAAAAGGCGCAATGAAACATGGAGAAACAAACAGTTACATGGACAGTTCCCTAAAAAAGTATTAGATCAAGCCAACATAGATAAGGAGCTCTCGTTCAAGTGGATTAAAAAGCAACAAATATCTCCAAGCATAGAATCGTCAATATTCGCAATACAGGATCAAGCCGTCATGACACGACAACATCAACGCGACATACTGAAAGAACCAGTCGACGGAAAATGTCGCTTATGTGCCTGCAAAGATGAGACCACGCAGCACATCATATCAGGGTGCGAAAAACTGGCGGGGACCTATTATGTTAAACGTCATAATAACCTTGTCCAGTACGTCTACTGGTGTCTAGCCAAAAAACATAAAATAGAAGTTGCTAACTTATGGTGGAAAGAAACACTCGTGCAACCACAGGTAAAAGAAAATGATACAACTAAAATTTTATGGGAAATCCCCATTCAAACCGATGTCACCGTAACGCACAATAGACCAGATTTAATATACATAGACAAAACAAACAATAAAACGTTTTTAATAGACATAACAGTACCGTCAGATTACAATATAGGAGCTAAGGAGATTGAAAAATTAAGCAAATACCATCTACTGAAAACTGAAATCAGTCGGTTGTGGCATACGCAAGCGACTGTAATACCGATAGTAGTAGGTGCAACAGGGATAGTAGCTAAGAGCATTAAAAAATACATAGATAAATTAGACGCCACCATTGATATCAGCATTCTTCAAAAACAAGCAGCCATACACACAACAACTATACTCAGTAAAGTGCTAGGAGACACAGTATTCGTACACAACATACCAACAGATCAAAACGTACCTAATACGCAACAGGTATCAACCACACAACAGTCATCTGACATACTAGACCCATCTAACATAACTCAAACATCGAACACACAACAATCATCAACCACGCAACAGACATCTGACACTCAAGGCCCGTCCAACACAACTCAAATATCGGACACACAACAATCATCAACCACACAACAGTCATCTGACACACCAGACCCGTCCAACATAAGTCGAACATCGAACACACAACAGAGAAGAGAACAAAGACTAGGTAGAGGAAGGAGAAGGAGAATAAATACATAATAATGGGAACATAAATACCTTTTTTCCTGTGGGCTACGGGACGAGGTATTTATTAAAACCGACGTAAAGTCGAGAATTGTGTTAAACACAAATTTATAATATAATATAATATAATATATAATATATAAGCCCCCCTAAATCCAACCCAAACGCCCGAGTCGAACACCTGACTCACGTGGGGGGCGGGCAACGCGTAAAATTAAAACCTACGCGGCTAATTAGGGCAAAGGTAACCCAACAAAATGGAGAGTCGTAATAATGTTGAACGTATAGGGCCGCTTCCCGGGGGTGATCGCCGGGGCACGTTTGGAGCTGACGCTGGGCGTGATAGCATGCAAACCGTCAGCGGCTCTCTGCTGAGCAGGCGGGCGAGAGTCGGGGAACCCGAAAATACTACAGCCGACCAACGGGGTGGGGAGGGGGCGGATGACGCTTTGCAGGATAGGGCTTCGCCTACAAATTCTGCCGGCTCATCTGCAACGACCACGAATTATGCAGTAAATGACGATAGAAGAAGAAAGTGGTCAACAGAAGAACTACAAGAATTAATGTTTTGCTATTTTAAAGCAAGATCAGAAGGACCAGGGTATATAGGAAGATTAGAGGCGCTGTTCACTGAACGGAACCCTAATAATCCTAAAATTCATAAGTTTAACGGAAACACTTTGTCAAATCAGGCTCGTAGGGTTATAAAACAAAATGTCATATCACAGGAACTACTGGACCGACTGCAAAAACAAGCAGAAGGTATAATGCCGACTGAAACCCCTGAACTGATTTTGAATGAGACTGTGACACATGACACGACACCAACACAGATATTGCACATCACACAGCCGACACCAGAACAATCTGAAACAATAGACCAACTGACAAACAATATAGAAGTAAACGAAGATCAGGACCCATTGGTTTTAGAATTCCTTCAAATATTAGCTGAAACAAAAGAGACTCCAATTGCAGAACGCTTAGTCCTGCCTAAAGCAAAAATAAATAAACGTTTTATAGAAAACCTAAACATCTTGAATAAATATTTGCCAAATCTACTAATTACCAATAACACTCTACGCGAAATAAATGATATAATATACGCGACTGCCAAAACCTTAATAATAAGTAATAACCAAACGCCTTTCATGCCGAAAAACATTATAAAACCGAAAACCGATCCACCCTGGAAAAAACGAATACAAACTAAAATAGAAAAATTCCGGAAAGAATTAGGACACTTAGTTGAAATACAAAGAGGAACCAATACGCGTAGAATGAGAAAAATTAAGGATAAAATATACAGTAAATATAATATTCAAAACGAAAATGACCACAACAACATTACAGAAACCATAAAGCAAAAAGTCAAAGCCCTGGCAGGCAGGATTAAGAGATATGAAGAGAAGAATACTAAAAAAGAGCAAAACAAGCTATTCGGTGAAAATGAGCATAGATTATACAGAAGTTTAGATAGTAAAAGCAATAGTGAAATTAAAATACCGAGTAAAGAAGGAGTAGAAGAATTTTGGAAATCTATACTTTCAAATCCCGAACAGTATAATACTGACGCTAAGTGGATTACAGAAGTAGAAAACTCATTTAGTGAAGTGAATACAGCAGATATAGAAGAAATTACAGAAGACCAAGTAAAGCATGCCATAAGAAAACTACTGAACTGGAAATCGCCAGGAATCGATAAAATACAAAATTATTACTTGAAATATCTTACCAGCGTTCACAAATATTTAGCGACATTATTCACAAACATTGTATCAGGTACAGAAACGTTTGAAGAATGGTTCACCACAGGTCAGGTTATACTAATACCCAAAAACGAAAACACTGAAGATCCGAAAAGCTGGAGACCGATAGCTTGCTTGCCAAGTATGTACAAATTGCTAACGTCCGTATTAGCCAATATACTATATAGTCATTGTCATGAGAACAGTATCATGGCTATTGAACAACGGGGATGTCGGCGTGGCGCTCGAGGATGTAAAGATCATCTAATGGTCAATAAAGCCATATTGGAGGATGCACACGAGTCCCAGAAGAATCTAAGCATGGCATGGATAGATTATCAAAAAGCCTTCGATAGTGTGTCACATGAATGGCTTCTTAAGATCCTTGATGTCTATAAGTGCCCAGCTCTGATCAAAAGATTCCTTCTGTTGGCTATGCCGTCGTGGAGAGTGATAATGACAGCTCGTGGCTCCCAAGATTCAATAACTACTGAACCGATTTATATAAGACGCGGAATATTCCAGGGCGACTCCCTATCACCATTGTTGTTTTGCCTGGCTATCAACCCTCTTTCATTCATACTGAATAAGTATGAAATGAAAGGATATAAGCTGAAAGATAGTTTCTGGATCAATCACCTGTTATACATGGATGACTTAAAGGTTTATGCAAATAACAGAACTAATTTAAAAGTATTACTGGACAGCTTAGAGATATTCACAAGCGACATAGGGATGCGGTTTGGACTAGATAAATGCAATATAATACACATTAGTTCAGGACATAGAAGCAACGTAACGGGAGAAGGACATATATTATTAAATGGGGAAACCATCAAACAACTTGCAATAGGAGATAGATACAAATATTTAGGGGTACATGAATCAGGAAAAATAGAACACAACACTATTAGGGAACAAATAACTAAAGAATATTTTAAAAGAGTGGAAAAATTAATGAATACGCATCTTAACTCGCGAAACCTTGTAAAAGGCATAAATACCTACGCAATTCCGGTCTTACTATATTCATTTGGTGTTATAAATTACAAAAATAATGATCTGAAGAAAATAGACGTAAAAACAAGAAAACTATTAGCAATAAAAAAGGCACATCAGCAGAAGGCGGAAGTAGAAAGGCTATACTTGCCGGTAAATCAAGGAGGAAGAGGCCTATTGAATGTAGAATACATGTATAAAACACAAATAGTCAAATATAAGCAATATCTGGAACCAAAAAGCGACCATCTCATTGAAGCAATAGTACAACACGACACACATAGGGATAAATATTCGATCATGAAAGAAGCTCAAGAAATAGAAAGGGAATTACACTTAGCAGTTGATAGCAGACACACCGATGAAGAAATTAAAAAAGCAATAGTTAAAAGGCGCAATGAAACATGGAGAAACAAACAGTTACATGGACAGTTCCCTAAAAAAGTATTAGATCAAGCCAACATAGATAAGGAGCTCTCGTTCAAGTGGATTAAAAAGCAACAAATATCTCCAAGCATAGAATCGTCAATATTCGCAATACAGGATCAAGCCGTCATGACACGACAACATCAACGCGACATACTGAAAGAACCAGTCGACGGAAAATG